>CALNHX010000483.1:0-330421 GCA_940337035.1 Agriotes lineatus
TATTTCAAACAAATGAGGTTCTTTTAGCCCCTCTTTATTTGACCCTACTGAAATGATATGGTTGAGAAAACAATTAGGATAATAATAACAGTAATCGATTACTTTGTTTCAGCATATCGTCACACTTAATCTATTTGACTGTTTCCTTGTACCTTTACGTAGTACCTATTTAATAGTTTTACCGCCGAAACAGATGATATACAGTGCTTTCGCAAAGTAGTGGATAAATTCGTTAAAAATTCAAAGAATAACTTTTGGAAAAAACACTGAAACCTGTTGATTTTTATTTTTATTTGCGCATGTTTTCAAATAAAATGCATACATACAGGGTGACCCGCGTATGAGGCTGGGAGGTATGACGTCATCGATGTTTTTTTTAATCGGCAGCACTCTTTTTATTACGGAATTTAAAATACACATTTTTTACTTCCGCTAAGCTGAGTTTTGAGTATAGGTCACATGACTAACAATTAAGAAAGATATTGCAAAATACTAAATTTAATTACAATGATAATTTCAAAAACAATTAAATTAAATAACATTACATTAGGAGAATTGTCAGCTAAGGTTTGTGTTCAAAATAGTTACTTAGTTCATTCTTTTTTAAACAATGCGAAATTATTTTAAAAAAAATCAGTATTAGTCAAAACATGATAATTCATAAATTTTTTTAAAAAGGCGTTACATTTCGCTGTAAATCATAGCTTCTTCAGACTAGTGATGCAACAAAAACAAACCGTTCGTTTTAAAAAAAACCTCTTTTTTGTAAAAAAACCAAGCGGTCTGTTTTTTAAATACGTTTTTTTACAGAATTGGAGTGTAGTGAATAACAAGTGATATTCTTTGGAAAAACAAAAACAGATATTTCTAAATAAAAATAATACATTTCATAGGTAAAGTGATTTATAGAAATTATAATAACAAAACAAAATTCTAAAGAAAAATAGAAAAATAGCCAAAGTGGATATACAAGGTGTTAGGGAAGTGGACGGAAACATTTCTAGGGGTGAGCCATTGGCTCAAAATATGATGATTTAACTCAACTTACCTATATACAAAGTTGCTTAGTTTAGCCGCTAGAGGGTTTTAAAGATGATCAATAATCAGCTTTTTTAAATTTTTTCAAATAAGTCGAAAACTCTTTGATAGCTTTTATTTATTTTTTGGCCATGCGTTTTTACCAGTAAACTTAAGCTTTTTGTGGAATAAACCCTAATTTCGAAAATTACAGGGTGTTTAGAAAAATATTTTTTTGTGGCTAAACCGTTTACCCAACTAAAATTTTGTAAGAGAGGAAACAGCTTCTAAATTAAAGTAACTATAAAAAAAAAAATTGGAGTGATTATACAGGGGGTTAAAACATTTGAAAAAGCTAATCATTTTTAAAGCCCTCTAGCGGCTAAACTAAGCAACTTTGTATATAGGTAAGTTAAGTCATCATATTTTGAGCCAAGGATTCACCACTAGAACTTTTTTCGTCGACTTCCTTAACACCCTGTAGAAATTATAATCATGCAGAAATTACTCGCTAACAGACATGGCTGACTCCTCAACTGACTTGGAGTCAGTATCCATGCAGTTTACGTCGCCCATGTCACTGTCTGATGACTCTGATGAATCGCTAACGTAACTTGATTCGTCGATCAGCTCGACAGTTTCAGAGCTGGGTGCAACTTAAAACAACTTCCAACAGTAGGGGTGGGGCGGGGGTACTCGCATAGACGCATGCATACGCTTTGCTGTTCTGTGAGTAATACGTAATATGATTAGGCAGTAGGTATAAAATTTTACTTTTGTTTATTAAAAATTTGTCTAGTCTGTGCTGTAGTTTTCTTGAACTTTGTCGTTTGCTTTCCTGCCGCGAACCACACCTACCAAAACGTGCCGCCAATTACAAAAATGAATAAAAGAAAACAAAAATAATCAGTTTTTTATTCGATTTAAAAAAACGTGTTTTTACATCACTACTTCAGACATATACAAAATAAAATATAAAGTTAAAAGATCAGTATTTGTCAATTTAAATGTAATGAAACCAAAGTTTAAATATTAAGTAAGTGAAAGAATACTTCCTCAATTAATATTGGCTCAAACTTAATGAATACACCATCATTCCCAAAAGTGAATTTCTCATTGCCTTAAAATTTGTTCTTGACAATAATTACTTCCCCTCTAACAACAAAATTTACTGTAAAAAATTTGGAGTACCCATGGCTCATCAATCTCTAGCACTATTGCCGAACTTGTACTCATGGACATCAAATTCAACTTTTAATCATGTACACCCACGCCTCAAATTCACCATTGAAAAAGAAAACCTTTCAAAATCTGTTAACTTTTTAGACCTTACTCTAACAAGACAAAATAACGGAAAAATAGACACTAATTGGTATAGAAAACCCACAAAATCTAACAGATACTTAAATTATTTCTCAAACATAACTCTCAAATATAAAAAAGAGTAATCTCAGGACTTGTCTGATCATGTAAAAAACATCATAATAACTATATTAAAATAATTAGAAACATTCTCTTAAAAAATAACTAGCCCTCAGATTTAATTAATGAAAACATTAAAACAAAACTAATAACTTTACAAAAACCCAAATCTAATAACACATCAATAAATTTACAACCCAATTGTCTAAACAACAGTTTTATTAACCATCAATTTGAAACCAAATATTATATTACAATACCTTATATATTGCTATGTTATGCTAGCTGATAAATTTATTTAAATTATCGTATTACTATTTTGCCCTTTATTTTTAACTTTCAATTCAAATCCGTATTTTACAATATTATTAATGAAACTCTCTCAGGTGGTTCGCAATATCTAGTAACCCAATGATTGACTTGTCAAATTCTCTTTGTTTAATTGCCAGTTCATTGACTTTCAAAAAATTGACACCTAACGTCAAATTAATCAAAATTCAGAACGAATATCAAGGTTTTTACAATAAGATCTAATATGCAATTCTTTTACCAATCTCTTATGTAAGTATGAAATTCAATTTATATTTTTATACCTTCTTACTAGTTATAGCTTTATAAATGTTTCATTTAACCTTTTAAAACACAAACCTGATTTAACACTTTGCTTGTTAATACTGCCAAAATCCTTCCAAACTGGATCCTCACTCCGACTGCACTCAAACACCTGCTGGGTCCTTATCCAAACTGCATCACCTGCGATGAATGTAAACTCCCAGCATCACCTTATTGCCATCCACTTCAAAACTTCCACATCCTATACTGGATTCCTGTCGTTGTCCCCTGCTGCTGTCAACTTCAAGTCTCCTAGCTCCTGTACTGGATTACTGCGGCTCCGATCCCTCTCTGGTAAGTGTCAGCATAAATCTTGTTCCAAATATGAATTTGTCTTTTTTTTTAGATGGTCCTGCGTCTTCAATGATACCCACAGGTTTCCCAAAAACAATTCGCTGCACGTACTAACCTCTTGTTTGTGGCTTGTATTCCATTTCCAATGTATTATCAATAATATCCTCACTAACCAAAGCTTGTCCCTTTATTTCTTGTTTTTAATATTTTATTTTATGTTTCCACCTCGAAGATTTTGCTTTTAACCCATATAATTTGTACCAACCATAACATTTACAAATTATACAACATTTATTAATGTTTCTTTATTCGAAAATCACACCCATATCAAATTATGTATACATTTTTGAGTTGTTTTTTTTAGTAACTAATTAAACAAATTACAAATTATTGCTACTATACACGATTCTTGCTGCCTCCTATATACATTTTTTTTATATAATCAAAACAGATATTTTATTTTAATTATCATAACAGATACATTTTAGTAGTAACCTTGGTATTTATTCCTATTCAGAATTTTCTTATTACAGATTAAGTTTGAGTAATCAATCATTATGCTATTATTTGACTAACCAATAATAAGAAAGTTAATTTCATTATACTTTAACATGTATTTAGATCCATTAATTTGCTTATATCTGACTTCCAAATTTATTTGACTAAACTGTTTCTTTAGTATTCATTTTTAAATTATCAAAGAATATAGTGTATCATAACATAATTCCTCAATTAAGAAAAACATTTTTAATAAACTCGTTTTATTTCAAATGTATTTTCTTAATTCGTTATTTAATTAATAAATTTTGTAGAACCCATCCAAATATCCTATTATCTAAATTAATAACAATCAACACCTATTTACATCTATCTATTTTAAAATTACTATAGAAACGAAATAATTAACTTTTTTATCCCAAATTCTGCTTAACAATCCATCAATCGTTTGTGGAGATTCGTATTGTGGCTTTGTTATTTGATTAATTCTGCGTGCATCCAAACATAAACGTAAAGAACCGTCACGTTTTTTAACTACAACTAAAGGATTTATAAAATTGCTCTTTGAGGATTCTATTACTCCATCTTTTATCATTTTCTTAATTTCATTCCTTACTTGTTCTCTTAATGCAAATGGAATAGGATAAGATTTGCTATTAAAACCTTTCGTTTCGTCAACCTGCAACTTATGAATGTATTTCTGTGCTTGTCCTACCTTTTCATTAATAATATCTTTATTTCTGTTGATTATTTCTAGTATTCGGCCTTCATATTGCTTATTATTTTCAGCTATTTTCAAATCATTCAGCAAAACCCCCTTATAATTATTATCACTCTGTATATCACATATTACATTATTATTAATTATTATACCTTCCTTATACTTCATTGTATCTCCAATTTTATCTAATTGAACACACTTATTTTCTCGGCTGACACTATTAGTACAGTTCCAAGATTTTTTTACCCCTTTTAAATGAATACACTTTTGTGTTCCATCAATATGAATCCCTAATTGCTGAATTACATCAATTCCTAACACCATATCGACAGTGAGACCTTTTATTATAAACAATCTAACAAAATCTTCCCATTGATTTATACTTATCTTTACATTTAACACTCGGTTTGTGGTTGATATCTTTCTTTTGGTTGCTGATAGCAAATCTATTTTATTTACTTTAATTATATTCTTGTACAGGACATCTAAATTATTTAAAATTACTTCCTCATTTATTAAAGATGCCATTGCACCACTATCAATCAAAGCTAAATATTCAGTATTATTTAAAAGAACTTTAATAAATGGTAAATTTGAATTTTGATTATCT
Source organism: Agriotes lineatus (assembly GCA_940337035.1). Lineage (NCBI taxonomy): Eukaryota > Metazoa > Arthropoda > Insecta > Coleoptera > Elateridae > Agriotes > Agriotes lineatus. The sequence continues at coordinate 5,175 of CALNHX010000483.1, forward strand.
TCTTCTTCGTCTTCCAGTAAAAATTCCCCATTATTCTCATAATTAGTGTTAAAACACGTGAGGTTCTTAACTAAATTAACTAAAATTGAAGTTTTTTTTTATCTACTGAGGTACCTTCATACACCTCAGCTTCTTCTTTCCGATTTTCTTGTATTGGTTCTTCTTTATTGTAATCTTGTCTAAATATTGTATTTACATATTGTCGATTGGGATATTTATTTCTTGCCTCTTCTTGGTTCGTTTTCTCCTGATTTTTCTCGTCAATCATATTCCTGTATCTTTTCCTATCATAGTTGTTATCATATTTGTTCGGGTAGTTCCTTTCCTGGTTTTTTTCGTAATAATTCTTATTTTGGTCACCTCTCCATCTGTCATTATTCCTATTATAATTATATGCATTAAAGTTTCGATCATTATGTCTAAAATTGTTGTGATTACTTCTGCCAAAATTGAATTTATTTTGTTGTACTTCATCAAATTTTCTTTTACTAAAATTTTGAAAATTAGGCCCTTCATTCTTGTTAAAATTTCGATATTTGTTACCAATAGCCATATCATAATTTCGAACTATTTCCAAGAAATCTTTCATCGTCTTAATATTTTGGACCGCTACAGCTCTTGTTATTTCCCCTTCTAAATGTCGAGATAAATGTTGAATTATCTCTTCTTCTGCCAGTGCAGGCGTTAGATGTTGTGCTTTATTAAACTTATTAATTACATACATTTCTCTAGTACTGCCTCCTTCAAAAAACCTACCCGTTGTTAATTGCGTTCTTACCTGAGCTTGATGTGCATTGCTCCAGTACTGACTCATAAATAACTGCCTAAATTCCTGATAATTTTTATATTTATTTTTAACTATACTGTGCCAAATGTCAGCATGATTTCTTAGGGTCATGTTAATAATTTGCAGTCGTTTTTGTTCATCAAACACAGACTTCATTATGTCATCTAATTTCACTAAGTAGGTCATCGGCTGTTCTCCTATCCTACCTTCAAAAATGGGCAACATATCTGCTTGTATCCCCATGTAATTTCCTCTTAAACTTCCATTTTGAATTCCTGTGCCTTCTTGTATTTTCTTCAATGAATCTTCTACCCCTTTTAACTTGGTCGACTGACTTTCTTCTAATGAGTTCACTCTGCTTTTATTATCTTTAATTTCTTCTTGCATCTGGTTACTTTGACTTTGTATGTGCTTTAACTTTCCATCTAACTCTTCTTTATCCTGTACTGACTTAGTTTCCATAATCTTTGTTAAATTTTCTTCTATCTCTTTGCGTTCCTCCTGTCTTTCTTTTCTCACCTCACTCTTGAGTTCCTCCTTATAACTTCCTAATGTTTCACTCATCTTATTAATTTGTGCTTGCAATTCTTGCTTATTCTTGATTTGCACCTTATTAAATTCTTCTCCTAATCCCAATATCGATTCTTCCATCCTTTTTGCCTGTTCTTTTTGGTCCTCAATTGCCTGTTGCAAATCCTTTTTCAACTCTTCCGCATTCTTCGCAAAATCCTTCCTCAGTTCTGCTGTATCCTTATTACTTTGCTGCATCATTCTTTCCATTGACTGTAATGATTGCATTTGCATTTGCATTTGCTGCATCATTCCCATTATTTGTTTCATCCTGTCATCTTTTTCTGTATGTTCTTCCTGTAACCTTACCTGGTCTCCTTGTACTTCCATTTCTATCTGTCCTTCTTCACCTTCTACTCCTGCGCTACTCGCCACTACTTCCATCTGTTCTGGTCCTTCTTCTTTCTCTTCTTCCACCTTCTTGCCTTTCCTTGTAACCCTTTTATCTGCCATCTTTCAGTTAAATTGTTTAAATATACCTATTTTTTTATTATAACCCTTTATAATGAATCGTATATCTTTATATTTGATTTACCAATTGAATCCGTTATCCAATACTTTAGTTACTCAAATTAAATGTCCTATTCTGTTACTCTATTTTTTTTTAAAAGAACTTAGTTATGATACCCTTTTACCTTTTTACAATTCTGTTCTTTTATTCGTGATTGTTAATTACAAATTAACCATAAACCTGGTTTATCAGCTATATTCAAATAAACGGGTTTGATTGTATTTTCTAATCTTACGTTTGACTTTTCAATTACCTGACATTGACAATCTACATCAATTTGCTATGCCCTCTCGTTGCGGCGCCATAAAATTTGCTATGTTATGCTAGCTGATAAATTTATTTAAATTATCGTATTACTATTTTGCCCTTTATTTTTAACTTTCAATTCAAATCCGTATTTTACAATATTATTAATGAAACTCTCTCAGGTGGTTCGCAATATCTAGTAACCCAATGATTGACTTGTCAAATTCTCTTTGTTTAATTGCCAGTTCATTGACTTTAAAAAAATTGACACCTAACGTCAAATTAATCAAAATTCAGAACGAATATCAAGGTTTTTACAATAAGATCTAATATGCAATTCTTTTACCAATCTCTTATGTAAGTATGAAATTCAATTTATATTTTTATACCTTCTTACTAGTTATAGCTTTATAAATGTTTCATTTAACCTTTTAAAACACAAACCTGATTTAACACTTTGCTTGTTAATACTGCCAAAATCCTTCCAAACTGGATCCTCACTCCGACTGCACTCAAACACCTGCTGGGTCCTTATCCAAACTGCACCACCCGCGATGAATGTAAACTCCCAGCATCACCTTATTGCCATCCACTTCAAAACTTCCACATCCTATACTGGATTCCTGTTGTTGTCCCCTGCTGCTGTCAACTTCAAGTCCCCTAGCTCCTGTACTGGATTACTGCGGCTCCGATCCCTCTCTGGTAAGTGTCAGCATAAATCTTGTTCCAAATATGAATTTGTCTTTTTTTTTAGATGGTCCTGCGTCTTCAATGATACCCACAGGTTTCCCAAAAACAATTCGCTGCACGTACTAACCTCTTGTTTGTGGCTTGTATTCCATTTCCAATGTATTATCAATAATATCCTCACTAACCAAAGCTTGTCCCTTTATTTCTTGTTTTTAATATTTTATTTTATGTTTCCACCTCGAAGATTTTGCTTTTAACCCATATAATTTGTACCAACCATAACATTTACAAATTATACAACATTTATTAATGTTTCTTTATTCGAAAATCACACCCATATCAAATTATGTATACATTTTTTTATATAATCAAAACAGATATTTTATTTTAATTATCATAACAGATACATTTTAGTAGTAACCTTGGTATTTATTCCTATTCAGAATTTTCTTATTACAGATTAAGTTTGAGTAATCAATCATTATGCTATTATTTGACTAACCAATAATAAGAAAGTTAATTTCATTATACTTTAACATGTATTTAGATCCATTAATTTGCTTATATCTGACTTCCAAATTTATTTGACTAAACTGTTTCTTTAGTATTCATTTTTAAATTATCAAAGCATATAGTGTATCATAACAATATATACAAGTAGCCTGCACCTCTAAGATAAGTTCCAGTTAGTTCGTAGCTAGATGTAAGAAATTGTCTGGCAGCTAATCTGTGTGCTTCCAATGTTATATTTCATTGTAAAATAAAAATAAACGTTTTTTAAAAAGTCGTTTCGGCGGCCTTTTAATAAAACTTACTCCAATGACATAAGGGCGCGTTAGCAATTTTTTACGTTAACCCACAACGGAAATACCGGCCCTTATTGCAGAATAATCTGAATTAACTTCTGTTGAAACACCAATCAAAGTACATAGGTACTTACACGAGTCTTTTCAAAATTCGTTCGTCGTAATCCTTCCGTAGCTAAAGAAGTGTTTTTTGATAATTCCATTTCTGTAATTTAAAAAATAGGCTTCAAAGTTTTAAAACGTTTAGAAACGGACGGGCATAAAATGTACATTAAGTTAAAAATGTGAAATAATTTTAACACATTTACTTTGGCAATTGGTATTATAAGCGCAAAGATTAATAAAAACTTACCTTTGTTTAGTGCCATTTCCACCAACAAATGACCCCTGATTCCCTGTATTATTAAACGACAAATCGGACTGACTCGATGTGGGCGATTCCAACCAGTTCAGCCCATGTGAAATTCACGACTAAAGCAACTATTCACGCCGTTTACAACGTTGTCATATTTTGGAAGTGACTTGTGCGAGTTTATTCATAAAAACTTTGGCAAATACATCGGAAGTCGCTTCGTACTAGGAGTACCTGAGCGCTGAAGTGATGGCAGCGCCAACGGTTATACGCCGAACTAATTGACGAACTCACTTTGATTAGGGGGTCAAAGTCACCTCCAGAACAAAATTGGGATTTGAGCTCTGGAGGACATCTACAATCGAATGGCTAAAAAATTGTAGCAAAACGTCACTTCCAAAATCGGAAGTGACAGCGTTATATGAAGTCACAGCGTGTGTGCGATACCTATTTCGGAAGTGACTTAGTATACTTTATCAATATATATATATATGGTATAATGTGCCAACTACTGTACATAAAATATTTTTTCTTAGTGCAGAAATATTAGACTATGCACTTTTCCCAATTGGTCAGCTTGGAGAAGCAGCTCAAGAAGCTCGAAATAACGACAGTAAGAGATACAGAGAAGGTTTTTCTAGAAAATTTTCTAGGTCGCAAAACATGGAGGATATTTTCCATAAAATTAAGTGTTAAAAAAATTAAAATACCCTTTTGAAGTCCTTTAGTTTTTGAAAGAGCCTGAAATAGAAGAAAAGGAACTTGACTCACCAGAAGGAGAACCAAGTGATTCTGAATAATCAGTGACCATATATTTTTTACTATACAGTGTTCTTAACGTAACCTTTGTCTAAAGAAAAATTTTAATTTTAGTTTTTTTAGTAAGTCCCTCTTTTTACACAGTAAATAAAAATATACTTAATAATTTTAAAAATTGACATATTTTACTATAAAATTCACGACAATCGTAAATTGTTTTTGTTATTCGCAATGTTTTTAATTTGATTTTTTATATACAAATATATGTATATGACTGTTTTGTAAATATTGGTTCTAATGAAATAGAAAAGTGCATAAACAAAGACTCTTGTTAGCATTTTTCAATAAAAAACCTCAAAATAAAAGACTATTTAGGTTTTAAAAATATGTCAAAATTTGACTTCACTTCATTTGTCATTTCACTTAGAACGGCGATTAACTATCGAATAAGTCTCGATATCAGACCTAAAGGCCGAAATTACACGCATAATTGGTGAGATACACCCTCGTTTATGCTTAAATGTTGTTGAAGATTTGAAAAAAGACTGGTTTCATGTCAGACAAGCCGAGGAAGGCATTTATCTCATATTATATTCCATGTTTAATCGTTACGTATATGCTTTAGCTGCTCATTAAAATATCTTATATTATCAAATTATTTATGCATTTTATTAATAAATAATAATAATAATAATATTTTATTAACGAATTAAAATTGAACCTCAAATTTGAACACCCATTACAAGAAATAATAAATATGTACGAAAAAATTAGAAATGCAGTAAGTGTAAATTAATTTTAGTAAAATAGTATCTAATTGCATTAAATTTTCAAATGCTTCTCCTTTGGGTATCGAAGCTAGTCAGGGTCCTCAAAACTTGAAAATTTAGTTTTTAGATTTTTTAATGGAACGCCTTTCAAATTTTTGTATTTTTAAAAAGCCCTTCTGATATCACATTTCATACCTCTACAGTTATCCGTTTTCAAATTTAATTTACTTCTGGATTTTTCGTTTCCTGTGCTTGTTATTTGTATCAGCAATGACTGAATTTTTATTTTCTAAACTTCGTTTTTTTGTGCGCGGAGAGGAGTTCAAGTATTAAATTCTCAAGGGTAATACCACAAGAGATAAAAGTTTTTTGAGAATTTTTTTCATTCACATGCAAATTATTGCATTTAAATTTCTCGAAATCAAAACTGCGTTAAAAATTCCGCGAGACCGCAGGTCAAGTAGAATGTAAGCAGTTTTTGTTGAGAGAAATTTGCAATCATTTGTATGTCAACGAAAAAAATTCTCTTAAAAAATGTTACCCTGAGTGATATTTGGAAAGATTATTATGGTTATATGACTTTTACCGTGTTCGACAGCACACATTTTTAAGGTTTTCCACTATTAATTCAATACTGGAGCTTCCAACACGAGTTTTTAGAACGACACCGATTTGCAAACTTGACTGTGACGTTTTGGCAAAATGTCAGTTAAAGGCTACTCACTAAATTGAAACCATTGAAATCAATCAGGCTCGCGTGAAAGCACTGCGACATTAGGTGTTTTCAAATACAGTCAATTTTTATTGGTCATTTCTGACAAATTGAACGATTTTCATTGGTTCGTTCATTATAGTGTTGAATAATCAACAGTAATTACATAAGTGGTGATAATTTTTTGATAATTTTAACTAGATTCACGAATCTTTGTTGCTATTAAGAAATCTCACGAGTAGACGAAGTTTTGCATACATTTTCCTTACTGTGTTCGGTTTGACGTTTAATTGTGTTCCCACAGCACCAGGAGACAGTTCACGATTCATTGAGGTAATAATTAACCCACGCACCTCATTGCATATTTTGCTGTTTGCCTTCTTGCACATTTTTTGTTTGACAGATGTTGAAGCAAAACTCAATTGACACAAATGAAAATTGTTTTGATACAAAGGGAACTTGTTTGATAAAAGGTGAAATACATTTGACAAATGTGAATCTCATTCGCTAAGTAGGGAAACACAATTGATAAATGGTGAAACACAGTCAGAAAACGCCGTATAAAGAATTATTATTTTTTAAGAAATCTATAATAATAAGGGAGTTTCCCATTTGTTGGATACTTTCTTGGACACGTTGTATATTTAAGAAGCTTAAAAGTTTTGCGTTAAATTGTTGATCATATTAATGTCAAGCTATATGGGTCTAACGTTAACTGTTTTGGAGATATTAACGATTTTAAAACCCTGTAAATGTTTGTGCTTTACCTAAACCATAAAAAATTTGCAGAAGTTGCAATTTATCAACTTTCGTTAATGCATTGAAAATGACTTTTGCAAATTTTCAAGTCTGGCATAAAATTTCCAAAACCTGAAAAAATTACAAGGGATAGAAATAAAAAAGAAAGTTTTACAATTGTTCACATCTGTATTATTATTGTTTATTATACACCAAGCGAAACGTTACTGCGAAGTTCTACTGCATAGCAGATCATTAATAAATAATACGTACTGCAGCTTTGAACCTTTTCAGCATCTTGCACACTTTAATATTAATTTTCAATTAGATGTTGAATTCGATATTACATTCAAGTCTTTTTATATAACTTTAGAAGATGTATTGCTTATATGAGTGACTCTTATTATTACATTTATTAGCTGTTTTAAAGGAGTTCTGAGAATTACAAGCCATCCGATCGGCGGCTCCACATATTATTGTTCATAGTTTATTTTGTTTACTCGGTACTAGGCTAATGCTCTAAGCCGAGTACTCGGTACTCGGTCAAGTAAAAAAATAGGGCTCGTTGCAGCCCTAATGATTATATCGTTTTCCCCATTTTGCAACCCCCAAATCTACCTGGGCCGCAAAATTCCCAGATCCCAAACTCTCTTAAAAATACAATCGACCAGTAGAATGTCTCCAAACAGCAAATTTCACACAAATATTAATTTTAAGGTTTTTCTGATAATTATAACGGTTTCCCCATTTTGCAACCCCCAAATCCACCTGGGCCGCAAAATTCGCACATCCCGTATTTTCTTAAAATATAAAGTCGACTAGTAGAAAGTCTCCAAACAGCGCATTTAACACAAATATTAATTTTACAATTTTTCTGGTAATTATAACGGTTTCTCCATTTTGCAACCCCTAAATCAACCTGAGCCGCAAAATTCTTAGAAACCCACAGATTCAGCCACATACTGCCAAAAACAAAATTCGACATTTTTTTCATTCCCCCTGTTTATGCGAACATCCAATTTGCTACAACTGCACCTCAGCTTTCTAACCCTGCAACTTCACCCTCGTGCATCGCAAACCCCAAAAACCAGCCAGTACGATGAGCGTTGGTTCATCCTCTTTCCAACTAGCCCCAAATCACATTTGGATCTTTCAAAAAGTATGCGATGTAACAGCACCGAACGCTTTCATGTCCAAAAAATCGTTTTAACCCCTGTATTTGCGCCCCCTCGAATCTTACATTTTCAAAACCTCTCCAGAAAGTTCGCTATTGACGAGATCTTCAAAATGACACTAACAACATTCACGTGCAATACATACAACTTGCAAAAATTAGCGAAAACTGTGCATTATCCAAGCGTCACACAAATCGCTAAAAGAGCACCATACTAGCGTCACATCTCCAATTCGTTAAACATTTTCAATGTTAAAACTTAATACATTCTCAGAAAATTGCATTTTTCTTCTTTCCGTTTAGGCCGACTAAGGACCACGTAGCTGGTCTAACTCTTGCTGATGGCCATCTTTTTCCTCTAGGCCCAGTATTTCTTCATTCTTTTATTTTGTTCTAGCTGGCTTTCATCTGACCATTTAGGTCTACTAGTTCCATTGGGGAATTAATTAATTAATTATTGCAAAATTATAAAGTAGTCGTATGAAATTTGAATTGTCATGAATGAATGTTGCTGACAGCGTCCTCCAGAATATTGAGCGTTCCTGTTTTTGTTTTCCAAATCTGATAAATCGACAAATTACCTCTCTGAATACACATTACTTTTTAATTCCATAAAAAGTAACCCAGGGGTTTAGGTCAGGTGAATGTGGTGGCCATGTGAATGATAAAAATCTCCTTATCCTTTTTGAGGAAATTGCTCGTTTAAATACTGAATCCCTGCACGTGCGCTATGTGCAGGTGCACCATCCTACATGAACCAGAGAGAAGGCCTTGTATTTAAAGGTAAGATGTCAAATTCATTTTCTAATTCAGTACTTAGAAATTCTAAATAACTTTCAGCATTCAAGGATTGTCCAAACAGGGGACCAACTACTTTTCTTTTCAAAATTCCACGCCAAATATTTATTCTTAGCGAATATTGATTACATTCAATTTTGAAATTTGTGTTCTCTACTGACCACCGACGACAGTTTTGTGAGCAAACTGCTATTTTTGCCTGTATTTCACCGTGTGCCACGAAGCAAAATTCCAAACGGTTGTCATAATCTGGTTCTTGCAAGGTTTGAACATATCTTGGTTTATATGGACGATACCTGTTTTTATTAAGTTATGTATCGTCGACTTACTTACATGGAAATTACTTGCACGATTTTTAATTACGCTTGGCAAAATATTCGAAAAATTACCAAAATTTCTCGTCCGTTTCTCAGTCTTCTTTAAAACTAAATCCTAAAATACCCGCTTTTTTAAATTGTCTCAAAATTGGGCACACTGTTAAATAACTGACGGCCTTTTCAAGCCGCCTTTTATTAAAAATTGCAGTTGCCTATTTTCAGATTTTATAATTATCTCTACACATGAGCATTAAGTATATTATTTCTTCTATGTTAATCCTTTTGCCATGCTTATGTACGAAAATTAATTTAACATCTAGAAAATTGATTGTCAAATGTCCAACCCATTTGATAATATTTTTTTAAAGTGCAGGTGCATAATTAATAAAATATTTCTGTTATTTAAAGTGGTATGTCATTTGTTTTAAGTTTTTTAAGCGTTTTAGACAAATTAAAAACTTTTATAAAGAGTAAAATTTTTTTGAAGTTAAAAAAATTGTATTAATTCACAACTACTTTGGTATTAATAGCAAATTCGGTAATTTTTCGGATACGAGCTCGAGTATGAATATGTCGAAGATAATAACACACTTCTTAGACTAGAGGCCAATGAATAATCATTGAATCCGGCTGCAGACACCATTTCTTACTTTCACGTCCATAAGAGGAATGCGTAATGAGGACATTATACATCCGATCTTCACTAGAAGGATGTTAGCTATGCTACTTATCTGGCCGATTGAGGGAATAGAGAGGTTAAGTGGTACGTCTGCGTTTCGATTAATTAATGAAAATGTGTAAAAGGCTGCAATAACACCAACCTATATTGCTTACATACAGCAAGAAAGATCTTTAGTGGGAATTCCCATTGAACGCTGCACCTGAAAAGACCCTACTTTCATCGGTGAACCGTGATTTTACAATCAGTTTTGTTTTACGTTCCGTGAAATCATTATTACCGGTTACTACAATGCCACCCACTTATTATTGCCGTTTTTAACAACTTCAGTTGTTGGTCGATTGTGCTGAATGTAACACTAGTCCAGTCTGCTGTTAATTAAAAAATAGTGTAATGGTGTTTCTTTGCGTTGTTATGTTTATTATTTTTCAATGTACTAAGCTGGTAAGCTTACTTTCTATACTTTGCGATCTTTTCAAGAACTTCATAACTTTACTCACACAGACTATACTATTTTTAATGTAATTTGGCTTCATCAATGCATTGTCTAGATAACCAGTCCTTAAAAATATTATGCGGTTGTTTTAAATATTGACAAATTATTAATAGTCGGCATCAATTCTGTTAAATGTATATATTTTTGAGCAAAAGTCGCTATACTCAATTTAATATTAATGATGAATGTGTGCATTAACTACAAAACAAGATTGATCTTATAACTGCACTAAACTTTTGACATAAACAAAAATTAAATTATTTCGCTTGTAAATGTTAACAGCAATTAAATGAATGTTTACAACTCATCACAGAATTTTTAAAAGTACTTAAATTGTTAGAACAGTCGCCAATGTAAGCATGTAAATCATTTAAATGATTAATTATTCTAACACTCAATAAATTTTGTCGTATTGCTTTACTTACTTGAAGGAGGGTTGTAACTTGTTACAGACAATAGTACAATATTATTTATGTAATTAAATATTAAGTAGCTTTATAGATATTAACCATACAAGTTTGATTATGAGCATCTTAACGAAACGACTTTGATTGCAAAACGAGGCGAGTTTTGCGGCAACCAAACGAGTCTCGTTAAGTGCCATAAGCAAACGTGTATTGTTCAATATTTTGTCTTCATCAATAAATTCTAGTTCAATGTATATTCTATATAAAAAGAGTGGAAGAGAGGAAGTATTCCATGGCCATACTAGATGAAAATAATTTTTGATTATACTTTATTTCGCTAAGATATTTATTCGTGTCTGCACTGCACATTGTTTTTATAAGGGAACATTGTTCGCTATAATGCTGTTTTCGGTCATGTGTTTTCAGACCTCGTTTTTTCAATAGTGATTGCTGCAATGTAGCCTACCACAGCAAATAGCTATTTGTTTAATAAGGTAATAAATCATATGACTTAAAGTCGCGGTTGGCAGTTTCAAAGCCAAGACGAAATCGAGGCTTTGAGCCAGCTAAGGCTTTAAGTTTGCTTTATTGCTGTATCAAACATATATTGTTTTTGTCGATCCTTAAGATCATTTTCCCTGTACTCAAATGAAAATACGATTGCACTGAGTTGGCTTATATAAATAATATTGTGTCATTCCACAGTTGTTGTGTCGTAATAATTTACTGATCATCGGCGAAAAATACTTTTTTTCTACGATCGTGTCAAAATGACAATTTTTTGCACAGTTTCTAGCGCCAAAACTGACGTTTGTAGCACTCTTAATATTAGCGCCCGAATTACATCTTTTTGAATGTCACATGAACCTAAAATATCTAACACAATGTGACGGAAAAAGTGTCACCGAAGTTTTTATATTTCTGTTACGATCGTAGAAAAAATAACGTATGATACACGTGTATAAGTGCAATTAAAGCACTATCGACGTTAAAAGCACTCCGCTTTGCGTCGTACTTATACACTAGTATCATAATATACTATTTTCGACAACCGTCAAAGAAAGGGGATATTCGCGCATCGATATATGCGTGAAGTTTGTCATTTTTAAACGTGGAAAAAAATAGGATATTATTTACGTTACCATTGACGACGTGAAAAAGGGCATTTTGCGCACTAGAGCGCCAAAAATTTTCGCGCACTACAGTTAGAAACCATATTGATAATTTTGTTTGACGGTTGTAGAAAAAGTATTGTTTGTATTACGAGCGCGAAATGTTTTAGAGCGTTCGAATGACTTTTTTGACCCGGCTATCGGCTCTCACTCTCTAAAGTCATTAATTTCGCGCACATAATACAAAAATAACATTTTAATTATTTGTCTGTTCTTCTTAGATGCAATGCACTTGACTATACTTTTTTCGTTGCTTTATTACCTCTCTTTTTCAGAAGTTTAATAGCAGACTGAAAGTGTCATACAATTTCTCTAAATAACGAGTAAACACTCTTCCAAATTTCTTGGCAATAATTCGTAATATAAGATATTAATAATGAAATACTAACAAAATCTTTGGTATATCTTACTGAAATTAATACTGTCAATACGATTCGCATATACTAATTAATACGTGATATTTAAAAAATGGTGTGTGATAAATTAAAGTTCTCTGTAAAATATAGTTAAATTAGGAAGCAAATTCGCCAGTCTTCGCAAGAAATTACTAAAAAACGCCTACTGCTCCGAAAGTGATTATTATTTATACAGATTGGTGGCGGAAAATGTGAACATAGGTAGTCCATTGTAGTAGTAGGATTTAGTGTATAATATATTCAGGAGTAATATAATAAGTAATACTCATAATATCCATGATTTTTTTAATGAATATTATGAATTATAATGGCAAAGCTGAAAATACAACGAGTCCATAGGATTATCAGGAAATGTTTTTTATTAAAAGTTATGGATTTTATTAAGCGTACTACAAGCTATGTTTAGGAAGAGTATATAACGATTAAAAATATATACCAGAATGAACGTAGTACTATTTTATTACTTTAGTATCAATTATAATGATCTATGTTTGTCTTCAATGCACTTTTTGTTCTTTTTTATGCTCAAAATTCACGATATAACCTAGAAAAATCATCATTTTTTATTTATTTAATTTCACAGGTGAAACAAAACCAAGTTAGCTTGTAACAAATTGATAATAGTGAGCCGTATAGTCTGTTCACTCAACATAAAAACACAAAGTGGCCTTTGATTTCCAACATTTCATGAGTGTACTTCTGAAATTCATCTTTGTCTAGGAATATACTTACATAAAGTTACTAAAACTAATAGGTTAAAGGTGTGACATTTACTTAGCATCTGTCATAAGTATTATAAATAACTACTATTAAGGATATTATTCAAATACTCTGGTGGATACTATTATTAATAGGTGTTTTTATTATATTTTATAAAAGTTCTGGAAAATATCTACTTTGACACTGAAATAATGAGATATGTTAATTGTCATTGAATGTCATTTTTAAATTCAAACCTGCCTTTATGCAGGTTGAGAAACCTTTGCAAAACAAAATACAGAATCCCCAGTACAAAAATTGTATACATATGCCAACTTCAAAAACATTAAAATGTTTTTGTGTTTAGCGAATGGCCTATATATTATTATATAGTGGGAAGTGGAAGGAAATTTAAAAGATGGTGATTGGTTTAAAGTTCAACAAATTATATTCTCAAGGGTAATATAATAAGTAGTATGCCTATCATCGATGATTTTTTTATGAATATTGTATGTATGTATAATCGATAACCTCGTTTTACCTTTCGGTGTAGAGGCTGGTGCTTTATGTGCTTGCATCTGGCGGGTACAATGCTCAACTTGCCCCGGATTCGGGATGCAAAGTTAGAGCGCGCCTTTTGTGCTTGCACAGCAACCATTGTGTGAGGTGTGTGTGTGTGTTGTTGACATTGTTACCCTATCTCTTAGATCTGTGGTTCTAATTATGAATTATAATCCCAAATAAGCCCACCGAGGTCGTAGGACGAGTTCTATTTTCATCCATTGGGATTATAACAATAGTATATTAAAGTATGAGTGGATAACAAGGTCTTTAAAACACGCGCGAGTTTTCGAGCATGACGGCGTAGCCGGAGTGCTCGAAATAGAGCAAGTGTTTTAAAGACCAGTTATCCACGAATACTTTACGCTATTTTTTATTATACCTCCAATACTGGAAAAAAATTACTCACTAAAAACTTAGAAATAATTTTTGTCGTGATAAATCGAGAGGGCATAATAATATTGCTACTATAGTTACGAGAGTTATTTACGTTTTTGTCGCGTCCATGTCCGTTGTTGCATTCAGTCGTTTCCTTGACAACCTTTAAAGCTCGGCGAGCTATAATCGCCTGTATTCGCACGCTCAGGCGTGCTTTAAACGGCGATTCTGATGCAGGTATAATAAAATAGTATATTACGGTACGAGTGAAGAAATTAAAAGTTTCACTCACGCGTATGTCGAGATTACACACGAGGCGAAACCGAGTGTGGAACGACACACAAGTGAGTGATTTAGTTTCCCACCAGTGTTGTATAGTGTTTTGTTCAATCCTGCTATTAAAAATTCAATAAAAATTTTTTTTTCTATAGCACATATAAAAGTGTGCTTTTATCAACTAAAAACAAAAGGTCAAGTTTTACTTTAACAGCAAGGGTAGATAAAGTAGCACTTTAACATCAAGGATAGATAAAGTAATTTAATTTTCTAACTTTTGTTTAAATTAAATATGACAGCTGCGCATTATCGTAGCAACCTAATCTAGCTACTGACATTTTGAAATGTGATTGACTGTCCTTATTTTCTTTTGAAATTGTTAAAGTTCTTGCTATAGAAAAAAATATTGTATTATACACGACGATAAAGTTATTGCTATCCACCCTTGAATCAATAACGTCTCGACTTCGTCTCGACGTTAAACGATTCACTCGTGGATAAAATTTAACTTTATCGTCTTGTATAATAAATTACTATTAAGTTTTATAATTGCAAAAAATTTAGAAGGCAATTTTCGTTGTTATGGTTCTCATCAAATAAACAACTACTTTGTCAACAAATTATAATTCTTCATCACAAAAGTGTGTGCAAGCCTTTTCCCTAAAGAAAATGGATTAAGAAAACGGTGTATTTTTACCCGATGACATTCTGGAAGAAGCTAATGCAGCCACATTTAATCTACTCCCGCAAAATCTAAAAACAGGTACATCAAGGAGTTGGCAAAATTTCGGTCGTGGATGGAGAACAGAAACGTAAATGTTGTGATTGAAGAAGTAGTGGTTGCTTATTTCAATGGATTAATAGAAAAATACGCTGCCCCTTCCTACATTTTCGATGCTTAAATCCACCCTATTTGTTTTTGAAATAATAGACATAAGCAAGTAAGTTTCATAGTTCGTAATTAATTTACTGGTTGTAATCATATACGTATGTAATTTTGTAGGTTTAAGACCTTGTTCGCGATTTGAAAAAGTAATTCGAAAGGCTCTCAACCTAAGAAAGCAAAGACATTTGACCAGAAAGAAGTGGAAAAGTTTCTAAATCAAGCTCCTGACGAGATTTACTTGCTAATAATGCTAATGAAGATGGTTGTTGTAATAGGAGTTATGGGCGCCTGTAGGTGTGACGAGTTGAATCTTAAAACCACTGATATTGAAGATAAAGAATGTATATTAGTTGTCAATATTATTAAGACAAAAATTATAAACCGCGTTCTTTTGTTGTGACTAGTGCTGAAGGAAATAATTTTAATTGTTTAGCGATATATCGAAAATATGTAGCGTTGCGTCCTAAAACTCTTGGCGATGGAAGATTTGTCTTGAATTATCGATCAGGGAAACGTACAGTTCAACCAGTGGGTATAAATACTTTATCCAAAATACCTAGATTAGTAGCAAGCTACTTGTAAATCAAGGATGTCGACCTATATACAGGACATTGCTTTCGGCGGACATCGGAAACACTATTGGCGAATGCTTATGCTGAAATCCTGACCCTTAAAAGACATGGACGTTGACGTTCCTCATCCATTGCTGAGAACTATGTAGAATAGTCGGTGACCAATAAATTCGAGATAGCGAGAAACATTATTCGGAGGGGGGGGGGGGGGGACTAAAAGCAGCACCAACAAGAAAATTCACTTGGAAATTGAACCCGAAGAGTCTGCGAAAATCAATTCCCTGGTATTAATCAACCGATTTTTAAGAATTGTAATGTTAACATTCATATTTACAAGTAATATTGTTGCTGTGTATTAGTGTTATGATTTTATGAATAAAATTTGGTTGAATTTTCAGCTTATGTGTATTCACAAAATGAATGAGTGAACATTTTTTCACCCACTGTTTTCGCTCACCCGTTGCTATGTAAATAGTTTGAATGGACAAAACAAACTCTTTCACATTTTGTATCTAAGTAAGAAACAGTAATTTTCAATAACAGGATTGAACCACATAATATTCTTAAAAAATAAAAAATTATCGATTATTAGGCATACTACGAATTATATTTAAGAAGAGAATATAATGATTTAATATATATATATAGAAGAGGGAGCGTAATATTATTTTATTACCTGGGTATCAATGTTAATGATCAACG
The DNA here is from genome assembly GCA_940337035.1 of Agriotes lineatus. NCBI lineage: Eukaryota > Metazoa > Arthropoda > Insecta > Coleoptera > Elateridae > Agriotes > Agriotes lineatus. Next base: position 21,649 of record CALNHX010000483.1, read on the forward strand.
TTTTTCCGAAAAAATCAAATAACATTTCTAAATTAGTTCATTTGACACGTGAAACACAACCAAGTTAGCTCATACCGAATCGAAAATCGCGAGTCACTATATTGTTAGTATGGTAGAACGTCCTATTGGCCATTGTCTTAAATTTAAGAGATGATGATTGGCTGAAAATTTAACGAATTATATTCTTACTTAAATCATTATAGATTATTTCGCCTCCCATTTTCCAATATTTATATATAAAGAGACTATAGAGCATGTGTTGCGTAAATATGTAACTCTTATGTGTGAATTTACCTACATGTAACACTATATGAATAATACTTAAACATGTAATATGTACATAGGCATCGAAAAGACTGAAGACTATATGATCATGTAATATAGTAAACCCATTTAACACTGTTGGCAACCTCATAGAAAACTAAATTTGGTAGTAGTAGTGGTGTGCCATGTATTAAAGAATTACATATTACAGGAAGCTACTTACTCAAAACAATTCAAAATGAATTCATTTAATTGTGAATGGAATTGTTGATAATGCAAAGGAAATAAAGTGTCATGAGTCACAATAGACGTAAGAATTCAGTTTACCTGTCATCTGTCAAAAGTGGACCAATGACAACGTCAGATTTTGTATTTCATAGCCAACCAAAATAAATTGTAGTAACTATTGTACTAGTACCGAATTGCAGTGAATATTGTACTAGTACTCAAGTGACAATTTTGAACAAATTAAAATATTCAGTTAAGATGTTTAAACAAATTGTTTTTTAACCATGTGTAACTAAATGTTGAGTCTTTTAAATTTGAAAAATGGGTTTGGTTCACTGAATAGTCCTCCGAATACTATTCGTAGTCAAAGTTAGGTAGACTATTTTGGGGGTGGTATCACTCATGTCCATTAAGGTTATATCCAAACGCAATGGACTTTCGTGATTCCTACTAGCCCAAAAAATAATCGACATAACCTTCAGTACTTATAGTATTATAATGGAGAATTCAAAACTACACCACAAACGTCAATGCCCAGAAATGCCAAATCGATGCTTGCATGCAACTTAAGAACATTAAATTCGCCAAATCCCCAAATGTCCCAGAACATTTAGAATATATAGATTTAAGTTTACACGGACTGTAGCATCTCATATGTTTCAAATACATGTCAGTTTGGATACGGTATGATGATTAGAAAATATGCCTGACATACTTAAATACTGGGTTACCCTGTTTTATAGTTTTAGAGAAAAACTATAAAATTTCGATTTGCTACCAATTCAAAAGATGGGGAGATACGTTAGTACCTATGTAAAATTATTTTCGATTTCAAAGTTAATTTTTTTAATGGCCGCCAGTATATATAAATTACTTTTTAAATAGATTTTTTAATATAGGTCTACTTGCGCCCGGTTCATTTGGGCCCGCCGCCAATTTTCGCGAATTTGCGCCTTAGAAAAATGTCAACGATAATTATGATCTCATTTGCGTCTATGCTTGCAACTCATTAGTTATCAGGAAACCGGAAGTTGGTCGACTAGTGAGGCGGTCTCCTACCTCCAAAATAGTTATTACAAAGACACTTAATGTAACCAGTTTTCTCTTAGCTGCCCTAACTTCTATGCATTTCTGTTGGTACTTTAATAAAAAATTTAACCAAAATTTTATTCTATGATTTTTTAGATTTCGACGGTACTGTTATTGCCCCCCAGTTTTTTAATTACTTAAAAAGTGAACTACACATTCTTGAAACGCTGTATTGTCTGTTACGAATAATAGCGGCTTTAAAGCTTTTTGTCATTGTTGCCAGATTTAATAAACAAGTATTGAGTATTTAATAATAACAATGTTTTTATTCTACCAAATAAACAATATATTATTTTTATACTAATTGAAACACAGGCAAAGTTCAGCTTGACAATAAAGTTATCAGCTGATCTAGTACTTTACCCAGAAATAATTTTGTTAATATATAAGATGTAATTAAATGAAATACACTTCCGGCATAACAGCCATATCCGCCTAAATAAAATAGAAAGCTTTATTTGAAACGATGAATTCGTTTGTTAAAACTAAGATATTATTACTGTTTTTTCTAAAATTTTAAATTTATTTAATATTATTTCTATTTGTAATTACAGCGCCTACATTTGAACCCTTATTAGTTGGTGTTGAAATGTTCCCAAGATCTTTATTTATTTGTTTGTTTAATTGACAAAAATATTTAAAGACAGAAATAATTCTTACAGGTAGTGTGACTTTAATAAAATATTATGCGGACGGAGGATAAAAGCTACCGCTATATAGCCTATAGGTAATTGAAATGGTTACTAAAAGATTTCTTGGCACAGAAGCTGGCATTTTTTTAAAAGAACTAGTGCAGCAACCGGATTTTAAAAAATAAACTAGTGGATCCGTTGCAAAATATTTTGCAAGTTACGTAACGTCTTTGTAACGTGTGGCAGGATCCATTAGGTAAAATTTCAATTTTTAAGTTTTTAAAACTACTCACACGTGATATTGCTACATATACTTGACCATGGCTAAATACTGGTTGTAGCAAATACAATATATTCCCACTTTATCCATAGTTTGTTCTTGTGATTTATTAATTGTCAAATTTCTTTTCCGAAGGCAAAAAGGTAGTGCAATATTAGAATGTGTTAATCTATACGCAGTAATAATACTCTTCTGCCTGGATTGTGGCTTGTCCATTTAATATCAGATCTAAGCAGTTCTCAAATAAATTGCATACCATTAATCTTATCTCATCTATTAGACCGGTAGACACATTTAAAATTTTCACTTATAATACCATGAGTAGTCAAAGTTATGTCGACTATTTTTGCGGTAGTGTCACGAATGTCAATTGCGCTTTGGTACGATAATCCGATAATCCCAAGCGCAATGGACATGAGTAGTTATACCACCGCAAAAATAATCTACTTAACTTTGACTAAGAATGGTATTCGAGGGAATATTTAATGAACCAAACTACGCAATTTCTATAGTAACAGAACACTAATATTGACTTTTTCTAATAAAAAGCCCATTTGTTAAAAATAGTCACTTGAATATCTTCTAAGAAGATATATCCACTGATATTTTTTTGATTGGTCAAGAAACGTCAGAATTCTGGATTTTCATTTGTCACTTTTTGACAGATGACAGGTGAATTGAATAGTCAAGGGAATATCTATTGATCCTATTTTTAATATTAAGCAATGTGGATATATTCCACTGAAATTTAACGAATCCAGAAATGCCATAGAAAATTATAAAATGTTGTCATTATGCGACACAATTGTATTCACACTCAATATTGTTTTTCATATTCAGGCAAGAGAGATATTATTTTGTTGTTAATTTCATCGCAATGTTCGTTTTTTAGGGCTAAAATTGAAAATTTTGAGGTCCGCTGGTAGGAACGGCTAAAAAATCATTTAAATAAACGACATGCGCTTCACGCGCGAGCGGACATAACTTCAAAATAACACACCTCAAGAATATGGGGCATGTGCACGATTTCTTTTTTCGCTGAAGGTTGTTTGTAACTAACGCCACAATCAGCGCGTTCTTAAATGTCCAAATATTCGCCTGTACACCAATACTCCGCCAAACGGCGCGGGGCACACAAAGAATCAAAAGCAGACTAACTTCCCCATCGGATTATAGAATGCGAAAAACCGTGCAAGCTGCTGGTATCGCTGTAAAAATGAGACTAAGGCCGAAGCGCCATGAGTTTGCAAAATCCGAGCACCACCAAAAAAAAAGTAATCGCCAACCTAACAAATTTCGATGGGCGCGATGGTTTGTTGACATAGTATCAACCGCTAAAAGATTATTTACACCGTAAGAACCTTTCAGGGTGAATTCCAAAAATCCCTGAAAATGATTTGGGCTATTTGTAAGACGATCTAATATGCAAAATTTTCAAACTTCCTATCTTATCTGTAGTAGTTCGTTCGTTAAGGTAATCTTTAAAAAGTAGATCTCATTTAACTCTTTTGAGGAGATGAATTCTGCAAAACCCTGAAAATAGCTTGACATGTACGATCTTTAGAAAAACACATGTACTCCATTTAATCCTTTTGCGAGAATACATTTTGAAAAACCCTGAAAATTACTTGACTCGATGTGTAAAACGAACTACTGTACCGAATCAACTTTCTACTTGCAGAAGTTACCGTATTATGGCGATCTTTAAAAAACACATCTACCTCATTTAATCCTTTTGGGAGTTAATTTCGAACAGCCTGAAATTGTTTTGACCTAATGTGTAAAACGATTTAATATGCTGAATTTCAATTTACTGCCTGTAGTAGTTACTTTGTGGCTATTTTTAGAACACCTCTGGCCTATTTAACTACTTTGAGGGAATGTATTTCGAAAAACTCAAAAAATGATTTCCGATTAGTAAAACGAATTGCAATGCCAAATTTCAACTTACTGCCTATTGTAGTTTTCCCTATGGTGATATTTTGACAAATAGATTTGTTTCATTTAACCCCTTTCGAGGACGAATTCTCCAAAACCCTAAAAGTGATTTGACCCGATTTGAATAATGTTAAATAATGTTCTAATATGCTTAATTTCAACTTCCTATCCTTGTAGTAGTTGTCTTGTGGCGATATTTAGAAAAACAGATTTGTCCCATTTAACCCCTTTCGGGGATGAATTCTGCAAAACCTTGAAATTTACTTGATCTGATTTGTAAAACAAACTAATATGTCGAATTTCAGCTTCCCACCTGTAGTAGTTTTCTCGTTGTAGATCTTTAGAAAACAGATCTACCACATTTAGCTCCCTTTGAGGAATGAATTTCGAAAAGCCCTGAAAATGATTTCACTCTTTTTTTAAAAAGAACTAATATGGCCAATTACAACTTCTTACCTTCCCCAGATTCTATTATATAACGATCTGTGAAGTAGAAATCAATCCCGTCGAATAGAGGGTAAAAGCACTTCTTTGTAGACGATATTGGATGTTTTCTCTTCTGCTTTGAGCACCACTAAGTTGTTTGGAGAACTGACCCCTAAAGAGTCTAGATAAAGTTGATCGAGAGAAAAACAGTGTTCCCTCAAGTCGACCCCAGCCTGATTCAGCGACTGTCCCTTCACCTTTTTAATCGTCATGGCAAAGACCTCTGAAAGAATAAGGGATATTCGAGGAATGAAGACTGTCTCCCCTTCTCCAAAACCTATGAAAATTGTGGCCTCAGTGGCGTTACGATGCGGAGTTTTCACCTGCAGTCAAGTTTGGGAGTCTTCACGTTTCTCAGTAGTATAATGGGTGCTCTAACTTTTAAAGGCAGGCGATTTGGAGAAACTCAACATGGTAGTGCACTGTATCCTCTGCCTCCACCACAGTGGTGCTATAGGTTTAAGTTGCCGAGTTCAAGAGAAATTTGGAAAACTATTTGGCCTTGGAATATCCTCTCAGGTGAACCCTTATGTAAATTCAATACAATATGTCCTTATTGTACTGATACTACATTTTGAAAAATCACTGTTATAACACGTATTTGTCTTGAGAGAAACTGCCATTTAAATATCATGGTCGAGCGGATAAAACCACAGTAAATAAAAACCCACTAATGGGGCCCATTGCAAAATGTTTTCAAACTTACAAAACTTCTTTGTAGACAATGTTTAACGTGTGGCACGATCCATTAGGTAAAATTTTAATTTTTAAGTTTTCAAAACAACGCACACGACATTGCTACATATAATTGACCATGTATAAATACTGGATGTGGCAAATGCATTCCTACTTTATCCAGAGTTTGTTCTTGCGACTTATTAATTGTCATCGCAAATGCTAGGCGTACAGGAAACTGTCTTCTCCGAAAGCAAAAAGGTAATGTAATATCAGAAGGTGTTAAATCTATACGCGGCAATAATACCATTCTGCCTGTAGCTTGCCGATTTAAGACTTCCAAATCTAAACAGTTCTCATATAAATTGAGTACCATTAATCTTGTCCCATTTATTAAACCAGTAGCCACATTTAAATTTCTCAAGAAAATAACAACTGCCGCTATTTTTAGTGTTACGCAATGTGGAGAAATTCCGTAGGAAATTGTAAAATGTCGTCATTATCGGAAATTGTAACCACAGTCAAATATTTTTTTTCATAACCAGTGAAGAGAGAATTGTGAGGTTATTTTCATCGCAATGTTCGTTTTTTTTTACGCTAAAATTAAGAATTTTGAGATACTAAGGGTGTTCTCAAACTATTACCAAATATTTCTATAAAGATGTCCTCTTTTGCAATTAGTTGAGATGGTATTTTAATTGTATACTCTTCACCTGTAATAGTGGGATATTCTCCATTTCCAATTTGCAAAAGAATGAGCGATTCTATTAATAATGAACTGATGTACAGTCAAGATTCACTCAGACACGCTACTTTTAGAAAAAAAGATTGAAATTCGCTGTCGCTGTACATGTACTTTGTCGTTTCTCTAATAATTTAGCAGGCCCTATTTTACACAAACAAACTCGAGCAGATACAGTGGTCCATTGGAAAAATCACCAGAACACCGCGGGCCGTCTTTGAAAGTTTACTTGTACCACTGTTACGGAGCTGCAAAGCTACGTCACTTACGCGCTAGAATATTTTGGTTTTTCTCTAAAAGTTATGCAGTTATTTACAATTTAGGACTTTTGTGCAAATCTACACGGTGACGACTTTCATTTAAAAAAAGAATAATCGAAATCGGCCCGGCGAAAGTCTCAAAATGGATGTCGAAAGAAAACGCTTAACGTTTTAAATATATAGATAAGCACACGGCGAGGAAAATGTTGCACTTTCGCTAGCTTTGGAATCAGAGTGAAGTTATCAAAATATGCCTTTTAGAAGGTCGTTTCAACAAGGGATCAGTAAATTCCATATCCAAAGGATTTTAGAGTCAACAAGGGATCAGTAAATTCCATATCCAAAGGATTTTAGAGAAATCTAACATTTATCACTTTACACTTATTTTTGAGCCACGTATTAGAAGCAAGAGATGATGGAAAACCACTGGCTTTTTGCTTATGAATCGGACATAAAATATAAATAATCGAAATTTTCATCAAAATATTTTGCTTTCCAACGAAACCACGTCTAACCCATAACCATATTCTGCAGATGTGATGCAATAATATGTACTTTACAATGAAACAAAGTGCTCTATTTTTAAAGATTCGGTTAAATTACGAAAGAAATAACACTCCAAAACAGAAAAATGTACCTTATCAATTAGTCAATCGATCACACTAGCATTTAATAATAATAATAATAATAAATTTTAAGGACAATCTTCGAAACTAGTATGTTTCTCTACTTTTCCCGCTTACTTTAAGCCAAATGCGTAGTTTAGTGGTGTAACCAAACCTTTACTCTGCCCGATACTTTCTTCCGCCCGTTGAAACATTAACGCTTTGCAGTTTATTTTAGGATCAATTCAAGTTTATTCCTGCGTGGCAGGAATTGGTTTTTATTCCTGCCTCGGTGACACAATCTGCCCTCGTTTGCCAGTCCGGCTTATCGCGGTTTTAATTATTCCTCGAAGTTTGCAGGCACAGAATTAATGTTTAGTCAGTATTTCATCAGCTTGTTGGAACATTTCCGAACGTTCCGCTTAAGCTAGAAAGAGGACGCTTTTAAGCAGCGCGTGCGTCTTCCATTTAGTCCCGGCATCGCTGCACTGAGCAATTCACTTCCGCTCCTACTATCGCTCCCGCTCTAAGTTACAAAACACGTGTGTCGATTTCGCGCCCCGGCCCGCATTGGTTTGCGCGGCCGGGGTGCCTTGAAGAAGCTGAACTCCCGCTTTAAGTATTTAACGGTGTGCTTTTTGTCGGTTTCGGTGGCTATGGAACTGTGGTCAAGAGTCCATTACCGTGGGGTTTGGAGACCCTTAATTATCGCTACGGCTGATCATTTACCGGGCTCTTAAAGGAACCAACTCTATCTTGCCAAGGCGTCCTGTTGTATCTCGCACGTTTTGTCGTTCCTTTATTGGAAGTTTCGTTACGTCTTGTCACCCGTTGAGGGGATTATCGTCCTGCCATCTCCTGGCTGTGGTAAACATAATCAAAACCCTGTTTCCGCATCCCGCAAATACCCTGTGGTTTCCTGTCGATTATTTCCGTGGCATTGGCTGAGGTGCGATCCGCAGCTGCATTTGACACCAGTTTTGAGCATCTGGATTTTTACACCAGTTATCTGTTAGTTGTTAACGGTTGTACCACCTATACAGTTACAGTGAAGGGATTTTTAAAGTGGATTTTTAGTCTTACCGTGAAGTTTTAACGCCTATATGTTGTTTTGCATTGTAAGTTCAAGTAAACATTGTCGTTGCGTCACCGCCTCAAGCTATGCCAAGCCAGAAGTAGAAAGGTGGAGCACTTACTTCCACATTCAGAGTGGGTTCACCTGTGTTGCTGATTTTGTTTTTCCCGATTTAGTCCGAATGTGGTGGCGCATCAATTTTTAACATCTTCTACCTCATCTACCGGATCGCAGCCTTCATTTCAAAGGTCGTCAAGAACCCGCCCTCGCGACTGAGTTCTAGCCGGAGCAACCTTTGGTTACCGTACACCGTAACAGAGTAAGGACCGCGTATTCTACGTATTATAGGTAGATTTCTCGTTTATGTCGTTAAAAGTTGTTTGTGCGGTAATAAAATGGCTGTATTTTCTTGGATATAGCAGTATTATATTATATTATTTACAAAATCATTGGTACTCGTCACGATATCAATAAATAAACAAATGCACCCAAAAATTGCTTGGTAGTATTTTGATAGAAAATATGTTTCATTCCAGGAATATTTCGTACTAAGTGTTCCTCTTCATGCATCACTTGGAATTAATATCACACGAAATTTGGATAATAGTCACGAGGTATCACGAAGCACCGATTTGAATATATTATACAAAATTCTGACAGGCATCAACAATGTTAACCCAGGTAAGCCATTAAATTGATCTTTTATATATTGACCATTATAAAGAAGTTTTCTGTTTTAAATACATACTATCTCAACACGTTTTAGTAACTTTACACTATTTATAATATATCGAACAAAACCTTGGTTGATATCATCCGATTAGGAATTGGGTGAAGATAAAATTGAAGATAAAGTCACCGCAAACTGTCACCTATACAACAGCACATTCTTTTATTAACTCTTAAGTACAGAAATCATCCAGTAAAGACTAGTATTACTTAATATCACATATTTCTATGTTGCAGAAAATATACTTGAGAGTTTGATAAATGAAGAAACCAACTCATCTCTCTTTGATCAGGAAATATTTCAAGATATTGATGAACCGATCGCCACGCCGCTTGCGCCTGTAAAAAAAATTCCAAGATGTTCCGATGGTTTTAATATTTGCGAAACAGTTGACCGATATCCTTATTCACACATACGAAATATTTTACAAAAATCAAATGACCACAAAGACTATTTCGGAGTTGACGAGGTTTCTTCGGAATTTTCTAACAGAGTTGGTGAACTAAAGGATGACTTCCTGTGTGGCAGTTTAGATATCACCATTTTTCCCAAGGCTGGAATGAATAAACATAATGAATGGAAATACATAATCAATCAGGACGATCAATATGTTCAAGGAATAAGGGTGGAAAAATGCATAAAGTAAGCTATTAGTTACAAAATCTAATGAAAATGCGTCAATATAACACTGCAACGAATCAAACAATACGTTTCAATGTTCCAGATATTAGCTTCAATGCAATATTATTCTTTTCATAAATTTGTAAATATGGTACCCATATACAATTTACGTACAATTTGCTGTGCTTACAGCTATCACAGCTTGCCATGTTTTGCTCTCATCCGAGAAAACTTTTCTGGTGTGATCGGTTTTGCTTTTAATATACATAGCTAAATAAATATGTTTATCGGTTGCAGGATATTAATCCCTTGTTTACATATACAAAAGTAGGCTGGTAACTAAATCATAACTGATCTGTACGGTAATAGTCCATTACCGTACATGGCAACCATAACCATACAGCGACCGATAAACTATTGAACAAATCACGGATGTTATGAATCATAATAGCTATTTTCTTATTGCTGTCAAACCAGTAAATAAGAGTTTGTTTTTTTAAATTAAATGTATTCATATACTACGACACTAAAACGTCACTCTTATATTACTACTCGGAATTTAATTTTCAATTAAATGGTCATTGTTTTAGTGCTGTAAAAATATGAAATTTACTTTAAGCAGTCAAATTTGAAAATATATGGTATATAAAAGTAGGTAACGCTATAAATATGCCAAATGGAGCAACTATTCGATAAAAATGTACAATAATGTGGCTAAAGTTCACCAAATATGCTATGTTATAATATCTATAGACACTTTCACATTTCGAATGGAATATTAAAACAACTTCGTGGCTATTTTAAAAGATTCTGATTTTTTCTATTCGGTTGTATAAAACACTTTAATCGTCAACATCTCCTTGCTGGAGGAATGCACGGTATTATTGATGGAATATTATATTTTATTAGTTAGCGTGTAGTAGTTCATCTGCATTTGTGTACTACATAATAACGATATTTGTTCTAACAGATGTAAATAGATGAAACAATTATTGTGAATTATATTTCGTTCCAGGATCGGCAATCCATGTAATTTAATAGCAGATGCACCAGTTGGTTACGTAACGAGCTGTAAGCAGAAGTATGTACTTCGGCGTTTGCTGTCACTTTCGGATAACGGAAAGCCTGAACCCGATTCTTTCTACATACCATCGGCTTGTTGCTGCTCTGTGAAGAAAGATATTAACTTTTTAACAGAATTTAAAAGTCTTGCCTCTAGAAATACACCTAGGACATGAAAGTACAATGTATACAATAATTCAGTTCTATTGTATAGTAAAATATGCATCCATAGATGTTACGACATTCCATTCAACAATCATTGATACTATCCTTCTACAGCCAATAACATGCCGAAAAGATTAATATACGTCAACCCGTGTTCAGGTCTTATCATTAAGTATGCCGTTAATTGTAACTTAAATTATATGTTTTGTTGTTCATAAACTCATAAAATTCGTCATTGCAGCATCTAATAATATATTACATATAATTTAATTAATAAATATTACCTTCTAATTTAGGTTCTTATTCATACTATGTACGAGTATAAACATTAAATATCAACACCGATAATATATGACGTTTTTGAGATATCTGATCTCTGATATCAAAATTGTTTCGATCATTCCCTCATTATCTTTAGCCTTTTTACTTTTTATGTCAAGGACCATTCATATTGCGTGGGAAGTGCAACATAGGTAACCGGCCGCACGCGACTTACATTACACTCCCCCACCATTCACACATACCACACACTCAACACTCCTAAATCTACCTTACAGAAAACATAACTAGTGATTTCAAATTTATTCCTGTACCGAGAAAATTTTGGGCGCCGGATTTGAACCCAAATCCATCTGGTTGCAAAGCAAGCTGCTAACACACTCAACCACCCAGGCGACTTTCATATAAAAATATAGAATTGTATTCAAAGTTAATTCTAAGTAGGACTTCGACCACATGACCAAAGCAGTCGGTGTCTAAGGTACCTGGTACTCCACATGCCTAGACCTTGTCCATAACAAACAAACAAATATTTAATTTTTCCGATCTGGTTTGTTCTGTTAGCGCGAAAACCAACATTCGTGGCTTTGTTAGCGCAAAATCTAACCTGCTACCTTCAAATTTGACATAGACTTACAATCTTGCCAATTTTAAGTAAAGTTTTGGATTGCCAACAAACGTCACGTTGACGGAATTGTGTTAAAAACCTCAAAGTGGCACATATGTCAGCAGAGTAAACATGGCGGACGCGGCGGTACTCTCCTATATAAACTGACTCTGGTCGTCGCTAGAGTCCCTAGCCCAGAGAAATTAGACAAAATAAAGGCAAAACTTCGGAAAAACTCCCGGAAATCTGGATTTTGGTATGAGCCTTGATATTTGGTTATAACAAAATGTCAAAAGCCCCCATCGATCCGAGTGCCTCTAAAAATCTTTCGCGGGGTCAAAGGTCACCAAAAACGGTGTTTCGTGAACATCTCGTTAACGGTCACTTTTGCAGGAAAAATCAAATTTGTAGCTTACGAAATTTTGTACAAAAAAGATATAATGACTTCTATTGGAGATAATTCGATTTACAGAGTTGAACCCTTTATGTTTCTCATGAAATGTGCACTGTTTTCCACACCACCTTCGAGTAGAGTACAGTTACGGCCAAAAAAGTGGGACAACTCTTCTAACTAGAACCAACTATGCTTTAATTTAGTTGTTATTGTTGGCTTTTAAAAATTACTGAAAAAACATAGTAGTCGTTAAATCTAGAAATGTCATCAATTTGTCAACGATACAGTTTTTCTTAAAAATGCCACAAGTTAATATTTTTGATACAAGGTCCTTTTTTTCATATGGTGTCCTGGGTAGGCCTAATCCACGTTTATTTTCGTTTGAAAAATTTTAATTTTTTAAGAAATTAGAATGAACTTGTTCATTAATCAATGTTGGATTCAAAACATGAGTTATTAATCTCAATAGTTACTATTCATCTTCACACTCTATTTCAATCTGTATGCTTTCCACTTCATCTTCTTCTTCTTCTGCTGTCTTCGGTATTTCCATAGATTCAGCCAGGAAATGCGATGGATCTACATCTTCAGTGGAGTCATTTAAGAAAGCCTGACGTTGGCAATTACCACAAACTGGTGAACAATATAAACCAACTTTTCTGCAGCCGCAGTTTAAGCTACACACCTTGGTGCAATTAGAAAAAATAGTATTTAGCAGAATGTCTGGAGCAAGTGGAAGCGGCCTTTCAATTGGCTCCAAAATGTTATCCCTTAACGTCCATTCCCAGTCTTCGGGAGTAAGCTCGTTACCTAGCCATATTTGAACCTGGTAATAGACCCAATATAAATGTTGCTGAGCAGCACTAGATGTTGGTCAGAAACTCTTGAGGTTGGTATATTTTTATTTCGTCTTATCTTTACCTGTGAATGGTATATTTCTATTATATTTATTGTATTACATATTACATCTACCGAGTATATTATTTAAGAATTAGTATATATAACTTTTCGTTATACACGTACCGTATGTCGATAGACAATTGCTCATATCCGGAAATATCAGCAGTCTCATCAGCCATTACACTTAAATAATTTGATAAATTCGCCTCTTGTATTATGTTTTTCATATTACTTCTCCTGATAATGAAATTATTTCATTTCGGATTGTATGCGATATGTATTTAGAATTACCAGATGCGTTAACTAAGTGGTTTTCCAAAGTGGTATCGCCAGCGTCTATTCTAAAATTTAAAAGATCTGTGAAATTTGAGTGTGAGTTTTTGCTGCTTTCCCTTAAAGGATACCACAAAAAATACTGTTTTTGTTATTGGAAGATTTGTTGTCAATTTTCCATAATACTTTTTTTCCTTCCTTCATCAATTTGAGATATTATATCGTCTTTTTTATTCGACATCACATCAATAAAATTTTGGGGACACATAGTTGAATTTTTATACCAGGATGAACTAGTATGGTTTTCAGCGTGCGTGTGGCAATCCGTATTTGTTATAAGAGCACCTACAGTACCGCCATGACTCACAGTAAGCGGAAAAACCACGCAGTATTTACGAAAGGCGCCTTTAAGGACTTTGGAATAAGTCAACCAATCATATTGATCAAGCTATTGTATATAAATGATCGTTTATTTCCTGGTGCAATATTTTGCTTGAAGTCATAGCTGGGAGATCGTATATAGGAAGTTGTTAACAAATCGTACTTGTGTTTGTTCTGTAATGATGATGCATTAATAAAATTTCCTATATCTTCTGATTGGCAATATTTGTGTTGTTATTGGACTCATCTATTGAAGTATTACGGTGGCAGGCAGTGCTGGGTTCTTGATTGATTGATTGATTTAAAGCAGGGATTTGGATGGGTTAGTAGTAAGCCCAGTTTTGCACTTCGACTATGTGGTCTTTTGTGTCCCCCTGATCATATTAAAGTAGATCTGCACCTTTAACGGGTTGTAGGATGTTTTTTACGAGGTGCTCGTGTGTGAGAGCTGCACCATGTGGAGTTTCCCCGAAGAGTTGCTGTCTTTAGCGGAATAACGTTGGACAGTCGAACATGCGTGAGGCTGTCTCCTCCTCTTCCTGACATAACCTACAGAGTATATCCCCTCTGTATATACTTATTTTTTTGGAGGTGTTTTCTCAGGTGTCAGTGTCCTGTGACTAGTCCTACCAGCCGTCTAATCTGAGTTCGTCCTAGATGGAGGACATCAGTTGTTAGTCTGCGAGAAGGCGTTCTAATTATTTCCTCCCCCAGTGCTTGTCCCTGTGTGGCATCCCAGCGAGAAGCATGTTGCCTAGCGGTTCATTTTTCTATCGTTGTTCGGATGCTTTGCTTGGGTATACCAAATACAGGTTCTGGGCCTATAAATGGTGTAGGTGCACCAGTTTTTGCGTGGGCGTCTGCCGTTTCGTTTCCCTTTATCCCTGTGTGCCCTGGCACCCAGATGAGCTGGACGGTGTTCTTCTAAGATAAGTGTCAGGTGATTTAGGCATTTTCTTGTTAGCACAGAGCTGACACGAGGTGATTCAAGCACTTTTAATGCCGCTTGACTGTCAGAAATTATGTTTGTGCGTTGTTGGGAATACCCGCGTTTTGAATTTTCCTGGGCGCATTGCATTATAGCGAAGATTTCAGCTTGAAAGACTGCTTTGCTCCCAAGAGATACACTAATGTTCTCTTTTGGTCTTACGCCATGTATTCCAGCACCCGTGCCCTCTGCTGTTCGGAATCCATCTGTGTACCAGACTAGCCCTTTTGGCAGGTGGGTTGACGTTTCTTGGGTCCAGTCATTGTGATCATACCTCACAGTGAAGGATTTGTCAAAAGAATACTCTGGAAGGCTGTAGTCTGAGCCCATTTTTAGGATGGGGTTGCCTTCGGCCACTTCCTGTATCCGTTTGTGTCCGCACCGTTCCTGGTTGATGTTCCAGTTTCCGGTGGATTTCATTCTCCAATCTGGGCACCCATTTTTAGATATATGTCTAGAGGTGTTAGTCCCAAGAGAGCTTCCATAGATGCTGTTGGAGTGCTGTCTATAACTCCATAGATGCACAAGTCAGTGTCTGTATCCTGGATAGTTTTTAATTACTGTTTTTTGTTCTACCTTTGGCCACCATACCAAGGTGCCATAGGATATCACGGGTCTGACTACTGTTATGTAGTACCAATGAACCATCATTGGTTTCAGTCCCCAAGTTTTACCAAACATGCGTCTACCCATCCTAAGGGCCATTTTTGCGCTGTTTGCTGTTTTATCTAGTTGTGCATTCCAGTTCAGTTTTGCATCTAGGGTAATACCCAGATGTTTAATTTCCTAGTCGACCTGAATTCTTTCACCAAAGATTATGAGGTTCTTGAAAGCCTCTACATTTCTTTTCTTAGTGAAAGGTATTATAGATGTTTTGCTAGGGTTTACCTTGAGGTTTTCCCTATTACACCACCCCTGAGTAATGTTTAGTGCCCTTTGCATAAGGCCGCAATGATAGTTGGATACTTGCCCCTTATGAGAATGACTATGTCATCTGCATAACCTTGCGTGTAGAACCCTTCATCATTGAGTGTCTGCAGGAGATCGTTTACTACCATATTCTACAGTAGTGGGGATAGAACACCCCCTTGTGGACAACCTCTAGCAGCACGTACCTTGAGGGATTTTTCTCCCAAATCGGCCTGTATCTGGCGTCCTTCTAACATGGTTTTTATCCATCTGTTTGTGATGTCTTCAACGCCGTGTCTTGGGTTGCAGTCATTATTGATTTGAAGGATGTATTAACAAATGCTCCCTCTATGTCCAACAAAGCAGCTAGAGCTATTTCCTTATTGGTTATCGACACTTCTACCTTACTAATTAGGTTGTGAAGTGCCGATTCGCATGATTTTCCTGGTTGATATGCAAATTGGCTACGATGTATGGGATTGCCTTTCAAGACCCCATCTCGTATGTGCCTGTCTACCAGTTTTTCCATGGTCTTTAAACAGAAAGACATTAGGCTGATTGGTCTGTATGCCTTTAGCAGGGTGTACGATGCTCGCCCTAGTTTGGAAATGAAGACGATCTTGATCGGTCTCTACGCTAGTAGCAAGTAGTTTCCTGCTAGGCATAAGCGAAAGATCTTAATTAGGATCGGTACCAGAAGGTCTATTCCCCGCTGCAGTAGAGCGAGGAAGACTCCATCTGGTCCGGGCGATTTATAAGGTGAGCAGGATCTTACAGACCACTATACCTTGGTATGACTGATCACTTCCCTAGCTACCCTGCACTCGTCCCTCGCGGGTCTCTTCAAGAAGTGGCTAGGGACTGGCTGTGATGTCATTTCAGCCTGATCAACCATCAGTGCTGGGTTCTACTATGGCATGTTCTCTATATTCTTCTTATGGTATATCACTACTTGTACTGGCACAGTCGTGTTCAAAAATGTGTTGTACAGCGACAGTTTATTGATGGTGGCGTTATTACTCAACAAAGGTTCACACTGTGTCATTAACTAAGTAGACCTGGATGTATATTTTAAAAATATTTGTATATACTACAACACTTGTTTGAACTTTGTGTAATTAATTTATATACACAAAGCACAAATGCTGTACAACACTTTAATGAACACGACGGTACTTGAGGAACTAGTTTGTGGGATTAAAAGATTCCTCGTTGACTGTTGCTTTTCTTTTCAAAAACTTTCGAATGTCCATTCCTTCTAAAAAATAAACAAACATTAAATTATAAATATCAAATTATTTATGAAAAAATACCGGATGTGCATTTCGCCTTATTAATAAAAATTTCTGTAACACATTTGAGGGCACGCAGCCGCCACAAATGACTTTTTACTCTTCGAAATCTCAACGGGAACTAGCATGGTGAACGTTTACAGTAAACGGCGGCGACTAGGGATTACGGAGTAACCAAGGCGACGCGACAGCCAAGGGCAGGGGCATTGATTGACAGATGCGATTGAGTCATTGACTCCTTGAGGCCTGTTGCGGTCGCGTGTCTTGTTACGTGATCATAATTTGTTACACGGTTGCCGTGTTTATACCAATGGGGCCATAATTATACAGTAAATTTATTTTAATGGTTAACATAGCAGTTTCGTTTCTATGCCAGCATTTAATCATACAGGACACTTCCATAGTTACCAATGAAATCAATAGATTAGAGCGTTTATTTTACGAGTTAACATACGAATTTGAATTAGGTACTTGCTAATAAGAAACCTTAATTTTATTACCGCAATGTAGGTATGCAACTAAAAAGTAGATACGTAGGAACAACTTGTGTGTTGTATCTTTTCTTCAGTGGTATACATTAGGATAACTTTTAATTGTCTTTTTGACAAGTAATAATTCCTATGTTAACTCGTAAAATACACACTCTAATCTATTGGTCTCATTTGTAACTATGGAAATGACCTGTATGGTTAAATGCTGGCATAGAAACGAATAGCTTATGTTAACTATTAAAATAAATTCCCTGTATATAACAGCAATGAGATAACATGAATAACAAAATAGAATGCTTGAGTAAGAAAGAGATGGCCATACGAAAAAATTATTTTAGTAGGCATGTTTAGTTGACAAATGTCATAATTAAATTATGCTTCAAGCCTTCTCGAATATTTGCTACTATGTTTATCTCTTTCTTACTCAAGCAATACGTGTTATCTTCTTGTTCATGTTATCTCATTGCTGTTATATATAATTGTGGCCCCATCGGTATTTTGAAAAAAGGTAATTACGAAATTCTCAGTGGGGGCCACGACCCCCTCTGCCCCCTCCTGCGAGCGCGCTTTGACAAAAGGTTTTTTCCAATTTACATACCATTTCGACAATTTTTGGTTGTCCCACTGAGGATTGGCGTTCAAAAATAATCGATCACATAGAATAGTTTGATCTTGCTTTGATAATAACCTTTTAAGTAGACGGACTGGACAAATAATTGCTTCTGTTACGTTACGAGTTAGCCACTTATTTTCAGTGCATTTTGCTTCCACGCCATGCATAGTTTTGGAAAATATAGGACTGCAACTGATTCGACCAATCCATTTGCTATTATTGGCAATTTCATCTTTAAAATATTGTATCTTACAGTTAACACCCTCATTTCTTCTCCAGGCCAATTCATACGAAATTCCAGCTAAAGAAATAAATAATAAATATGTCCTTTATTTAAAGCGGTTGAACTTTCTTTCCTCTTATTAGGTATCCGTTGTAATAATTTACGCTGTGCATGTTTTGCACCCCGGGCCTTTTTGAAAAGAACATAAGTGAAAGGATTAAATACAATTCGATAATTCTTGTAGTAATATTCCTGCAGAAGCTTTGCAGTTGTATTCAAAATACTTTTTAAACAAGTTTCCTTGTAATCTTGCCCATTCGATCGCTTCATGTTAAATGCATAATCCGTCAAAACATTAACAATGTTTTTCAGGCTCATGGTTTCGTCAAGCGTGTATTTCTTTTCGGCACAAAATTTGTCAAATTGCCGGCACACAAAGGTTCTAAACGACTTGGTATTCCTTGGAGTAACATTTTCAATTTGTTTAATAATGTTTTCGATTGAAATACTTCCGAATCGGTTAATCATTTACACTAGCGCACAATGACAGCTTTAATAATAAACGCACAAAATTTCGTTTTTGATATACCGCCTTGATTAAAACAACATATTTGGCGGTTGCCATGGATACAAGTGATAAAAATAAACTGACAAAATCTCAAGGGAAAATGTTAATTTTTGCCACTATAAAAACAGTACTTCGGGACTAACAGGACTGATGAAGATGATGATGATAAAAATACATGATGGGTTGAATTTTGAAAAAGCTTGGCTTTTCATTGAATAATAAGGGATGCGGAAAATAGTCAGTACAAAAACACAATTTTCCGCTGAGAAAGTTAGAATACGTTACCTCAGATTCACTAACATTAGTTGTTGAGCATTAATATCGTATTCACACCATATTTACAGCTACCGCTAAGCATCCTACCCCACACCTAAGGGTACGTTTATGCTACAACCTTGCTGCTGAGTATGAGAGGACCAATGGTGCTCAAGTTGTTGGTTATGAATTGAATCTTTCGCTTTACGAGAGCATAATCTTCTCGTTTGATGACAGTGATAGCGATTTCTTTTCGACAAAAATGTGATTTGTGACAAGGCAAAATAAGACAAGGTTTGGAGTTAATATCGAAAACAGTTGATATCAATATCTGCTTCAAATCGGTACTCATACTTCTGGTATTAGTATTCCATAAATACTAACTTGCTTATTAACACAACTCAGTTTGTAAAGCAACAAGAGAGGAATTAATATTGCGATTGACAGTGACAACACAAATTTAAGAATGCCAGGAGATGGTACAGGCTCGAAAATCAAACTAGTTTGTCATAATCGCTGTGGCGAAGATAGCAGCGTGCAGCGTAGCGAGCAGCTCCGCTGCGACAATAACGAATTCTAGTTTTGTTTCACCATCGCCAGGCATCTATGTGCACAGCTCGGCGATATGCCAGCAGCAAGGCTGTCTTAATGCATTTATTGATCTTGCAAGCAGCTTCAGATATCTGAATGAATGAATTCTATGATTTGAGATGTCAGTTAATGTCACATTTTTGTTTGTCATACTTTCAAATACAAAAATTGAAATGTGTTATTTCTAAATCACGTGATTCTTGATTTGTGTCTCCAATAGTTCCTCTCTTGGTATATATACAGATTAGCTGGGCTCCATAGCTCTGTGATTAAGCATTCTTGCTACTGATCTAAGGGTCGAGAGTTCTATTCCCGATCCGGGTGAGGTTTTTAAAAAATAAAAAATGCTGATGAAAACCTCTACAGAATGCCATCATTCGGAAGTGATGTAAAGCAGTGGGTCTCATGTTCTATGATGTGTAGCATGTAAAAGATCCCTTGCTAGGGTTGGAACTCCTTAGCTTCGGCAAAATTCTAAGTAGGACTAAGGTATCTGGTACTCTCCATACCTAGACCTTGTCCACGGGGTTGGCAAAAAGAGCCTATGACGGCCTACTTGCTAGACATAAGTCTCCCCACAACAAATACTAATTATTATATATACAGATTGTCAGCGGAAAATGTAAACATAGGTAACGCAATGTGCTAGCTAGTTTATGGGCGTTGCTTGGTTTAGAGAGAAATAGACTAATATGCAATTAACATCTAGCATTCGCAACACGTAATGTGAATAGAATGATACATAATGATTTGTTAAGTACAGAAATTGTATGAGCGTTATGTATTAAAAGTTTATAAGCCAGCAAACGGCAAGTTAACTGAAAGGTAAAGGAAAAACAGTGCTAGTAAAGCAATAGTTGCAATAGAGCAATCGAAAAATGTAAGGCAACCGATCGAAAGACAATTAGTGAGATGCTAAAAGAACTCAAGTGTATCAGTGCATTATAAACCAAAGTGAAAATTAAAAGCAGAGACATTTATCCCAAGAAAAGAACAATTTAGTGAAAATGCAAAGAAATGACATCAAAACTGTAGTCCATAAGTTCAAGCATGTAATCAAACCTAATTTCTTTTAAACAATTATAAATCTAGTTGCTTACTTACAAGACAGTCAATTGTCATGATTAATCAAACAAGCTTTGTAGCAGTACATATCGTAGCTTCTACAGGAATATCGTTCAATATTAATTAATCCTAATAGATAGGCAACTTTAAGCGCAAGACCAGTAGGAGGGGTTGCCTACCCTTTTTGAAATTTAATTTAGAAGGCCCATGGTTACGTTGATAAAAGAACAATAAATAACAAAAATTATTACTTCCTGTTTAATTGAGAAAGCAAAAGGGCGCTTCTCTATGCAGAAGCGAAGCAAATTGAAAATCCTAGCTTAGAAAGGATACAAGCAGACAATAGTAAGCCTTTATTTAACTCATACAGCATAGTATTAAAACATAATAATTTTTCAGGCAGATAGGATAAATTCCACAAACATTTTCTTTCTGAAAAGGGCAGTTATTATATAACTGGTAGGTAGACGGCAAACTAATACATACAAATCGTAATAGAGGGTTTTCCTTGATTCAGCTCTTAGTGTCACCTCTTTGACCACCAGCTCTTAGGGCTTCCTCTTTGACTACCAGCTCGTCGGTCTTTTTCATTTGACGCCAGTTCTGGTCAGTTGTATATTCGCCATGGAGAAGTGTGTCGATAAGTTACGAGCGATAAGGAAAAGAGAGGACGCAATTAGAAATCTATAACCAGTTAGGAGATCACTCACCAGTCAAGGGCAGCTTCTTTGGTTCGATGAGGAGTTCTTCATAGTTAATGTTGGCAGATGGAGAGGTCCAGGTTCAAGGGTTCTCTGCATTAACCGTATGTTAGTCCTGAAAGGGTTTAATATCGTTAGTTAGACTTAAACCCGCGTCATAGCTTAAATATAATTAAATTAGGGCGTAAGCCTTAAGAATATTCAATAACAGATTAGTTTCAAGTAAAAACAATAGTTACTTACCAGGTGATGTGGCCTGAAGTGAGATTAGATCGTTCTGTGACTGTCAAGTTGGTTTTTGGGTCACTTGTCAAATAATAAGTTTTTTTTTCATAAAGGACCTTTCTTATACTACATGGAATGATACCAATTAAACTAAATACCGATCATTAATCGTAATTGAGACCTAGGAAAGAGAAATACGAGGGTATAGAGAGCTCTTTATATTTTCAACTTACGAACCGGAGGTTATTAATTAAATAGGTATAAGAAATCTCCTAGATACTGATAGATTCATTAATCCTAACGTTTTATTAGAACAAATTCTAACTTGTCAGAGAAGAATAAAACTTGCTAAATAATTACATAATGTGTATTAAAATTAGAAAGGTATAAGCCTCTAATGCATAACAATTGATTTGTGGACTGTTAGAAAGAATACGTAACCTTTGTAAACTTATTGAATTTAAAACTTTTTAAATAAAGTTATGGCGCCCATTTCTTCTGATTAATGAACTTTTACCTTTATATGAAAGTGAAACGAACTAAAAATCCCACAATTGTTAAACCCTGATAAGAAACCGTATCTTGAGCTAGTCGGTGAAGTGTAAGCCTTCAAAGGTAAGTAAGGATGAGGGGTACAGCTTAAATTTTTTCATGTTGGGGGCAAATTGAGCTCCACATTTACTGTATTAAATTGTGAATAAAAAGTAATTTTGTGATACTAGTTTCGTGTTAAAGTAATTCACCAAGTTGCTTAGCATCTGTAGGTGTAATTTTCCCAAGTGTGGGAGCTCCCAAAATAGTGCAATTAGGCCAGCAAGTTTCACCTGGTGCGTCGTTGAGTGCGATCCAACTTCAGTGACGATTTTGGGGTAGTTCCAGACATCGAATGACATATCTTTTTGTACTACATGGAGAGGAGGCCTACAGCTACTCCTGGGTAGAAGAGTTAGAACCAGCAAGCCATATCCAAGCGAGTATTTGCCGTGGCGTCCTTGCAGTGTGCCAACCAACAGCGGAGCACCTCTTCAAAAAGGTAGGATTCCATAAAAACTAGGAGCAGCAGCCTCGTAGAAACTGGGGTTTGTCAAGAATAGACCTTTTCCGAGAAGTTCAACGTGTTTGCAGAGTCCCAGATCCATTGAGCTTCGAATAATTTTGCTGGCGTCCCTAAAAAGTGCGAATTGAGACGGCAGTTGCAGTTTTTGCCGTAAATTGAACAAAAGCGAATCACGCGTGGGTTTATGCAGTGTTGGGTAGTAACTAAGTAAAAGTAACTCGTTACTGGTAACTAATTACTTTTCAGTAACTTAGTAGTAACTTAATTACTTTTGTGTTTTCAGTAATTGTAACTATAACACGTTACAATTATTTAGTAACTTAAGTAACTGAATATGACAAGTTACATTTTCATGCTACAAATGTAAAATATTTTAAAATGTTCGGTTTTTAATGCGTAGTATTTAAGAAATTATACCTGAAGCTGAAGAATTTCTGGAAATTTTGATTGCTTTCGTATGCAAATGCTAATACCGACCACAGGAATACCTTCTTGTACTCAGTCGATAATAAATAATATTTGACAGATCCTGGGTGGCGACAGCTTTTTCCAATAATCATTAATCCTTTAACAACTAGAAGCGCTCTGAGCAGATATGTGGATTACTGGGTAGTACATTCCTAACGCCTGTGCGCAAGTTGGGGGTGTTTAATTCAGACAAAAATACATTCACCGTCTCTATATTTCAATAATAACGAAACAATATTTTAACAAAAAATTGAAATACCTAATACGCGATGTAGCTGCTATAGGATACTGCAGTTTAAATTTAAACTGGATGAATTAATAACAGATTAATTCATTTTCAAGTTAGGTCTATAATGTATAATGGTTATTTATATTTTACAGTACAGTAAACATTGCACTTTCATACTTTGACCAAAATGATTTAAAAAGAAATTTTTGTCAACTACACGAAAAAATTGAATGTTCCACGCATTGGAAAAGTGATTCTTCAGGAATGCATTACCAAAAATATTGACTGTTGTTTCCAATTTTTATTTTAGATTCACAGAGATTCGCAACAATTCTGACTACACTCTGGGGGCGGTTACTCATCCTTGGTTTACATTTGAGTGGATATGTGATGCAGAAAAGACACAAAACGCTGTTAGATTATTAAATGAAGTAAAACATCGGGCTTCTACTTCATCAGTTTGTCCACTTCCCAGTCCACAAAATAATGATGGAGACAAAGGAGAACACTATTTTTTTTCTTCAAAACAGTAAAGCGGTCCAAAAATATGGACGAAACTGAAACATATATGAAGTGCGATTCATCTAATTTAACAACTTTAGATAAATATCCAACGATTAGGAAAATATTTATAAAATATAACACTGCCCTTCCTTCCAGTGCTCTAGTAGTACGATGGTTCAGCACTGCAAAAGACGTCCTCCACTTCAAAAGTACAAAAATAACTGATAAAAATTTTGAAATGCAGTTATTATTAAAAACCAATAAATTTTATACATAAGCAATCCGACAGAAATGTAGAACTAGGAATCTAATTTACTAGTAACAAAGATTAAACCCTATAGAATATTTGCTAATAAACAATTGTTTATAAATATGTGTTTCTGTTGATATTAAGTTGATAGTAATTGCATGTAGATTAGTAGCCTCTCATAAAAAAGGTAACTTAAAAAGTAACGAGTTACTTTATGGTAACTTAGTAACTTATTCAAGTTACTTTTATAATTCTGTAACTTAGTAACTTACTCAGTTACTTTTTTGCCGAGTAACTGATTAACTTACTTAGTTACTTTTTTAGAGTAACTTACCCAACACTGGGTTTATGTCACACTAGAAACAAAACGAAGTTAGCCATTGCTACGTCAAAGAATTAATCATATTTACCTCATGCAGTCTTGCCATTTTTGGTGTTTAAAATTCAATTTTACGCTATTTTTGCACTGACGGATCATCTTGTTTACTGCACTAAATTTAGAGGTTATTTAACTGTCAGTTGAGAACAGTACATTTGTCCTAATATCAGAAAGTAAATGTCATACAACAAATTATTTGTCATAGAAAGTGTTCTACTTAATTTTATGAACCGACTCCTTGAGTTAAGAATTGTTTCATGTTCACCGGAGCTAAGCCCTGATTTATTGCAAATTAATAAAATAAGAAAAGAGCAATAAACCATTTATTTTTGGTAATTATTATTACATTCTTTTAACTTTCCCTGAGTTTGGCAGGCAATTCTCGATTGAATCTTTCATTTCGTATAGTGCAGTACCCCTTGCCCTAATTATATTTTATTGAAAACCCCATTCTAAGCGAGTGTACGATTACAGTATACAGAGTGTATAAAAATTGGCTCCAGGTAGCGATATTTCTTGTACAATTCGAGTCGAAAAGCTTAATACTAAAATGTTGGTTTGGTGTTCATAAGCCCTCACGAGCGGTAGAAGAAAAACTTAATTTTTTCAGGTAAAGTGCCATTTTTGTTCTAAATACGTCAAAATGTCATGAAGGAAAGTTATTTAAAATGTAAAATTATGGCCCCATGCAAAATTTCAGAAATATCGGTACACTGATATGAAACCGTGTTACTACAAAAGTCCTTCATCTAGTGCACACGGTTTTCTATAAGTAAACCGATATTTCTGAAATTTTGCATGGGGCCATAATTTTACATTTTGAATAACTTTCCTTCATGACATTTTTACGTATTTAGAACAAAAAATGCACTTTACCTGAAAAAATAAAGTTTTTTATCTACCGCTCGTGAGGGCTTATGAAGACCAATCCAACATTTTAGTATTGAGCTTTTCGACTCAGAATTGTACCTGGGGCTTTTGCGCCAATTTGTATACACCCTGTATTTCTGTCAAACGCATACAAGGCACATAAACTGTATTTTAACTAATTTTATTCTGTATGTTCACATTATCCACTACAAATCTGTATAGAATCTCTATCGTCGCCTTCGTTTGGCCATCCTTATTGTTCTTTCCTCTGAATTACGTTTTTTACAAACCACCGGATTTCTAGGAAGATTTACCGGTGGTATAGCATCAGCTTTTAAATTGTCACTATTTTTCGGGGTATACTCCAGCATCATTTTTCTGAGCGATATTTCAAAAGAGTTCCATTCAAAATATGCAGAACATACGGTTGCTGCAAAAAAGTACTTAATTAATTGATAACATAACAACTTCCTCATATTATTAATGGCAGTTTAAAGAACAAAATAACATATTTAATAAAGAATTACTTTTTTAATATTACGAGACAATAGTAGTTTGTGTAACTAGGCACTCAAGTTTAACTTTTTTATCGCGAATGCGGAATTTAGTTGCCTCGGCCCTACGGGGAGGGGATAAAAAGGAACTTCAATGCCTTTGTTGTTTTTTAAATCGAGAAATCGTGAAATTAAGAAATTTTAACAAACTTTTGTACGTTGTTACCATTAATCTGTCACCCCGCCAACTTCAAAAATGTTTGAAACAATGGATTACTTCAACCAATGCTGGTTTTTAAACAATATTTATTTAGCAATATTAATGGTGATTGTACAATTTTGGTTGTTAATAATATTTACAGGCTGCAATTGGTTTGAGTTAACAACAAAATCAGTCGTTGATGATGACCTTGAAGGCGTCGGCTGGAATTGTCCCTGGAGGATTCTTGTCGCGATCTCTCCACATATCCTTCGGCGACTGTCATGCTCTTGCAATCGCCGTGTTGTTTCAGAGTCAGAACATCCCAACCCGTATCTGCTAAGAGAGACACCGAAGTGCTTTGAAAAACGTAGCCGGTGTACGTACTTGCAATTAGATTTGGGATTTTCAAAATATGTGAATACCCATTGGTTGGGTGGTGCATTTTCCTAATCGGTAAAACACAAAAATAAATTTATGAGGAGTGTGTGAAGGTTTCAGAATCGATATTTTCGTTAAATTTTTATTGGGTTTAAATCTTCACACATTTTGTGCTTTACTGTAAATATTCGGTTTTTTTTCTGTCTTAGAATCGAGTATCATAATTATTTATATATTTCCCTTTTACTGTACGTCATCGACGGTCATTCTTTAAGCTGGTCCATTCGAAAGGCACTGCCAGCAAAAAAAAACAGATCTAAAAAATGGGCAGATTTATTATTAATGTTAAATAAAACTAAAATTCACGGTCTGCTGAATTGTGTGACAAACGCCACTTTGACATTTTTGACACAATTCAGCAGGCTGTGATAAAATCAATACCTTCCACATAAGATAGCATTGATCTGGTGCTTCAATCAAAAATCTGTTTAGGTATATCATCCCCAGTAAATATGCTCGACTTTTTTAGTTTATATCCTATATTCTTGCTTTTGATAAATGCTATTAATTTTCGAAATCTTGATATGTCGGTATCATGTTTAATCAAAATCATAGACTTTAACATCGAATATGTACTCCAGAGAGTTGAAGATTTGTAAGTCTGTGCTTTTTCCAAGAAATATGCAACAAACACATTTTCAGTGTAATTGCTTACACTACGATTTTCACACCATGATGCAAATGTTTCATATTGCTTTTGTTATATATCGGCCAACTTGTGAGGCAACAAATTTTCCACTGCACTATTTGCCACTTGCTTTAAATCTGACGGCGTGCATATTATTATATTATTTTCTCCTCGACGGTATCGGGCATTATTTTACAGATTTCACAGCTACGTATGTAGTTCGTATGCATAATTTACTGAACTGATGTTTAGTACAAATACTAATTTAAAAAACCGTATTTACTTACGTTTTAGTGTACTAACAAAATTCTTTCAGAAGCTCTGCACCTTGTGTTGACGTTTACCTGTTGCCCCGTCACCTACAACGAATTGTAAAACAATGGATTGCTCTACTACTGCGTATTTTTATGACGATTTCGAGGTACTCCACTGCTGATTAAAAAAAAACGTTTTTTACAAGCTAAGGTCGTAAATAGTATATTACATAGCGAGGTGGAAAGTGTTTCATTACTGTAGAGAGATTAAGTAGTTTACTGAGACTCGAAGCGTCGAGGTCAGCTTTATCTCGAGACAGGAATGAAACTTTTCACGGTGGTATATATTCTTTTTCTCACAATCGGTTAATAATAGGTACTTTTCTAACCTTTAAAAAGGTAGGAAAGCGAGTCATTGTTTACTTTATTTTCCAGCTAGCCGGGAAAGGTTTTTCACGCCTAGTTAAACGTCACTTTCAATGAACGTGTGTAATGTCATTTTAATTTCTTTCACTTCACTAATTTTATTAAGTACGGCCATGTGCCCCGAATTTACAACTGAATTTATTTGGACGAATATTAAGATGCTTGCGACCTGCAAATTTCTTCGTAAGCGCTTTCTTGAAACCGCGCAGTTCATTATAAACGCTGCAGTTCAGTTATATCCGCCGAATTGGATTTATGAATTCACTCTTTGTTTCGTTTTGCAGATAATACAGTTTAGATTCCCGATTTCTTAGTATGCGTTCTTGCTGCTCGATAATTTCGGCTCTTGGGAAATACGTTTTGGGGAACCCTTTGTTCCCGCGTGATGATGGAACGCTGTTTCAGAACCCAATCTTGTTTTCCGACAGTTTTAGCTTCTGGAGTTGTCAGTATTACACATTCAAGCCCCCTGGAATTGCTTTAAGCAGCATTTAAGTGTTCTGGAATTTTCCCATATGCCGCGGTTGCGGTGACGTAATTCGTGGCCGTTTCTTGATTTTTGGTCCGGGACTTCCCCGAGTTCGCTAGCAAGATTTCATTTAGTGGCGCAATAGTGAAACAGAAAATCTAGCCTGCTGGTGCAAGAAAGAGATGCTTTTCCGATGCAGGGAACGAATTCTTTGTGGACGCCCCGTTGCAATTGGATTTTTAAAAGCAGTTCGGCCCCAGTCTAGATCGCCGAAGGTTCGAAAAGAACTTTGAGGGCGAAGTAATGGGTTAGGCCAACGTAATTTTTGGGGAAACGGCGTCTTTTGTTCCGTATGCAGTCCGCTCACTAGGGGTTGAGGGGAAGCAAAATTTGCCTTCGTGCACATCAAACCAAGACGCCGCTTAATTAATCCCGCCCGTGTTCTCATGCAGTTTGAGAAATTTTGCCCTGCAAATCCTGATTATATTGTGCCACCCCGAAGCCTGGAACAATTTCTTGCCGGCCAATACTCCAACGATCCCGTTCATCCCTGTGGGGGTCCGCACCACTTCAGCAGTCCCGCCAAGAGACACCGGAGGCCCGCTTTGCAGCATCCACCGACTACATGCTTTGTGCTAAGGTAGGGTGACAATTTATATTCGTTTCGCGTACCCCGAGTGCCTTGTGAAGGTGCGTTGAATGTTTTACTGTGCCCTGCCCGAGGTTCACGAACATTGCGTGCGCTAATTTGATTTAATTAATATATGTAGGAGCTTTATTCCTGTTATTTGTTGCCTATACTGTAACTTAGATGTTAAGGTAATCCTTGATTGGGATCCCCTATTAGGGTTAGGATGTACTGCTGTATTGAATTTGAGTTCACCTTGGGGTGATACATTAAATGTAGATTTTGCCAACCCAGCCTAGTTATTTGTTGCATTTTAGAAACCTTTGGTCTTCAACCAATAATGGCAAAAGCCGATTGTAAATGAGGGTAAAGCCAAAGCATGTCCCTTAGTTAAGCAAGCTCTAAGATTTTTGCTGGTGTCAGTGTTTTTAACCTTTCAGGAGGGTGGCCATTGTATGTGAGTCATTTGATTTTGAGGCCACCCTGTGTGTGCCAGAGGCTACCCGGAAGCTTGGTGTGCCACTCTGGGGCGGAGTGCGGCTCGTTTAGTAAACGTCTACATAGCTTCCGTGACCTTTCTCGCTTTTGTCACAAAAGCAATTCTTCCCTAAAGCAAGTGGCGCCTTGAGCAATGTTTTGAGCAAAAGTATAGGGTAGGTTCTCGTCGGTTTCTTTGTGCTTTCGAACTACCCCTTCCCGATCGAGCTAGACCGAGGGTAACAGAAACACCTCCATCTGTTTCGACACATTTTAAGATCTGTGTTATTGCAGAGACCGACAAACCCTTCACTTTTTTCCCCGAATTGCACCTTAGGGTGTTCAATGTCGATTGAATTGTTTGAGCATGTAACACGTGTCATGTTACCTAGCAATAGTCACAGATTCCTTCGTTAAAGTGACTTATTATACTGCAATAAGAATAGGTATTATTTGAAACTTACCCAATTAAATAAATAATAACAAAAACCGATTATGAGTAAAATATTTTTCACTTACCGTTCTTTAAATTTATTTCATCATCTCTTGTACAAGCAATCACCCATTTGTTTTTCCAAATATTCATTTTTGGGAAACCTAAAGAATTTGATGACTAGTTTCTTTCCTGTTTCGGTTGCCATTCTTGCAAAGTTGCTACAGCACAACTTGGCATTGTATTGTCCATATGAATAACAATGTAAAAATACTCAACTTTCTGTTGCTGTTATATAAAATTTTGACCTCATCGGCACAATGTTGTTCTTCGTTGAATGGCTTGGTATGCTAAATCGACTGTAAAGCATTTTCATCGGTTTCAATACCGTCTAATATTAAACCTATCTCACCTGTGTCATCTCTCTGTACGTGTTGGTTATTGTCACGTGTTTCAAACACGAATCTCGAAATAGCCATTATCTGTAACAAATTAGTAAGTGCCTTTTATTTTTCGAAAATGTCGGTATTAGGGCAAACAATTTATGCTCTATAGAACGACTTTTTACCACGCCTGTATTTATGTTCTTGTGATGGCTAGAGTTAAAATCGAGGTACCTATTAGTCTTGTTTTTTCTGTACATATACTGATACTTCAATAATATATTTCATTACGAGTCTGGAAATAAGTATTTTTCTGATTTTTCTGTGCAAGAACGGAAAAATCCATTTCTGAACTTGTAATGAACGATATTTTATATTATACTGAAAACAACGTAAAAAAGGATAAGAAGTAAATTTTATTTTCAAAGTAATAATAATACATCGTACAAATAGTACCAAACACGATGAACATTTCCATAGCAACGATTTATTTTTTATTAATTTAGCGCATGGATAATGAAAAAAATGCATTTTGTATAATAATGTGCTATCTTACTAAATTCAAAATCGATTAATAAAGTGGCACTTTGGTGCATAGAAATGTCACTTTACTATATGGTAATGTCACTGTCAAATTCGAGGTTACCAGGTTAGGTTTTGTGAGGATTCTTGTGTGAAACTGACACGATTTGTTATTGTGCAAGAAGCTTGACCCGAAAAATATCGAAGTACGCATCGTATTCGATTTGATTATTTTTTGAGTAAATTTAAAAAATAGTAAGAAATAAGTATTTTGTTAACATCATGATTTGGCTGCATTGACCTAACTGAATATTGTCTTCATGGAAACAATATATTATAGTTGATAAAAGTTGCTTATTGTGAAGTTACAAGATAATTTAATTAAATGCAGCCTTCTGATAGGTTGATATCAGTACGAAAAGATAATCGCTTTAATACTATTTTAATTTTTAACTGGTGTATTGCTACTGTGAGCACAAGTGAAATCTGTCAGACTTTTCCTGGAGTTTTTGTGTCTATTTAGTATTCTCGTAACTTCTTTTTGCTGCACTGTTGCCACCAAGTCCTGCCTGGGTTCCTTCAGAACCCTGTGGGTTTCACATTTACCGTCGAACTCTTTGTCGTCTATTGTAGTCTGCTTAACGATCTCAATGGGTACCCTTCAGGGCTCATTCGAACACTTAAACTGATTCAATTAATTATTTTTATCCTCGGAGCCTATTGTTAGTCTCCGCGACATATTTAACTTGTTTTTTGGTGCTGATTAACATAGTCTGTCTGTATTTATAAGTTGTAGGATATTGTATGTATTATCGATAACCTCGTTTTACCTTGCGGTGTAAAGGCTGGTGCTTTATGCGCTTGCATCTGGCGGTACAATGCTCAACTTGCCCCGGATTCGGGATACAAAGTTGGAGCGCGCGTTTTGTGCTTGCGCAGCAACTATTGTGTGGGGCGTGTGTTATGGTGATATACCTTGTTACTCTATCTCTTAGGTCTGTAGTAGAGCACAGTTAATTTGGTGCCCAACTGTGAATGGTCTCACTGTGCCCGATTCCAATTGCCAAGGCTACAGAAAAATTCCGGCCCCCGCAGAGAGTTTTAGGATATTATAAATGTAAATTTGCTAATACTGCTATTCGAGATTGTATTTTGAAGTGCACCTATTATTTATGTATATTTATTGAATAATCCAAAGCCAGTACAGTATAACATTTATTATCTATCATCATTATGCATTGCTACTATTACTCTTGTTTATGTTACTGCTGCCTAGTTTTATGTGCTTTCTTTCAGAGTATTGTGCTTTTGGGACTACTTATTGAATTTACAAATTCTCTATATTGTCTGAATACATTTGTCGTAATTAAAGATTCGTTGGCGCCTTTGATTTCTATTTTATTAACTTCAGTATTTAAAGTTGAACCCATCCGTCTTCACTGGGGTAGCTAGCCGGCAATTGTATCCACGTAGTCACTCGATTTTAAGAGTTAGACTAGAAATCTAAAAATTAGTAACAACTGTTACACTTACAGAGAACCGTGGCAGTAGCCACTGTGACTGATACAAAATATATTGTTTATTGTCAGCTCCATTCTGGTGTTGTCCTTAATTGTTTTGTGGTAACCACTGTACAGCAATAGAAAACGTAATTTGCCTCAGTCGAGCGACAGATATTGTTATCGTGTCAATGAGGCTACCTCACGGACGAGGAATTTGCTAGAATTTTACAGTAATCGTCGAACGATGAATTTATGATTGTTCATTCCGAACACCTATGTGGGGAGTGCAGGAATATAATCCATGTACTAGAGGTGGGCATTTAGGCCCGAAGTCCGAGGCCCGGCCCGGCCCGGCCAGGTTCGGGCCGGACCGGGCCTGACTTTGCTTGAGTCAGTCTGGCCGGGCCGGGCCGATCCAAACTTTGGTTAACCGGGCCAGGCCGGGTCGGGCCGGGCCGGGTGGCCCAAGCATTCAATCACCGGACCGGGCCTGGTTCTGACCAATCGGACCGGGCCTGCCTAGCAAAATAAGACCGGGTACTAAAATGTAATATGTAATATGCTCCAATGGTCCATATAATACCCCAACCCAAGGGCCCAAGGCAGTACAATATCCTTCTATAACTTCTGTGAATTAAAACTGGATATTATTACCTGATTCGTGAAAGTTTTCCTAGCATAACTAAATTTATGGTTTAGTAGTTTACTGCTTCATAATGCTTTGGATGTAAGGTATACAAGGTGTACAACAATAGTTATAAATTTACTGTTGATTAGAGCTGTATTATCGATTTAAATGTGGTTCTCGTGATCGCGTATGAGAACCTGGCTTATTGTAGGTATAATTGATATGAAAGCTTTTTAGTCTCGAAACAAAGCAATTTTTGAATGAAATTTTTCGCTTTTGGAGGTTTTTTGGTAAATACTACGTATATTCGGAAAAAAATAAGCCAAACATTTTACAAACCTCAAACGTCTGTAAGGTTTGAACAAACCCATTCTACCGTTATAATTT
The DNA here is from genome assembly GCA_940337035.1 of Agriotes lineatus. Lineage (NCBI taxonomy): Eukaryota > Metazoa > Arthropoda > Insecta > Coleoptera > Elateridae > Agriotes > Agriotes lineatus. Next base: position 54,884 of record CALNHX010000483.1, read on the forward strand.
TTGTTACATTTTTTAAGTACATAGGCACCCAGTTATGTACAGTACCTATGTAATTAATATCTATTTAGATTTACAAATTAAACATTAGCTGGCAAGTATAATTAATGCAAAATAGGTTTTTTTCAATGTTTTAATATCTCACGCTGTTGGATCTGTAGTATAGATTTTAAAAGCCGCTTATTCAGCACAGTTTATGTTTGAACTCATAAATATAGTAATACATTTTGGTAAGTATTTTGTTTCAAAATAATATTAATTGTTAGGTGCTACCGATGTTTGCACTTGAGGTTTTAAATTTCCTTTTCGACTATCAGTAATCAAAGTATTATTTTACGAAAGAAATATCACAATATAATAGAGTTCTCATTTCAGTCTTGCAATGCTACTTGTTAAGTCTGAAGTAGTCTGTAAAGTGCTATAATAATAGTGTCAAAAATCATATCATTTTATTATTAAAGTAAAAATGGAATCGACTGATCCAATACCAAATATAAAGGTGTTAACTACTTTGATTGAGCAGAAGTCAGAATTAATAAAATTTAGGCCCAAGGAAGGCGGTAGAAGTGATGTGTGGAAACATTTTTCGGAAATTCTATATAAAGGCAAAGTCGTAAAAGGTAGTGTCAAATGCAATTATTGCAAAAAGTGTTTTCTTACAATAGTAAAACCGGGGGTTCACATTTGGGCCGACATGCAGTTTCTTGTAAAAGTGCAAATACGGTTGTCTCTGGACCTGGACGTTCTGCCACCTTAGACAGTTTTGCAAAAAGGAAAGTCAGCGCAGATGACAAAACAAAAATTAACACTGCAGCGATTCACTTCATAAGTGAAGATCTGAGACCGCCAAGTATTTTTGAAGGAAAAGCTATATAATTTTTAATTTTATATATATCTTTCTAAAAAATCTATTTTTATACAGAAATTTGCAAATGATCTCATTAAACTGGGTGCAAAATACGGACCCCTTGAAATTGATGAAGTTTTGACCAGCAGGAAAACTTTGCGAAACCATTACTTAACCGAAGAATACACCAAATTAGAAGAAAAAGTAAGAAATTGTCTTACCAATTCTTTGAAAAGTGGAATTGCATTTACAACGGATTACTGGACCGATGATAACAAACAAAATTCTTATATTACCATAACCGCTCATATTATTGATACAGATTTTACTTTAAAGAATTTTTTAATTTCATTAGATGTAGACGAAGCAAAAAAACTGGTGAAAATATTAGAAAAAAATTTTTTAATACCATACAGTATTTTTTAAACTTAACCGAAATCGAATTTCAAGAACTTGTATCAGGTGATCATGTAACATTTGTTACAGACAACGGTGCTAATGTTGTTAGTGCTTTAAAAGATTTCAATAGAATATCATGTGCTGCTCATAATTTAAATTTAGCAATTGAAAACTGGCTGAAAAAAAATGGTAATACTCACGTCTTTTCAGTATCTGTTAACAGGTGTAAAGACTTGGTTATGTTTAAAAAAAATCAGGATTAAACAATAAGCTGACCAAAAGTTTAAAACAAAGTGTCCCTACAAGATGGAATAGTTTACTCCACATGCTGCAATCAGTAGTGAATGAATTTGATAAAATAACTGAATTATTAATTCAAAGAAATGAGTTTCACAGAATTGAAGACATAGATGTTCAAATGCTAAAAGATTATATAAATTTATTGCAACCATTTGACGACGCCACAAATGAATTGAGTTTCAACTTGTTTTGCCCTGGCTTAAAAATTAACAGACTCACTTAAATACTTTCCCAACGACAACTTAGAAATAAAAAAATTCTAAACAATCTTTGAGCGATTTATTAAATCAAAAATTATCTGTCAAACCAATTCATAAAGTAGCAACATTTTTAGACCCTCGAATGAAAAATTTTTCCAAAATGCTTGACGATGTTGAAGCAAATGAAGTATATAACTTGGTAAAAACCTATATTAATGAAACCGCACCTGAGATACAAGAGTATCAAAATAATTCTGTTCTTGCAGAAAATATTAACACAAGTTCGCATTTTTGTCAAGAAAAGGTAAGTCAGTTTTTTGATACTGACATCACGGAAATAAGTAATTTAACTACCGAAAATGAATTTAATAACTATTTGAATTATAAAATTCCCATTATTGCTGAATCGAATTTTGATATATTAGAGTTTTGGAAAAACGAGCAAAAAAGATTTTCGTGCTTGGCAAAAATTGCACAGAATACACTGTCAATACCAGCAACGTCGACTCCAAGTGAACGAACATTTTCTTTGGTTGGTCGTACTTTGGAGAAAAGGCGAAGTCAACTAAGCCCACATATTGTTTCAAAGTTATTGTTTTTAAAATTCAATAGTTACATTTTCAGCCATTAAATAAGTAGGTATTAAGGTTTTTTCTTTTTGTTTATTTTTTTTTAAATTATATTTTTACTATTAATATGTACTGTAGTTAATAAATAATAACATAAACCTATGTTCCATATGAGTATTAGAACCGTTTGTTATTGTGTCTACCTGTCTACTGCATAAAATCATTAATAAAATGCTTTATTGAACTTTAATTTCTTTTTTATGTTGATAAAATAAAAAATATGTATTTTTAACGTCGAACTGAATGATCTACCTTGTTTCGGGCCTTTCGGGCCAATCTGGCCCGCGAGCCAAGCGGGCCCTAGTCGGGCCGAGCGGGCTTTCTGACTTCAGGCTAACTAGCCCGATCGGGCCTGGCCTGGCTTTATATATTTCGGGCTTTTTCGGGCCTGGCTTTTATAATCAATGTCGTACCAGGCCGGGCTTGAAGTCAATGTGAATCGGGCCGGGCCGGGCCGGGCCGCACATTTTAAGAATTTGCTCACCTCTACCATGTACCATCTTTAAACGATGGGTGAGCACAGTCCTAGCTAGCTCGAACTCTTAGCAGAAAATATGGTGTCAGTAAGGACTAGGCAGCGATCCTTAGGGTTAAATACAATCTTTATGAAGCAACAAAATGTTGGGCGCCTGATTAAACACAACAAAAACAAATCTAGCTACCAAAACAAACCACCATCTCCCTTGTAAGCCTCCACATCAACCTAAATCTAAAAGCGAACACTAGCAGGTTCTTGTAGGGTCGTCGTATGAATACACAAAATATAAATCAGTAACAGTAAATAGACTTTTAATTTTCAACAACAGTGTACCAAATATCCAGCATAAATAGAGATGGACAACTAAATGAGTTTGGAGTCACAGAAATATTAAGAATTATTAAAATTCCAAACACACTGTAAATACAACAAATTAAAAAGGCTCACGCCTGCATAACGTGGCAAAAATGGACATTCGGAGGCAATGCAAACATCCAATTAGTTTTTGACTTGACGCTTCCATCGATTGCAATGTCATATCTAGTGTCAGGCGCATCAAGAAGGTACATACAAAATTTCAGCGACCTTATTAATTGATGAAATACTAAAGTATCAAGCGTTACAAACAAGATAGATTGTTATCGCGTATAGTTTGGTAATCAAAGGCTTTCATAGAACTGTTTATTCTTAGGCAATAGCCATTTAACGATAAATTAAACAGCAAGCTGAAAATCAATGCATGTATCTACGGACTGTTTTTAGAGGCACTGTCTTGTGATCCTACCTAAGGTCTTACCAGCCCCTGCCTGGAAATGCTGGTTTGAGCCCTGAAGCGCATACGGATGGCTGCTGTAGCCGGAGGGAAGTTTAGCCATCAAAAAACTGCCCGCATCTGGCACTCGCGCTGCAGAAGCTGTTTGTCACAATGAATTCGGCCAGAGGATCGTTAGGAGCCCAACCATATGAGCTTAAGGCTAGGAAGCCGTTGCTTCTAATAAGGGCATGGGAGCATTAGGCATGAAAGCTATAGACATAGAAGCAGGCCACAGCTGGAAATCGGCCTGATCGTGCTTGAAGGGACGCCGTTGTGCATTTGTCAATTCAATTATTTTTGTGGCCTTGCCGCCTTCAACAAAAGCTAGTATCAGAAGACCGCAACTCAAAATTTTTTGAGCCAGGTACGCTCTTATCGGAGATCGAGCGGCTCTTCGGAAAAACCCAAAATTCCTACGCTTCGAATCGTTTGAAAGGAGCGGCTGCATCTAGGAGCAGAATACAAAAGTAACGCATAAATGAAATGGGGCGCTATAACCAGTGTCTTCTAAAATCAGTGAAGCATGGTGAACATGTAGGCTGTGCTGGTGAGAATGCGGTGGACGTACCAGATTTGCCTTTAGCACAGTAGTTACATGTTACATCAAGCAACTATTAGGCGGGTAAGAGGCCGACGTGTTGGTCCTTGTGAATGGAGCGGAATTGTGCTTTTTCCCACTAAGACTAAGTGCAGATTAATCCAATACATAGCCAAGAAGCCAGATACATTTGGCATAAAATTCTGGGTTGCAGCAGATGTTGATGCAAGGTGTCTTTAATGGATTTCCCTATCTAGGAAAAACAAGCTTTGTCCTGCAGATGACGACCTTGCCGCAAATGTAGTGCTGAGCTTGCTGGAACCATTATTAAGGGAATTTATTGTACCAATGTAATTGGACGTAATTTAGATCATAGCAGGGAAAATGCAGTAGAGTCGGCACTTGACCTTTTCTTGGAACGCAATTTTGTCAGCGTAAAACCTCCGTTGAGCTGCAATGATAAGTTGATTTATCTTATAGCAGGCGATAACTTTTGTAAAGGCAGCAATCGTTTTTTAAATCAATTTCCTTCGTCTAGTTTCTGCAAATTCTTGAGTTGAAGTTCTTACACATACGGCAGGATCATGTATATAACATAATATGATAATGACTATACCACACTGACAGCAACGTTTCAACAGATTACGAAAACTGAATGTGGCTTAAGGAGCAGGCGTACTAAACAGTGCAAAAACCTTGCCAACACTATTCCGAAATATCGATAAGGAGCTTGCACCATCTAATATTGCTTTTCATTATGTGCATTTCCTGCTCCTGTTGGGATTTATTGATTCAAAATTTTTAAGCTGAGTTGTAGACTTGAAAATTCTGTGATATTTTAGAGTTGGTGGAAGTACGAAATACCCACTGCACAAAAGCATCACGAACTTAAAAATGCTTTACTTTAATGTGGGTATTGAAATTGTATTACTTACACCACTTACTTGCAATGTAGATAGCTCCATAATTCCTCAAGTTCATGAAACGTTACGAGGCAAGGGAGAAATAAATTAGCGATTGGACAATTTTATTAAAAAAATATGGAAAACAATATTGTCACAATACTCAAAACAAACAGTAGGTACCAATAACTAAAACTACAGTGCATAACATCGCAATATATAGACATCATTTGGTTATTCAAAGTTAAGTTACAGTGATTCCCTTATTCCCTCAAGTTGCTCGAGAAGAAAACTGGAGGTTGACAGCAAAATATTTCTCTGGAATTTTAAAAACTCACTTTAAACGAATTACCTTGGTGTATGTGCATTAATGATTGCCCAGTTGCCCAGAGACTCGAAAAAAATCTTTGAGACATTTTCATTTAATGTGGGATTTTAAAATTCCAATATTGTTAACTGTAATTATTTTGAGAACAGCAAAAATTACATTGAATTCAAATATTTTACAAGATTTAATAATAGCCAGAGAAGACCATAAAACACCGGATTTAGAAACTTTTATGTTTAAAGGCACCGAAAATCTTATTTTTATGTATTTTACAAGTCTACACGATCAATTTTTAGTTATATTTTGCTGACTGAAAATAATCTTCGTAGCAAAAACATCGTAATAATGGACTAACTAAAACACTATTTTAGTAAAAGTAAGATTTCAGAAGTAGTTTAGAGCTGAAGGTGACGAACAGGATTATAAAAATTTAGAAGACTTAAAACAATTCATATATAAAAGGAATTCTCGTCTTATGGTCCTTGGAAAAAGTTGAGTCTAGCAAAATATACTCTTATAATACTTAGTTATATAATTCTTACAAACACAAAATTAATACAAAATTAGCGTACTAAACTATACCGATGTAGTCATTGAAAAAAAAATACTTTTTAACTTTGGTATATGTTTTATACTTCGATCTTTTATTTAGAACATTCAAAACCGGCAATTTTGAATTATTGTAATCTAAATTTCTTATATTATGTACAAATATTAGATATTAAACAGTGAACAAGTTTATTTCAGAGGACTCTGAGTGATTGAGTAACAAATATCTTCCATTGTAGTTTTCTAACGGGTGTTCATAAACAGTCGTCATCCCAGTTGCTTTGAAAAACAAAATGTTATATCTTTGATTGATTCGTGCAACACAATGAAACGTCATTGAGTACTGTCATAGCGCAGTTTTTCTCAATTATAATAGACATACGTTTTTGAAGTCAAAACCTACTGGGATGACGACTGTTTATGAACACCCGTTATTACAGGGACCGGCAGAAAAACCGGACGGTTTTGAAATGGTTTTTATGTTTTTCCTATTTGAGGTTGGTGGCGTAGAAAAAGACAATTGGTTGCTTCAATCTATGCCATTTAATTTAGTGACAGCTAAAATGCAGCAATGGAACCCAAGCCACCGTGTTTTCGCAGTAGAAACTTACTTTAAAACTGGTGATTCTGTAGTTAATACTCAGCCATTGTTCCGTAGAGAGTTCAATATCGGCCGTCATGGCACAGTATATTTACAGAATGTGTAAATATACTGTGGTGCTATACCCAGCTGAAATGCAATAATGCGCTGGGTGGCGCTGGCGATGAGAAATTACCTAACACGGCTGCAGCACTGTGTCAGAAATGGTGGTCGTCACTTATCAGACATAATTTTCAAATAAAGTAAATAATGTTGTTGTAATTTTGGCAATTAAAGATATATTTTAGTAAATGGCAATTCTTTTTCTCTTATTTTCCGTAATATAAATGTAGGTTGTTGTAATTTTGTAATTTTTGCAACCATTTCAAAACCGTCCGGTTTTTCTGCCGGTCCCTGTACAATTAAATATTATATATTTTTTATTGAACGTGTAAGGTCATATTGATAGGTTTTGTTTTTATATTAACTTGAAATGATCATCCTTACAATAGTGCTAAAGGTTCCAATATGAAATCTCTGCAGCAACGAGATATTAGAAGTGCTTTAAAACTGTTTTTCATTTAAAATGTTAACTATTAACTGTTATTCAAAAATATTTTCTGTAAATACAAATTATTATATACATCATAAATTAAAACAGCTGTCCTCCACGGTTAAGTTGATCAATATTTTTGGAAGAATTAAATAGCAGGACTACGTTATGTTTTTTACTGTATTATTATTTGCTTTAGTATGTTTATAATAAATTATGGTTAAAACTAGTGTATCTAATATTACGAAAGCAAATAACACTTGAAAGATGTTATATTCACAAAAAAATAAACAATTTATAAGCAAATCAACCAGTGTAACGACGGGTTAATGTAACATGTTACGTTTCGTTAGTTTTGTTTTCCAGCCTTATAACAAAAATTAAATGTTTTACATAAGTAATTCCTGAAGTGAGGTTAGAATTGCATCAAAACAATGCCAATTAGAGTCAAGTGAGGAAAGTGCGTGTTTGCGGTAAATGTACAGTAATGCTCATATAAATCTAGTACAAGCAATTTAGATCTATCTAAAATTGTTTGTTGTACAACTGACTTTTCATTGAGTACAAAATAAAAGAAATAAAGACAACTAATATTTTATTGCTCCACGATTTACGTCAATTACAGCCCGTAATAGAATACACAAAACAAATATGTTTGTACTAGATTTATGTGAGCATGACTGTACCTTGTATGTTTTACACACAAACTACCGGGTGTCTTAAAATGAATTACATCTAGTATGCTTTGAATTTCCCATAATGCAATCTAAAATTTTACTTGAAATTGGCAATACTGTAAGTCTATGTCAAATTAGAGGTTATCAGGTTATGTTTTGCGTCAGTTTTGACAGGTATATATTGGCTGTTTCCTAAAAAACGCCGCAACCCATAACTCCGTTGTTTTAAATTTTAGACCCAACAAACTATATATATATTCTTAAATGGCAAGACAAGAGCTACCTTTTCACATCACCCGTTCGTAAATATCTTTCAACTGTTTTGAGCAACAATGTTCAACTTTTTTATTTTAAATGGAACACCCTGTATATTTTTACATATTTGGATTCAGGATGAAATTCTGCATGCAGTAGTATGCTTCATTTGGTTTTTGGACACTCAGAAATGTTTAAAATAATTTTTTAATATTGCATGTAGACAGTCGTACAGTACCATAAAATTTTCAAGTGTGCCGTGGAAAACAATCAGAATGTTGAAATATTTTATTGGAAACAAATTTAAACAAAACTACAAAACGTATCTACAAGTATTGCTCAAACTGACCGCCACCTTGTTGAACACACAACTGACATCTTCTAGTTACTCCATTGGTCGCATTTAATATCAAATTGGGAGGTATTTCGCGACAAGCCTCAGAATTTCACCGTTTTCTGGACGTGTTAGATAAAATATTTCAACATTCTGATTGTTTTCCACGGCACACTTGAAAATTTTATGGTACTGTACGACTGTCTACATGCAATATTAAAAAATTATTTTAAACATTTGCCCAACAAAAGCAAAGTGGCATCTGAAAAAGGCAAAGTTTGCCATAGATACACCGCGGGTTCAGGTCGGGAAAACATAAGCGTGCTAGCTTGCGTAAACGCAGCAGGAGAAAAACTGGCACCCTTGTCATCTTTAAAGGGAAGAATCTCTGGGAATCTTGGATACCTAGATTATTTTCCGAACATATCATATGCCGCTACTCCCAGAGGCTGGATGACATGCGAGATTTGTAATAAAATTGGAAGTGAGAGGCCAGTTCTTCTCATTTTTGATGGGCACTGCAGTCATGTTTCACAAAAATTGATTGCTTCAGCGAAGGAGAATAACGTTACCATGTTATAACTTCCCGCCCACACTTCGCACCTTCTTCAGCCTCTGGATGTGACATGCTTTAGGGCACTAAAAAGCCAGGTGGGACCAGGTGATTATTAAATGGCAACGTACCCATATTGGGCAACGTCCACCGAAACAAGTATTTGCTAAACTGCTTGGTTGAACATGGCTTTAACAATACAGGCATCTATGATCCATCCTCAGAAAGCGAAACAAAAGTTAACAGATGTGTCTTATATCAAGAAATTTTTAAAAGTGAAAAATTATGTGCAGCCCATAGTAGAAGTCTGGAAGTTCCTAATTCAACCCCACTGCACATGAAGCGCATATCAATAATCCATATATTCATAGTCCCAGACCAGTTGCTCGCAGTCCAAGTCAATACGACAATACTGTGGTGAATAAAGTGAGTTTCGAAACTCTTGTGCTTCAAAAAATTGACAGAAAACAAACTGTAAATCCCAACAAGAGAAGGAAAGTTGCTGCTGAGCGGTACTGTTTACCAAAAATGTAAAAAAAAAAAATAAGTGATACGTCCATTGGTGAAAAGAAGAATGTAAAAAACAATAATTTAAAGAAAAAACCTACTAAGAAATTAAAACCAAAACCTAGTAAAAATGTAAACATATCTTCCTCTAGTGATTCCGAGATTGACTCAGACACTGATTTACATTCACTTATGTTACATGAAAAGGACCACAACCATAACAGTCTTGACATGGAAAATATTTCTAAAGAAGCAACGGAGTTGCAAAATTTTATTTACTCTTCTAGTGATTCTGAAATAGAATCAAATAATGCACCAAGTAGTTTGGTGCCGGAATCGACAGAAAAAATTAATTTCCTAAGGCTGAAAATATCAATATAGATGACTACCTACTTATAAAGTTTTTAACAAATAAAAGAAGTCGTAATTTTGTAGAACTTGTTAAAAATATAGATGACAATGAAATTCAAATCAAGTTTTTGAGGTTCGATTTAAAAGGATAAAAAATTTAAATGGCTACTTGTGGATGATATATCAACGGTCAATAGATGCGCTGTGGTCTACAAATTGCCCTTACCTCTTTGCAATAGGTGGGATTTATTAGGTTTTGGTGTTGATTTTACAGGATACGACATAAATAAAAAAATACTTTGATTTTTGTATGTTTGTATGCGTTCAGTAATATACCATTAAATTTTGTTTGTTGGTTTTCTTGGAAACTAAGTATATTAAAATTCTAATATTTTTGCTAGAGGCAGTTGACTAATGTATATTTCAGGCAATTATCCCACAGTATATTTTATTCTTTCATTAGGCTAGAATAATATGGGGTGGTGCAGTTGCCCCGGCTATAAGGGGTATGTACACCACCTACCAATTTTTTTTAATGTCCTGAAATTTGTCAACTTAAGCAATTTATTACAAATGGAACTAAATTTACATAGCATAATGCTCAAACTTTTACTTGTATAAATGCAAATTTAAAAAGATTTAAATATTGCTGCTATAATTGACGCTAAAGTGCAAATTTGCTATTTTTGAGGGTGCACTTTCCCCACTTGACCCTACATTGGTAAAACTAAACAAAATTTTAAAAAAAAGGAATAAATCAACATAAAACGTCTTAAAACGTGCTACTCCGAATAAACCCAATACAACCTTTTCTGATCATGCTGTAGACAATTAACATAATTTAATTTTGATTCCTGAAGTATTGTAAAGAGAAAACAACTTACAAAAATGTCTCCGAGATTTATGAATGATTGAAATAAAAGAAAATCAAAAACTATTAATTACAAATCAGATATTGAACATTTGCATTCAATTTACTATAACCTTCTCTAAAAAAATTATAAATAACTAAATTCTTTGCCTATTTAATTTATCATAACGATCCTTAAATTTTATTAAAACTTTAGTTGTGTCTTTGCTTTAAGAAATCCTTAAAAATTGGAAAATTTGAACCAACGGGATTACTTGAATTGACAGTTCACAGAACTAATCATTTCCCCATTGTTAAACTACTATTATTCATAAATAATATAAGATATTACTCAACTTTTCCTTAATGTAAGGGATTTTTGTGCATTGTTTTGATTCAATTCTAACCTCTTCTCTCATTTCAGAGATTACTTATGCAAAACATTTCATTTTTGTTACAAGTCTGAAGAAGTTAGCTACAATTTGCTAACGCAACATAACATGTTACTTTAATAAACCGATTGTTTATAAAAATTGGCTGCTATTTTATTTTTCCAAAAAAAATCAATCAACAAATTATTCTGGCCGCTGTCGATCATGTAAGTCAGTGCTACAGCCGTAGTAACAAAGCGTGTAAGTCGGTGATAATATTTATTTGTTACTTTCACTTGACAACGGAGCTTAAGACTATTAATAGTAGTATTAAGCAAGATGCAGACTTAAATGTTTTATTTATAATTGCAAGTGTTTATGTGACAGGTGACAATCACAGGTAACACGACTCACGAAAGGGATTGAAATCAACATTAATTCTGGAAAATTTCGATAAACAAAAATATAATAACTCGGAATGTATCGACTATTAACATTTTGACAGGCAATAAGCCGTGGTTTTACCTTGGCTTGTACTTGCCTACCTCAAATGTTAATAGGTTCTTACATTCCTTGTTACTTAAATAGCTAACAGCCACATCCTTAATTTACAAATACCTTTTGGGATATGCTTAACCAAGGTGGTCTATATTGTTCCAGGCCATGATACTGGCTCCGATACCAAATTTTCTGGTAGGCCATTCCAGGACACACAAAGTTTTAAAAACTTTCAAATATATTTGGCGTTAATAAACTATTTTAACAAGACAATTCACAACAGTTGCAAAAATTCCTTTGAAGTAGTGCGTACCAACCTGCAAGTCAAATTAATGACCGATCGAATGAAACAGTGGCACAAAAATGGTAACAAGTTTGAATTGCTTGTGAAAAGTACTTTAAAAAAGCCGATATAAAGGTTGATAAGATGACGAGACTTGCTCCGACTGCAATACCACTAGCTTCCAGGTAAGTTGTTTTGAAGAAGTTACTGTCTTACATGAAGTCAAAATTAGTAGCGGTTTACTTGCAATGGAGAATTAAGTACCTACCCATTAGGAATTGTTTTTAAATCGAATATTACGGTGAAGTGACGTACTACGATGTAAATAGCAATAATTTATAGATTTTTTCAACTGGCATGTATCAGAATGACAGGGACTGTACACTGACAGATCGTCCATTTAATGACCAAAACTAGTAATTTTTTATTAAAAATTAGCGCAGCCATGTAGAGCATTCCAAAGGTCATTTTCTAGGACCGATGTCACGGCCTGGGGCAATTTAGATCGCCTAGGCTTAACACATGATTCAGAGATCAAGAGAGCTATAATTAATCAACTAAAATATACACTTTTTATCCCTTCTGACATGTACAGAGCAAAGTATGTAAAAAGTAGATAAAAATTGCGAATAGCCAAACCTTAAACATATTTTAGAAAATTTGGCACTCCGAAGGAACTTTACAAAGATGAATTTCGTAGTTTATTTTTTGTAATCTTGGAATCCATTATTCACTTTTGGATTTATCAGTTCTGTGTACTAATAAGTTTCCAAAATGTCACCAATGCGAAGAAAAAGTATGTAATTATAAATTAAAAATAGTAATTTGCATACTTCATCATTTTTATAGTGGTTCTTTCTATACCAGCCATTCAGATACACTTACTTTCATACTTAAACACTTGCTCTCATCACTCTTTGGCTACACCCTAGTTGTTATTTGAGATTTCGAAGTAAATGTGTTTTTAATCTACAAGCTAAACACTTCTTGATTTGAGAACTACTTGCAAGTCTTTAAGAACAAGAATTCTTTCAATTTTCGGCACTTTCACATGATTTTAGGAAGCCAATACATAATACGTGAAAATTAAATTAAACAGGGTGTATCAAAACCCTAGTCAGAAAGATTGAGAAGCAGTTCCTGGTGTCAAAACAAACCGATTTAGTCAAACTTATTCATATCCAAAATCCTTTAAAAAAAAAGATATAAAGAATAACAAAACATTAACGGCCAGTCTTATAAAGACCGTTAATCTAAGGTTAACTTTAATTCGTTGTTAAAATAAACAAAAGCGCATCAAAACTTGTTTACTAATGAATAAAAATGTCATAAGCACTAACGTTTTGATGCGCTTTTGTTTATTTTAACAGTGAATTAAAGTTATCCTCAGATTAGTGGTCTTTATAAGACCGGCCGTCAGCAATTTTATTATTTAGTTTTAATTTTGTTTTGTCAAACAGTTTCTCATATTCTGCTGCTGCCACATTTTATACTGCGTGTTCATAAAGTATGAAAACATTCTGATACTTCGTAAATTATTAATAATTATTTACATTGTACAACAAAGTGACGGATAATCTGATGTTGTTCGTAATACATTTTTGAACTAGTGTATGTGTGTGTTTGATTGCAGTTTATGTATTCTATTGAATATGTAGTATTTGTAAAGATTTTTCTGGAACCGTGCTTTTCTTCGGTTTATATGGATGGCCTCTTAGTTGTCTGTTGTAATTGACATTTGGAAAGACACAGATCCAAAAACTATTTGTAAAGAAGAAATGTGGTATCTATCCCTACAACTATGTTATACCACACGAAAAGTATGACCCACAACTACTGAAATGGTAAAAAAGCACAACAGATCATTAATAATAATAATGTACTTACAAGAATGATGTTATAACCCCAATAAGTCAAAACGTGGAAGATGGGGAAATACCACTTTGAAGATGTTGGATTTTCGGAAAGACCAGAAGATTTGAAAGAACGTACACCAGTTGACATGGACGATTCATCAGTTGCAAAAGAAGTGCTAGCACCAGCTGAAAAATCTGTAAATATCACTTGAAGACGTCGAATTGCTAGAAATGGAAGAAAATCAGGAAAAACTATTATCATTTGAAATGGAAGATAGGATGCTTTGATGTCAATTTGACGTATTTGTCCTTTACCTGGATAGGGACAGCTCGTTGTCCCCTCTCACTCTAAAGTACTTTTGAATAACACATACTTTTTTCTTTGATCAATTTTAGTAACAATAACTAACTACTTGACATTGCTAAATTATAGGTTATGTTTCACCTTGATGCGTGTACATTGGCGTAACATTTAACTTCATAAATTAAATAAATATTATGACAATTCCGCCAAATTTATTTGTACAGTGTAAAACCCAGTACGTTTCCATTATGCAGATTCTAAAATGCAGGTAATAACAAATAGTTTTATATGCAATAAAATACCTTCTAATAATTCTTTTCTGACAATAATTAATTAACTACGTGACTGGAAAAGGGAGAAAGCTATTTGTGTCCATAAACTGTTAAAGGATAGATACGTTAAATTGACATCAAGGCACCCTAATGGAAGATAATCCCAGCACCCCATTACATGTAACAACAGCAATTGCAGCAATTTTTAGTGAAAAGTACAGGCAAAGAGTAGGTCCAGGGACTGAATTAATAACAAGCAAAGACTTAAGCAAAAGACGGAAAGAAGCCAAAGATTACGAAGGTGAAAAGAAATCCAGTGCCAAGAAAAAAGAGCGGAAAGCTAAAAAAAAGATACCGGCCAAAGACAAGAACACTAGTTGAGTGAAACATACGAAAATGGATGTGAAATACGATTCTACAACAGATGAAGATATAGATTTGCATTTAAATGACAAAGAAAGCGATTTCAAAATACTTTTCAGTGAATTTTTCATGCTACAGCAATCAGGTACAAAAATCCGAATATAATAATTAGCTTTCTTCCTCCGTGCAAATTCCCTTGGGCCGAAGTCGTAGCACATGTGGTAGAATTTAATTTAATTTAATTTTTTTATTTAATTTGCACTCAGCCAACAGCCGTTAGGCCAATTATAGGCGTCGCTGTGCAGTTATGAGGACTTCCAACCCCACTAACGACTGTCATGATGTTGTATGACCGCCGGGACCAACTTTTTTCCGTGATAGCCGTACCACGAGGCGCCGAGAGATGCAGCCGTGGAACTCCCATCCAAGTTCTGACCAGAGACAGCGTTGCTTAACTCTGCTGATCGAACGTGGACGCTTGTTCAAGCTACACCACTCGGGACCCGTATTAACATAATATGATAAAGGCTATACCACACTGACAGCAATTTTTCAACAGATTACGAAGACTGAATATGTCTTAAGGAGCGGGCGCCCTAAACAGTGCATAAACTGCTCCATACCAATGCTATGCTGAAATATCGATAAGGAGCTTGCAAACAAAGCGATTTCAAAATACTGTTAAGTGAATTTTTCGTGCTACGGCAATCAGGTATAAAAATCCGAATACAGCAAGTTATAAATGCGTTTTATCTCCACCATGATGTTATCGTTAATTTTTTTAAATTGGAAAGGCGATATTTTTATGGCAGAAATGAAAAGCTGACATTTTTTTGAATTTGTGTATAGGGTTCTGATATGCCTTATATGAATATTGATTCATTACAGAAAAGGGCAAGCATCGCACTGTAATACTTTGAAAATAAGTATCATTCAAAAATTCACCAGCTTCTTAACTAATTCAAACAGGAATAATTGCAGTTTAAAAATGTCCAAGAATAGTAATTTTTCTCTGTAAAGTCATATGATCTATTGAATAATCGACCTTAAAGTCGATGCTTCTCTGCACTTTTTGTAACTGTCTTCGTATCAGGAATGGCAAAAATAATTATTATTATTCTAATATCTGACTTAATTACTACTCGGATTAAAGGAATGTAACTTACACTGTTTCTGGGACGTATAAGTAACAAACATGCAAAGAACATTAATACCTAAATAAAGAATAATTGTTAGCTTCTTTACCATGAGAGGCATGAAATATATATTTGAAAATGTAAAGGAAGACAAAATTGATCAAAAAAGCCATTTAAATTAGTTCCATTTCTCTTCATAATTTTACTAAAATTTCATTATTTATAATACTGATATACAACGAATTTACTGAATTAATACTATTAAAACCTACGTACCTTGTTCACCTTTAGTTACATAGAAATTAAACACAAAAAAAACTAAACGTAAAACAATTATTATTAAACGTCACTGCTAACTATGAGAACTCGAACCACTGCAACCTACTAACATTTAAAAATAGACAATATTTCGGCTGTTGAGTTAACGGTGCTACAACAGGTCATTGGTATTCGGTTGGTACCATCACATTAAAGACTAGAAGAGAGAAGCCCTGTACCAGTTATCACCAATATTAAACAACAACAGTAATTACATAAAGACAGCTTTCATTCAAAGTTAATCTCTTATCATTCCGGTAACTTCGGCGACATCACAGGTATCATAATATCCTCCATGTTGGGTATCACCAGCACTTTCTGAAACAAAAACCATTGGAATTTGAATGGTTACTGAAGAAATGTTAATTCTGACTGGGATTCACAGTATTAAAAAGAAACAGAGCAATATAAAAATATAAAATTTTAAAGAAAAAACACTCAAGGATTTGAATTTAACTCCATTCACTAACTAACATTCTACACTTTACACCATCTCAACACCTGTGACTAATGTACAAAAATGTAGAACCCACTGTAATGGCCCAGTGTTAACTATTTTTTATAACTCCGCAATTATTAAAGGGAGAAGAAACTACTTGACACGTTTCCATTTCTTTTTATTTTAGTTCCAGCGGCATCATGAAAAATATTTTTGATTCCCAAATAGTCCAGTCACTATGTCCAAAAATAAGGCCTTTGCTGGAAAGTGAAGGGAAATTTGAAATTCCTTTTTTGGGGTGTTTGGGGGGTCTAGAAAAGCTTAACTTCAAGTTGTCGACCAAGATTTCCTATGTGCTATTTCCGCCATCTTGATAAATGAGTGCGTTTGATTTTTTTGTGATAAATAAGTTCCCGTTAACACTACGTAAAAATAATGTAGACATCTTTTTTAGAATTTTGAATGCTCTACAATTTATGTTCTATTACTTTTTCGCGTACGAGCGATATTTGTCGAGATATCGAACGCGAAAGGAGAGCATGAAAGGGTCGAGATCTTTTTTCGAGCTTCTGGGCTTATGTCTCATTTCTCTTTCTATTTAGCGAAAAAGTAACCATTATCAAACTTGTAGATGTTGCAAATAGCTTCAATTTGACCTATTATAAATTGATATGCGACTAAAATTACGACTTGTAGAGCGGGCCAAAGTTGTCAAGTCGGCGCTTAATTTTTATTTCATGTATCGTACTACAACATAAATGGCATAATAAACTTCATTGCATTATGAGAATCGTTAAATTTCAAGTAGCCAGTACGTAAATTGTTATTTTTGACGTTTCTGCTATAGAACATCGGTTTACAAATAAATATTTTGTAAACGTGTTATTTCTTGAGATTACAATGGGTGATTGTTTCATATGTAAAACACATTTGATCAGAGACGTTTATGTGGCCAAAGTGAAAGCTGTGAAAAGTCTTTTAGCGGCGAGCGTGAAGAGGGGACACTATGAACATCGGTCTATGTTGGAAAGAGTGGATAATGTAAGTGTGCATAGAGCATGCTACAAGAACTATTGCAATGAAAGACTAGCCTCGATCACTTCTCGACGAAGTCAATCTGCAACAGAAGAACCCGAAAAACAACCGAAGTGTGAACCTTTATTTGATTTTGAAAATAATGATAACGATTTTAAAATGTCTGCAAAAATCATATAGTTCCTTGAAACTTATTTATCAAAATCGACAATTTTTAAGTGTAAATGTGAAAACCGTTTTGTGTAATGCATTAATCTTGCCCTGTTTTGATTATTGTGCCATTGTTTATGATTCACATTTAAGTAGCTTTAATATAGCTAGAATTCAGAAAATTCAGAAATTATGGTTACGCCTCATATTTGGAATACGAATATATGAAAGAATTCCTTATAAGCTGAAAGTTTCAAACTGGCTGAATATGAAAGAAAGGCGCTTCTTTCATTCTGAATGTCTTTTCCACAAGATCATTTTGAGTAAATCACCGAGTTACTTATACAACAAAATAAAGTTTAGAACCGACGTACATGCTTTAAATATAAGATTTAAAGGAACGCTGACTCCACCTCAACATAAGTCAAAAATTTTCAAGCGATCGTTTTCTTACAGAATAATTAAATGCTATAATTCGTTACCAAATGTAGTAAAAGGCTATTGTACGTCAAAATTTAAAAAAGCTATTTTTCAAATTTTTATGGATAAACATCAATGAATTAATTATTAGGGTCAAAATAACACACTAAGGGCCAGTTCTACAATCCAAGGATAAAGTTATCCCAGGAATAAATACTCTAGAAACGATTGTTGTAACAAAGAAAACTATGACAATTATACCTCGGATAGCTTATTCTAAGTATATACTTGCATTGTAGAATCGGCCCTTAGTAAATTGCTATATTGCTAAACACCGCCATAGCTGTTTTGTGCGTAATATTTCGCCTGGCGCCAAAGCGTACATCGTTGGACTTTTTTGTTTTCTTTTCTTTCTGTTTTTCACCGGGTTAAGTGGAAGAACAGCGGATAGATCTGTTTTTCTATCAAGTTGAACTTCGCCCAAGACAATATTACGTTTTAGTCAATATTTTTTCTGTGTAATTTTGTAATAATTTAATAAAGACCTTCATTATTATTATTATTATTATTATTAATATACAATCATATAGTGCTGTATACTATCTACTTGATGAAATATAATGATTCCAATAATGCAATGAAGTTTGTTATGTCATCTACGTAATAGTACGATACATGAAATAAAAATTACGCGCCAACTTGACAACGTTGGCTCGCTCTACAAGTCGTAATTTTAGTTGCATATCAATTTATAATAGGTCAAATTGAAGCTATTTTCAACCTCTACAAGTTTGATAATGGCTACTTTTTCGCTAAATAGAAAGAGAAATGCGACACAAGCCCAGAAGCTTGAAAAAAAATCTCGACCCTTTCACGATCTCCTTTCGCGTTCGATATCTCGACAAATATCGCTCCTACGCGAAAAAGTAATAGAACATAAATTGTAGAACATTCAAAATTCTTGCAAAGATGTCTACATTATTTTTATGTAGTGTCAACGGGAACCGATTTATCACAAAAAAATCAAACGCACTCATTTATCAAGATAGCGGAAATAGCACATAGGAAATTTTGGTCGACAACTTGCAGTTAAGCTTTTCTGGACCTCACCAATACCCCAAAAAAATTTCCCTTCACTTTCAAGCAAAAATGACATAGTGACTGGACTAAAAACATCTCGTTTATTATTTGAAAAAAAAACAGAAGAAAATATTATATGCTTGGTAACGCTTACCTGAAATTCCTGAGATAATTTCTTTTCGATCCAGGCGGTGAGATACCGAAGGAAGGAGATGTTCCTCTCACCCACGATGGGCTGTGCGGAGAGCCACAGCTTGGGTGAGGGGCGGAACCCTATCCATACCCTGTCGCTAGGAGGAGGCGGAATGTTCAAAACCAGCGTGCCGACCAACCCCTTCAACTCCACTTTCAGGCTCAGGTCTGTGTTGGACACTCCTGAGGAATACATTTATGTCAGTGCTCCATTGTTATATTTATTTTATTTACATGTTTCGCTCCAGAAATCACATTGTTGACAAATCTAATATTAGATAAAAAATCTAAAATTAAAAAAAACAAACTATTCTCATTTGTAAGGACATTTAACGCTTTTCCGCCTTTTCTCCCATTTTTAGCTTCGATTTTAGTCCTTTGCCTGGTTCAGTCACGCCCAAATTAAAGTTCAATAAGGTTTTAAAACCAATTCCGTTCTTTTTTAATATTAGCGTCTTCCAGCTTATTTGCGTTCGTTGATATTTAAATTCACTTAAGCTTTGTTCCTGCATGCACCTTATGCCTTATCGTATTTTAATGGGTTCTCGACTCACCGCGTTAAGTAGAAATTAAAGTAGTGAAGCTATACAGGGTGCCCGAATTTCGTAGGGACAACATTGGTAACTTTTGTATTTGAAGAGATAGAGAGATGGTTACATTAGCAAAAAGGTGCAGGTTTGAGAGTTCATTAAGAATCCATCTTCAAATTTTACTTGTCATGGCCCACTTGTCTAAAATTAAAAAAAACCAAAATCTCCTAATTTCTTTTATATGCCGTAACTATTTTTTTTACTTAAGATATTGAGATGCGATTTGAACTAATTTGCATGGTAATTTAAATACTTTCATTGGCACTTAATAAAACCAATTTTATTTGTGCAAATTTTTAGTAATCTAACCTAACCTCAAAATTTTAAATTGGTACCGTGCAATTTTTTTGGCCCTTTTAAGAGAGGATTTTTTTCTGAATGCAATGATGTATTACATGATATGGAAACTTCTTCAAAATTTTGAAAAACTGAGCTTATTCTTTTTACAGGCAGAAATCACTAGTGCCATGGTCACAATAAATTTTTTATTTATTACGTTATCTGTGATATTATGTTTCGAAACAAAAAGCACGCTTATCATCATACGTACCTTCCAGTAGTGTCTGTGTTCCGTATGTTTGACGTGTAAGTTCTACGTTCTTGTAGCACTTGATATACGCACAAAATACATCATATTTTCAAAAATTTCCATTATAAGTTGAAGTACTAACACTCACACTACTGACAGGCACGTATGATGCCTGCTTTTTGTTTCGAAACATAGTTTCACAGATAACGTGATGAACAAAACACAAAGTTATTGTGATCATAGCACTAGTGATTTCTACCTGTAAAAAGAATAAGCTCAGTTTTTCAAAATTTTGAAAGAGTTTCCATATCATGTAATATATCATTGCATTCAGAAAAAAATCCTCTCTTAAAAGGGCCAAAAAAATTGCATGGTACCAATTTAAAATTTTGAGGTTAGGTTAGATTACTAAAAATTTACACAAATAAAATTGGCTTTATTAAGTGCCAATAAAAGTATTTAAATTACCATGCAAATTAGTTTAAATCGCAGACCAGTGGGCCATGACAAGTAAAATTTGAAGATGGATTCTTAATGAGCTCTCAAACCTGCACCTCTTCAAATACAAAAGTTACCCATGTTGTCCCTACGAAATCCGGGCACCCTGTATAGTTGCTATAGGTAGTTATTGAAGTTAAGTGTATGTCGTATCGCAACCCCGTGCTTCATTTTTACACTTTGTGGGGATATAATGCCATTCAGACCTGCTTGGCCTATCGCCCCTATGCAGTTTCCTGCCATTCTTTTATTATTTTGGAGGCGATTGCTTGGATGCAGTTTGGTTGGACACCAGAGCAGCTGAACCCCTTTGAAAGGTATTGTGACCTCTTGTAGTAGTTTTAACGCGCACAAATATACAGTGAAGTGATTTTCAAAGTGCCATTATTTTACGCAGCTTTGTTAATTTAAATAATACGATTTTGAATAAGAATTACCGCCTTGAAGTTAATTTTTAGTACTTACCATCAAGTTTTAATGTCTGTATGTAGTTTTACGTTGTGAGATCAAGTAATTACCGTCGTTGTGTCATATTTGAAGTTGTTACCGTTTTGGATGTAGTTACATCATTTGCTGTCAAGTTTACCATCTGTATGTAGTTTAAACGTTGCGCAATTAACCTCGCTAACCTTTTTCGAGTATTCTTTAACTGTAACAAGTAATCCATTTGATGTTCATAGTCACTTATGTTTTTCTACAGTAGTATAGTTAATTTTTATTTAGTTGTGCTTTTCTTTAATAGATTTATGAAGTTTGCATGTGTGTGTTGTTTTTCTCTGTACAGGAATTCATTTCTTGATTTAGTCAGTAAAGTGGTGGCGCTTACCAATGAAGATCTCAATTTTGTTTATCAGATCGTAGCCCTACTTTCAGGTCGTAAAGAGCCCCCCTTCTCCACTGAGTGACCTGGCAACCTTTTGTGACGGGCAGAATATATTTTAATTCATTTGCTTAAATTTGTTCACTAAACGCCCGGCAACTTTTTTTGCGTCTCGGTGCTTACTAGGATGCCTATCTGGGATTTCTTTAAATTTTGGAATTGCATTCAATGCAATTTCTGGCATCCATTTTGGAAAACGGGCATTTCTAAATCCTCTTCCGAACTACAAGTTGCTTTTCTCGTGGCTCCGTTTTGGTGACACTTAAGTGGAATTATCCCAAAAAATGCACATAATCCGGTGCGTGATTGGATTTTAGTATTAACTATGTTACGCGCACCTCTCTGGGGATCCAGGAATGAATGATAGTTCAGAAGTAGAAATCTTCAGGCCGTTTAAAATTCGTAAGGTAGGCTTTGCTAGTCTTTTTGTGGCCGACAGGCTGACGGTTAAGATTCCATTTCAGGCCTTTTCTTTTACAGTTTAATTATTAAGTGTTGCCCCTGGCGTTGCAAAATTGTTCCTGTCGCTGCCTCTGCATCCATCGTGGCCCCCTTGTCTGCGATCTGTCGAAGACTACGTCTCCGCTCCTGGTACAAAACATTAGACGTTTCTTGTACTATTGATTAATGGAGGAGATACTTTAGCGCTGATGAAATATATTGTTAACATTTCACTTTCACGATATTACAAGTTATAGCGATATTTTTATTATGGTTGTGATATATTTTACAGGACTATTGTAATTTTTAATAAGCTTAATACTTACATGATGTACAAGACTGATTAAAAGTAAATAAATAATTGTATAAATGGGTTCATTGATTGAGGTGTTTTGCCCCCTATAGTAATTCGCACATCTGCAAGTAAAGTTATTTATGGCTAGCTTTCAGTAGGCATGAAGACTCAAATCTACAAGTTAGGTTCACCGACATGTTCATATTTAAACTCCCGTGATACGCCACTGGGCTGTGAAATTAAAAAGCAGCAACGCGCAGACTCACTACGCTGTCAATTTATCTATCAACAAATTGAATTTTCGTGCGGTTCGTTTCTGGTGTATTTACAAGTTAATTCAAAGGCAAATCTATGAACAAATTATCAGGTAATTCGAATCTCGCGCTTTATTAAGCGTCACTAGTCGTGTTTTGTTTTTAGATCGTTCGCGGCTTCCTTGGCAATTCAATTGTTTTGAACGCGTCCTTTCATGTGAAAAAACATAACCTCAACTTATATTTTTACAATTTCTGGACCTCATGCTCTTTTTTGAAGTATTGTAAGACTGGGATCGGCTTCCTCTTATAGGACTCGTTCTTCATGGTAAGTTTCGAAACTCTAGCACGGATATTTGCTTTGCAACACTAACCTGACCTTTTTTAGGCTGCGGGAACTGGCTCGGAGCAGCTTTTCCTGATGCTCGCTGCTGGAAGCGGAACCCTAGGATGCTGGAACTGCTGCGGTGTACTCCTACACGGCGTGCGGACGTGGTGCTACCAAAATTTCAAACGCCTGACCTTAATTGTGCTCAATATCTGATGATCGTAAACTTCTCGTCATTGGCGAAGTGGTTCGGAAAGTGGTCGCAGATGAAAATAATTTTTAGGTGATGGATTTTCACACCCACATTCTCACATATGCACTACGAACTCCTGATCACGATGGTATAATTATTTTTAATTTATTTCAATTGTAAATGGCTTAAAACTCAATTAATCTGGAGACAAATTAGACCGTCATGAAATAATTTTTATTCAATTGTTTTCTTTTTGGGTAGTTAACAACAATTGCCTATCTAAATTCATAATTGTGGATGTTAACCAAGTACAAATCAGTTACTTATAAACTAAATTTTAACTTATATTATAAAAATGTACAAAATCTTAATTCTAAAATTATTGTTTGTTCACGTTCTTATTTAAACTAGGTTATAGCGCCACTCACTATATTTTATTTGAATTGTCTGTTCACTTATGTCACTTCACTGACTCATTTTTTTAAACACCAATCTCGTTCATTTCCTGTTGTGTGAATTTCTTGTATTTTATAATAATTGTCTGCTTTTCACCATTCTTCAAATATTACCGTTCCATTTTTTATAGCCTTATTCGATCTAGTATTGTGCTCTTTTTGCACTGTATTGAGAACATTCTGTCCTTCTTACCCTTATTTAAAAAGTTTATAGAACTGTACTTATTCAATTATACTGACATGTAAATTTATTTAAAACACATGTAATAAACCTCTTGGTGATAGATTTGTTGAATTTTGATTGGCTTTACTTTGCACCAACCTCTTAATTTATGCTAATTGATATTTCTGTGACTCTAACTTACGAATTGAGCTCTGCCTTATTGCCATTTATTCTGAAGTAATTCCATTTACTAACGGCAATGCTTTACCAATGTAGTTATGAATTAAAATTTCTGATGTAACTTCTTCCAGTTGCCTGATTTACCCCAGCTCTGTGCTTTATTGATTTGCTTTATTTATCTATGCTGCAAGCAGAGTTGAGTAATAGGCTTAATACCATCTCAATATATACAATTCGGAAGAAATTTTAATGACATTTGGATAGTCATATATTTTCGTAACGTATTGTGGTAATATTAAAGCTTTGGTACTCGATTTTACTTTGTCGTTTATTATTGTAGTAGCATTGCAGTAAGGTCGATAAAGTAAGTGGGTTTATTTTATGGTTTCTTTTGATTTGTTGGTGAGGTTGTGTCCGTTATTTAGGACCAATAGCGTTTGCTTCCCAAAGTGCTTTGGGCATTTTAGGTTCTTGGCGCCCTGGCTGATATTTGTTTTATTGTTTTTCTATGTCGCGATTACGCTGAAGCTGGATTGAGATCCATGCCCTCTTCGAGCTAGCCGAAGCACTTCTTTATTAACATCCTCCTCACAAACCAGCATTTCTCAACTCCTGATAAGGCTTAGCCTCAGCCACGTTATACTTTGTTACAGCCCATCGTAATGGGATTGGGGCAATTGATTTGACAATTTCCCGATTTTGTGTTGTGTCAGTGTCGTGACGATGAGTTCCGCCGGTAACAACGTGGCGTGTTGTCATAAAAGTCGTTTTGTGCTGTAACATATTTAAATGTCTTCTTGCAAACAGAAGTAACTGATAAAGATACATGGTAATGTCATACTTTTTAAGCTTCTAAATGTATCTCTACATGTCGGATACAGTAACAATCCTAACATAAAACGTATTGCTCTTCTTTGTTCTCTGAAATTTTTATACTCTCTCAGAATCACTTGTCATGTTCCAAATTACTGTAGCATAAGTATGGAATCACACTGTGCATAATAATATACTTTCAGATCTGATAAATTTACAGAATGCTTTAATCTTTTTATTGTGTAACACACAGGTGTAAGTTAGTTTAGCTTGAAATCAATCTGTACACCTAATAACTTTGCATGTTCAGTCCGTCTACTACTAGAGTGGTTAGACCTAACTAATAGACTTCTATCATCTGTGGACTGACTGCGAGTTATACTGAAATTTAAGGACAAAGATTTTTTAGTATACAAAAACAGTGTATTTTCATTAAAATAGTCATTTAAAACAGAAAGATTATTATTATAGCTAAAATTGATAAACCTAAAACATTTCCAGATACCAAGGGAGTGAGGTATCATCAGCAAAGGCAGTTGTATTTGAAATGGAAATGTTATTGATGTAAATAATAAACAAAGGCGGCCCCAGGTCTTAGACAATTTATGTTTATAAAGATGTGACATTTAAAATAGCCACTGGTAAAAAACCGGACACAGAGCAGACAAAATGAAATGTTTGGTATTCAAGAGCACTGTTAACAAGATACGGAATAAGAAAGGGGCACAGGAGGATAACGTTTAAAACTTAGGAAGGGCAAGAAATGCACAGGACACAATAATAGCTATGGCAACTAGACAAAATTAGACGAGGGAAGTAAAAATAGATATTTTAATTATAGCAGAACCAAACAAAAAAATCATAAACAATCCGAATTGATATAGGGTAAAAATAAAGATGCAACATCATAAATAAAAATGTCCGTGATATGGCAAGGGAGAAGGGGATAATAAGGAAATCATAATGGGGGGGGGGGGGGGATCTAACCACGAAGACAATGCCCTGGGAAGCACCCAGAACAAACAATCGAGGAAATATGATACTCAAATGGATACTGAAAGAAAATTTCACAATATTAAATAGGAAATGAAAAAAGGAAAAGCGTTCTAACATTTAAACGTGACGACCAAAAGTTATATCGATGTTACAATAGCTAGTAACAAAATAACCCAAAAGTGTATAAATTGGGAACTATCAGCTGAGGAAAACTTCAGCCTACATAAGAACATCATCCTAAAGATAGGAGATACAGAAGACATAAGAACTGAAGTAGTAAAATGAAAGTGGCAAATGAAGAAGAAAAACTAGAACTAATACAAAGAACCTGTAATAAGCACTTGCAAAAATGCATATACAAACTGAACAGAAAACCCGTCTGCTGATGTAACACTGACTAAAAAGAAGAATAAAAACTTACAAATTACAGAAGCAAAAGAAATGTTCACGAAAAAACTACAAACGGGCACTAAACTGCTCTAAAGGAGATAAATGGAAAGAGCTGATCAGAGATATTGATGAAGATCCACGGGGAAATGGCTACAAAATCGCAACAAAGAAGTTGAAATGAACACAAAGACTAACATTAAGTAAACAAGACATGGACAACATAATGAAAAACTATTCCCTAAATGCGAGAGGCTCGACGTTAGTTAGGCAGTTGAGGTAAAAGACTTTAGAAATTTTGAAATGGAAGAGCTAGAAGTAATCAAAGACCTAAAAAACAAGGAAGCGCCAGGCACTGACGGACTGCCAAATGAAATTATAACAATAGCCATCAGTGCGAATAAACACAAGGCACTTGATCCTGAAAAACCCTTTCGGAGAAATGGAAAAAGACAAAGTTGTGTCTAATGGAAATTGTTTTGAAAAAACTAATAAGCAAAACATTAAATGAAGAAATAGCAGATAAGGGAGAACTAATAGTTAATCAGTATGGATCCATAAAAGGCAAATCAACCATAGACCCAATGAAAATAATAATGGAGAGAGTGGACGAGATAAGAAGAAAAGCCAGTAGAAATAGGGAATGGTGCTTATTAATAATGCTGGACATAAAAAACAGGTTTAACTCTGCAAGTTGGCAGGGAATCATGGAAGACCAGACTCAACAGTTACCTACTTAATTAAAAGGACAATACAAACGGAGGAACATGGAGAATACCCCTTAGCTGTGGAGTCCCACAAGGGTTCATACTGGGCCCACTACTGTAGAACTTCTATTTTGATAACATACTACACACTGAGATGCCAGAAGGAACTCATGTACTTTGCTATGCAGATGACACTGCAATAATAGTAGCTGCAAAATAGAAAGAACTCCTTAAAATAAATACAGACCTGGGACTTATCAGAATAAAAAAAATGGAGAGGAAACAGTTACAGATAGAGGCTCAAAAAACCAATGTGAAAATCCTATATGGAGGAAGCACACTTAAAAAGATCAAAATTAACCTAAACAATAAAATGTAGCAACAAAGACTCACCATAATGGCAACGAGGGAATACAGAACTGTATCATCAGAGGCTCTACAAGTCTTGGCCTAAATGTTACCGATCGATCTAATGGTGCAAGCAAACCGAGATAGCTATAGAATACGCAAGAAAGGAAAAAAACTGTTCAAAGATTATCAAAATAATTGGGTGTGAGAGATAGAAACAGAAAACAAGTCAAGCCAGCTGGACGAAGAGACTAATACAAGACCTAGATACCTGGATAAACTTAGTTCAAATGCTGAGCGGATACAGCAGCTACATGCTATTTAAGAACAGAAAAATAAAAATTTAAACGGAAAAAAGCATATATACTAATGGAAAACTAGTTCCGTGATAGCTGGTATGTAGATCAACAAGGGAGGAGGGGTTTTAGTCCAACTATAGTACTAGGTCCTGCCTATTACGCATGTCCGCCAGTCTGATTCTGATTGGTTGATGATTAGTTGAATTCATGTCACGTAAAGAAGCAGTGGTTTCAAACAATCCACCAGTTTTTCGCTTGTTTAGGTTAGTTACAGCCTTTGATAGTTTTTTTTAATTGAATTCCTCATGAAATTGTTTTGGAATCGCTGCTCACATTCATGTCTGAGGTCGATTTTTGATTATGAGCAATAGGCAGGCCCTTATACTATAATTTTACCGGGGTTTTATTTGGTAGGTTCCCCACTAGAAAGGCGAGAATCCAACATTCCACGGAACGAGTTACCGAGGGTCTATGAACATTTCCCCTCCTCAAACGATGAAAAAGGACAGTTTTTAACCCTTGTTGATTCATTTGAACTAATAAGGAATATTATTTTATCTACCAGTGTGTAAAATTGGCTTTTAGTTGGCAGTAATTAGTTTGTAAAACGACTGTTTCAAACATGTACTCATTAGTTTACGTCGTCAGCAGTAACGTGTTTAAAATATTTCATTAAACAAGTCGTCAGTAGCAACATGTTTTAAAATTTTTAACCACGCAAAATTACGACCGTTTGCTAGTAATTCCAATTTATATTTAAATATTATTTTTATATTTACCTTTAGTCACTCGCGGGGCTTAAACGCTCGCTCACTTGCGTTTTAACTCTACCCCAGTCGTGACTAAAGAGTAGCTTTACGCACTTGTATCGTAAATTACTACTAAAATATTAGTTTTTGCAGCTCCATCTCCAAAATTATAGTGTTTTTGGTTTTCTATTTAAAAAATAATTCTAAGGTTATACCACAGAATAAACACCTAACGGATTCAGAAGCGACACTAGCGGCGATGTCTTTGATGTTCAAGTAGCAGATTTCAGCTATGGCGGCCATATTGAAAGAGAGTAGATCAAGCATAATATGTTGGTGGCACTGTAAGTCTATGTCAAATTCGAGGTTAGCAGGTTTTGCGTC
The DNA here is from genome assembly GCA_940337035.1 of Agriotes lineatus. Taxonomy (NCBI): domain Eukaryota; kingdom Metazoa; phylum Arthropoda; class Insecta; order Coleoptera; family Elateridae; genus Agriotes; species Agriotes lineatus. The sequence continues at coordinate 83,731 of CALNHX010000483.1, forward strand.
AGTTTTGACACAGACCGATGCAAAACCTAACCTGCTAACCTTGAATTTGAGTGTCGCTTCCGAGTCCATTAGGTGTTTATTCTGTGGTTGCACTCTTTCTACTTAGAAATGAATTGAAGTCTCTAGAGAACTGCTTCTGCAAATTGTCACTGGTATAATGTTTTCACTGTCTACTTCGTTTCAGTTGACAAATTTTTATTTCACTAATCATATAAAAACTACTACATATTAACTTAAATGATAAAGTTTAAAAATAAAACCGGTGGAAAGTGTAATATACTTAGGAACAGAACTAACGTCAGACGGAAAAATGAATAATGAAATAAAAAGGAGGCTTACGCTAGGTTACAGGTGCGTAGGTGTTTTTAAAATCCTATTAACTTCAAAAGTACTTTCTAAGCCGACTAAACTAAAACTGTATAAAACAATTATAAGACCAACAGTTCTATACGCGAGTGAGTGTTGGGTTATGTCAAAGCAGGAAGAAATTAAAATTGAGGCATGGGAGAGGAAGATATTAAGGCTAATATATGGAGGAATAAAAGAAAATGACCAATGGAGAAGACGAACAAATAAAGAAATACAGGAACTCTATAATGACACGAGAATAATACAAATAATAAAGCAAAACAGAATCAGATGGATTGGGCATCTAACCAGATTACCAAGCACAAGAACGGTGAAAGAAATTTATAAAAGTGAGCCAGAAGGAAGGAATAAGCGAGGTAGACCCAGACTTAGCTGGAAAGAAGAAGTAGAGCAAGATTTGAAAAAACTGGAAGTTATCAACTGGGAATTAGCAGCACTGGAAAGAAAGACATGGAAGCAAATAGTTGAAAGAGCCAAGGGCCTATAAGGCCTGTAGCGCTGAAATATATATATATATAAAAATCTAATAATTTTTTAGAAATATTGACACCCCACCAGCAATAAAACCAGAATCTCCCAGAATACTTGAATCATATTGATCTGACAACATCTAGTGTTCTGAGACACAAAAAACATTGCAATGTTGATTACTAAAAAACGCCTTTAATTCATTAACTGTGTTAGTGATACAGTGAATATTTTGACTGCGACGATTTTAGTGCAGAATTCAATTATTCCACTTATATGAGCCTTGAAACGCCTAGTATAGTAGGGAACCATTGATCCACCAGGTGCATTCGACAGCCGCTAGGTGGTGTCGATAAATTTCTTCGTTTCCGGTAAAAGTCTGCACATTTTTCCTGCTTGATTATATTGCAAGTGCATAGTGCTGAAGGAGCACCTTTATGCCTAAGTGTATGTGTAGCTTGACCTTTCATTGAGATGCGAATCCGCTGAACACCGTTGCTGCTCAAGTCAAAAATATCCCAAAGTCGATTTCATGGAATCCTAATCCAAAAATCACATGCCAAGTGCTATGTATGGGCTCGTTTCCTAATTTTTGTGAATGCTTTAATTAGCTTTTCATTCTAAGGGGCTATCAAGTTGGGCTGTTGGTGAACGCTTCGTGCACGCTGTGGCATACAGGCTCATTTTTAAGCCATGACTTATTCCGAATGGTCAATTCATGACCGTAGCATGAATTCTAAGGACGCTATAGCTAGCCAGTCTTGAAGCCGACGAATACGTTCCATTCCCTCCACTGCCACTAATTTAATTCAATTGTTCTCTTCCTTATAAACAAAATAGCATCAGGTTGCTAGGATACTGTTGATCTGCTTATGTTAATGGAAATTATTGTCTTTTATCTTATAATTAGAATTGTTCTATAGCGTTGCACACACAACGTTTTCTTATTATTAAGTGTCACTGCTCTGCTCTATTGCACTTTGTTTTTAAATACACTGATCTTTGAGTTCTGCACTTTTCACGTCTCTCGCTACTTTTCTGTTGCCAAGATTTAGGGATTGCACATTTTGAATTTTAACTGCTATATTTTGAGCTTCAGACTTAACTGATTTATTGGTTTCACCATTCTGTGTGTAACACTTTAATTATATCAGTTTGAAAGCTAAGTGGGTAAATAAAGAATTTATACAAGCATTCCCAAGTTAGTTTGCTAGTTTAGAAATTTGCAGGCTAGGTTACCATGCCAGCCATTCATATTTTGATATTATAATCAACATGCAGGTATCTGAATGCTACGCTAATCGTGTTACATTACACAGTTATTTGGGAAGTTCTATGTAGGTCATATTGGTTCAGCAAACGGGCTGTTTTCCAAACTTAATCAAGTTTGAATATTGGTTTAGCTTTTTTAAAAAATAATCAGTACAGTTCGAGCATTATTAACTCAGCGAAGTTACGTAAACATTGATTTCTGACACACTATTTTGCGTGATCTGTGATATGTTTTCTTGTGATATACATATGTGTGTAATATTTAGTTACTAAGAAATTACTTGTTAGTTGTTAAGCCATTAATTACAATTTGTTATTTACACCATATTGTTCACTATCTACAAACGTGTAATCATTATACAAATTTTATTTAGACTTGGGCTTCACTATTACATTATTTTTTGTTATGATTTAAATCGCTTAGTGGTTTGTCAGCTAGGAAGTCTTTGGGAACATCGCCAATTGAAACCACTTGATGCCCAAAAAAATTTAGTTCTATTTCTCTTTGAAGGTAAGTTAACCCCGCCCTTCTCCCGAGGTAGTCAGTGGTATATTTCCATTTCATTTGAGACAAAAACTAATGTAACCATACACATAATGAATTTTTTTATACTGATTGTTTCACATTGATATTTGCGTCACTAAAAAACTTCACGTTAGACTCACCTTCCATCGCCTTCTTAATATAGCGATTCTCGGTTGCAGCTTGGAAAAACTTGGACTCGGCAATCTTATCCACCATCTTGATGAATTTCTTGCTGGTGTTGCTCGTCCCGCCCAGCCCTACGACTGGATTGCCAGTGTCATCTAGAATTTTGCCCGTAGAGGGCACAAAGTGGCTGTCATCGTCTGTGCTGCTTTCAGCTGTGTCGTCTACATCGGAGTTCTGCCATTTAGCTATGGAACTATCGTCCAGTGTAGTATCTTTAAAAGAATATATATGTACTTTTATTAGATCTAACTTTGTTAAATAAATTTGGAAATTAACTGGTTTTTTTTAATTATATGGTTTATTCCAAAACAATTTTTTGTGAACACTCAGGTAGACAAACGATTCAAGTTAGTATCACAATTCATTTTAATAAAATAAATAGCACATTTACCACTTGTGGGAGGCTGTTTTAGTTTCATAAGATTTAATTTGGTCTGTAAAGTTAACACAGTGGTTCCTTCATAAGTAATGTCCAAGTCAACCCAAAGGCCTCTCTGGTCTAACACAGGTTTGCTGGCTTTGTGAATTAACAGCGGGCTACCTCCTAGAAGAAAAGATGAATTACAACTATTAACGAATTTCGTTATATAACTATTTCTTGTTTCAACACGCACGACATATTTAATTATTTTCGTTATTTTATTACAAAGCTATCTGCCGTCTGTACCTTACAGACCACAATTACGGACCGTGAGTTTGATGTGACTAGTAGTGCAACAATTCTGTCAAATTCGAAATACAGTAAGTATTATTAGTTGATAAAATATATTTTTAGCAATGGTATGTTTAATGGAAGAGTTGTTGAGTAAGGAAGACGAAAAAGAGGAATGCAACAACGAAGAGAACAGCAACAAAAATGATGCCGTGCACATGAGAGTGTCACTTATTTTTGAAGATTTAGGTTTTGGACAGTCCCAGGCGAAATTTTGTTCCATTATGATAAAAAAATCTACAAAATTTGCACATGATTGTTATAAAATTGGTTTTCATTTGTTGTTAATTTTAGAAAATGACTACAAATAAATACTAAACTAGCTTGTAGTCCAAAGTTGAAATTTAGGTCTTGATGGTTTCTCTAGTTGCCTAAGTAAATTTATGGCAATAATCTTAAACAGACAGAAAAACCAACCAAAAATCGAACATATCAACTAAATTAATCTTCTAGAGTTTAAAAATGCAAAAATAAAACACTACCACCCACATGCAATTATTCTCATATTCTCGTTAAAATCTTGACTTAGTTGTATGTCCCTAAAGAAAAAATCTGGTGTGATACACGCACACAACTTCCTTTTACAGTGATCTTATAATTAGCCAATAATTTCATTTTTAATTTAAAGCATTTGTTAAAATTTTTTTAAAATGACAGATTCTACAGAAACCGTATATCGTATAGCGTTAGTTTAAGAGACAAATTTTCTCTAATATTTTAAACTACATTCAAAATTGTAATAATATACTGGGTGTTCTATTTAAAATAGGTGTTAATAAACAAAAGAAACCCATTTTAGAGGTATTAAACTTGAATGTTACCTATCCCACATCAATACACATTAAAAATGTAATAAAAATGCAAAGTTTGAAATAATCGTAAAACGTCATGTGGCTAATTTGCCTTGGTCCTACGGGCGTCAGCAACTAAATCCACATTCGTGTTAAAAAGGTAAACTTCAGTGCCTTGGTATACAAATTACTATTAAGCGTTAAATGGGACATATTTTTATTTTGAATATTAGTTTTTTAAGGTATGGTCAATTTTTTTATTTTAAAGGACATTTAGCATCCTTTGACACCTTATTAAAGGACAAAGGACTTTATTTTGAAATAAAGGACTGTTGGCAACCCTACTTGTGTTGAAATTTGTTACCTTGTTCAGTAATTTACCAATGCATGATGCATATGTGTTTTTTGTTTGTATTTGTATAAGAGTATTTCTAGGTAGGAAATTATTTTGAATTAATAAATTAATTAGCAATTAAAAAGTACAAGGGGGGATTTATACATTAAAAGTACAACATAAATATTTAAGAACTGTTTAATGAATTGGTTAATGATTAAGGTAAGCGGCGCGATAACCGGGTAACACGGCTCCGCCTTTACCGATTTTCAAAGTGAATAAAGAGGACTATAAACCTAAAAACAATAGTAAAGTGAAAGTGAACGGGAAATAAAGTAGGCTAGTGTTGGGTACACGCATAAATAAAGTGTAAATACGTGTTTATAAGTATAAATAACGCAATTCTAGGTGACATACGTAAACAAACGCGGTCGCGGTGAAAACGACTCGAACACGCGAGGTCAGAAATTAGAGGAGCGCGCGGGTCCGTATTTATGGAGGCGGGAGACGAGTTTTCAAAACTAAATTAGCCCAGAAGAGATAAGCAGAGTAAAGTAGCAACACAATGGAGATCGACGAATTAGAACGGTTAATTCAAGAAATAAAAGCGGAAAAACGCGCAGTGTCAACAGAACTAGAAAGAAGTGCTCAAGAAATAGAATCATACGCAACCTTACTAGCTGAATTAAGGTCGGAATTAAGAGCAAGAGAAGAAGAAAGGGGCAAAGAAAGGCGAGATTTGTACCATGAACTAGAAGTACTATAAATCAAGTTACACAAGAGTAAAGATAGAGACGACAAAAGAAAATTAAAATACACACCCGAGCAACTCAAACAGATGAAAACCAGAAGTAGAGGGAACGAAATGGAAAAATGGTTAAAAACGGTAAACGAGTTGGAAATTAGGAAAATAAACTCAAAAAAAGCAGTAAAAAATACCCGTAAGTGGAAATTAGGCACATGGAACACCAGGGGACTACACTACGAAGGAGCCCTAAAACAATTAACCCAGCAACTAAAGAAGTACGAAATAGAAATTCTGGCAATTCAAGAAACCAACATTAAAAACGAAAACTACAAAGCTGGGGTATGAGAAGTATCCTCAAGTGTGATCGATATACTCCAGTAAAGGACATGCTACAATATTTCGACTGGCTCAGTGTACAAAAATTAGCTGAATATCATTGTATGATCTTCTTATACAAGCTGAAGAGTGGGCTGTTACCGGACTATTTCAACCATTTGAATATTCAGTGTGTGAATGTACATGATCATTTGACTAGAAATCAGGACAATTTTTTTATAAATACGGTGAAATCGGAGGGGGCGTTTAGAACTGTTTTTGTAAAGGGGCTGATAATGTATAATGAACTGGACGATTTTATTAAAAGCGCAAGAAATGTACATATCTTTAAGCAGAGGTTAAAAAAGAGTTTATGTTAATAATTTTTGTTTATGTTGAATTCTATTTATGGTAATGAATTTTATTTATGTTAATAACATTTTTATTTGGTATGTAGTTATTTATTTAGTTACTGTATTCATTTATTACATTTTGTTAAATAAGTTGGGCATTATTGTTGGAACCTTTAATTTAGTTTTTGTATTTTGTTTAATTTTGTTGGTTGTATTAGCTTTTGCTAAATAAAAATATTATTATTATTATTATTATTATCTACAGGAGTACGTATTTTTCAACGGAGGGGGGAAGGAAAATCGTCTAGGAACAGGGTTCCTAGTCAAAAAATCAAGGCTAAACAGTTTAGTGAGTTTCAAAAAAATAAGTAACAGAATTAGCTACCTGAGAATTAGAGGACTGCACAGAAAGATAAGTATAATTAATATACACGCACCTACAGAGGACTCCGAAGAAGAAGTGAAAGAATCATTTTACGAAGAATTAGATGAAACGTATGAGGCCATTCCAAAGTATGATATAAAGATCTTATTAGGAGACTGTAACGCCAAAGTAGGACGGGAGAAGAGGAATAAACCAACTATAGGAAAATATAGCAAACATAACAGAACCAACAAAAATGGACAAAGACTAATAAACCTTGCTATGGAAAAGAAAATGAAAATAAAGTCGACCTTCCTAACTCAAAAAGAGATATATAAAGAAACTTGGATAAGCCCCGATGGGAAAACTAAAAATCAAATAGATCATATCCTTATAGAAGAAAAACATGGCAAAATTATAGAAGATATTAAAAGCAAAAGAGGGGCAGAAATAGACTCAGATCATTACTTGGTCTGCGCAAGAATCAACCAAATAATTCCAGAAGAGAAAACGAAAAGAAAATACCCAAAAAAAAATGGAATATACGCTTATTAGAAGTTGAAGAAAATAAAAAGAAATACGAAGAAGACATGGAAAAGATTCTGCAAGCAGAGACAAAGAACGACAGAATAGAAGACGACTGGGAGAGACTAAAGAAAAATATCCAAATTACAGCAGCTAAAAATCTACAAGGAGAGAAGAAATCCAAACAAGCAAGGTTTGACAACAAATGCGAAGAAATGGTCGAACAACTGAGCAAAGCAACAATAAAAATGTTACAGGATAACTCTGGAGAAAATGTAGCAAAGTTCAAAGAAATAAGGAGGACAGCAAAAAGACTATATAGAGAAAAGAAAAAGAAGTACCAAGATAACTTAATATCCGGAATACAACGCGATTACAGATACAAAAACACTAGGGACTTCTTCAAAAAAGTAGGCAAGGCAAGAAAAAGATTTCAACCAAAACTAAACTTATGTAAGGACAAGGAAGGCAATCTAGTAGGCGGAAAAGAAAACGTACTAACAAGGTGGAAAGACTACTATGAAGAAACTTTAGGAGGAGGAGAAGAAAAAAGTCACAACAACTGTCCGACAGCTTCAAAACAAAAACAAGCGGCTACAGAAGTACCAACATGGAGTGATTTTACAAAAGTAGTGCAAAATCTACAAAATAACAAGAGCCCAGGATCAGATGGCATACAAAATGAGCTCATAAAGTATGGAGGTAACCAGTTAAGAGAAAACATTTACAACTTAATAAAAACAATCTGGGAGGAAAGAGAGATGCCAAAGGATTGGAGACTAGCCTTAATCTTACCCATCTATAAGAAAAGTGACGCGTTAATCTGTAATAATTACCGACCTATCTCCCTCCTAAGTGTAACATATAAAATTTTAGCAACATTAATTAACAACAAACTAAAGAAAGCAGCAGAAGGAATGATCGGTGACTATCAGTGCGGTTTTAGGGAGAGCAGGTCGGTAACGGACCAAATCTTCACTCTAAAACAAGCCATCGAGAAAACGAAGAAGAAAGGAGTGGCAATACATGTCCTATTTGTCGATTTCAAGCAGGCATACGATAGCCTAGACAGAACTAAACTGATTCAGACAATGCGAGAACTAGAGCTACCTAATCATTTAGTAGAATTAGTAATAAGAGGAGATATATCGGATACCTTCAAAACAAAAAAGGGACTCCGTCAAGGAGACCCCCTGTCGCCCACGTTATTCAATATCGCATTAGAGGGAATTATGAGAAACTGCAGGATATTGAATACAGAGAATATACTCAGAGGGCCTCAGCAAGTAATGGCTTATGCACGGACGACCTTACACTTCTAAATAAAACCCAGGAAGGATTGAAGACTTTGTTTAAGAAAGTAGAAATGGAAGCAGGCAAGTTTGGACTCCAAATAAATGCAGAAAAAACCAAATATTTCATCACCTTTAAAAAGTCAAAAGAGCAAACCATCTTAAAAATAAAAAGTGACCACAGAGACACTCAGTACATTTTCCGGCAAGCAGAAAGTGTTATATACCTGGGAGTAGAATTTTCGAGTGAACATTACAGTGAAATTGAGAGGCGTATATCAATTGGTCTGAGGGTAGCAGCATCGCTGAACAGGGTACTTAGAGATAATGCGGTTTCACGAGCAGCCAAGGTGCATATATACAAAACCATAATAAGACAAACAGTGACATACGGGAGTGAGGTGTGGACATTAAACAAGCTGTATACTAACAAGTTAATGACATGGGAAAGGAAAATGCTCAGAAGAATTTTTGGAGGTATAAAGGAAGAAGGAGAATGGAGAAGAAGGACCAACGAGGAAGTGTATGCGATGTACAAAGACACTCCAATAGTTAATATAATAAAAAAAGGAAGACTGAGCTGGCTGGGGCATCTGCAACGAATGCCAGATGAAAGAATACCAAAGCAGGTATTCCGAGAAGATTTGCCAGACAAAAATAGAAGGGGACGACCAATAAAAGAGTGGATCAAAGATGTGGAAGAGGATTTACAAGAACTAGGAATAAAAGATTGGAAAACACTAGCGTACAGAAGAGACAAATGGAAGAAAGAAGTAACAGAAAAAGCCAAGGGCCTCAAAGGCCTATAGTGCTCTATATATATATATATATATATACATGTTTTCCAGCATTGCAAAGCCCAAAATGGTATATCTTCCTTACTATACGAAGCCCAAGACCTACTTACGTAGCCCGGTTTTGGGCTTCGTAATTTTCACGTGTATAAAGGTGTTATTTCAAGTTTTTGGCATTACAGGGCACGTCTGGTGAATTTTCAGTTTGGCGGGTAAGGTCACTATATATCGCAAAATACACGCGTTTAGTTCAGAAACATTTCATATAGGGGGCGTACAGTCGCGGTGTATAAACATTGTGGATATTTTACCGATATTACCCGCCCTAATATATTTTGGGCATTATAGGAGTCCCGTAAATCTGGCAATAGCGCATTCATTTAAAAAGATTACAGCAGTAATTTTTTCTTAGTGGAACAGCTTCACGTTCGCATACACCGTCCGATTCATAAAAAGGGCGCCAACTTCTCACGCTCTTATTATTGAATTTAAACCTATAAAACTATATATATTATTAAATGGTACAATTGCAGCTACATTTAAGACCACAATTTTTAAATTGCCTTAAACTGTTTAGAGGTGTGGTATTAAACTTTGTAGTTTCAAATAAAATACCCTGTATCTTTTTAGATATTTCGGCAAATTATCAAATTACCTTTCGAACGATACCAATTAGGGATCTCTTTAAATGAATAAATAATGCTATTTCTTTAATAACTGCTAGATCTAGTAGTCTTGATCGTCACAGGCGGAAACAAAAGAAAACATAAATACTGTAGTGCAGTTATTTGTTAACACTACAATTTTATGCAGTAAATAAAGCGTGTTCCTGTTACAGTTCATTCTACATGCGTTTTTTATAATGGAAAGACTTAGTGAAAAAGTTGATATATTGCAGTTGTAATTAATTAATAATGGACTGCATTTTGAACAATTACTGTGATGCCTGTTTAAGTTATTAATATTTTTTTACGTTTTACGTTTACGTAGTTTATTTAGTAAATTGATTAATAATAATGTTACTAAATAGATTTACTAATTTTTATTTGTATTTAATCGTTGTTACTAGATCTTAAGTGTTATAAATAAATTTTATCTGTTGGAGAGAAAAACACTGATTCAAAGTTTTTATTTGTTTAATTTATAAAATGTGTATAGTCAAAAATATCAAATGTAATAGAAAAAGCTTACACTAAAATGAAATGATTAATAAAAATATTATTAAGATAAATAAAAATATTAAAGAAAAACATTGAAATTCAACTCAATGCAGCAAATATCTATAACAGATTTTTTTTTAAATAATTAAAGGATATTCCATATTAAAAATATTTTACTTATCTCTAAATGAATTATAAACGAAAGTTTTAACTCGCACCCAGTTTAGATTTCCCAGGGTATCTTTATTTTGAGAAACTAATGTTTCACACTCGTGCTTTCTTGGTGCAATCTTTCTCTTTATATGATTACGAAAGTGGTTTAGAACTATTTTCTTTTCGGCTTCTGACCATTGATGTCTCCCGGATACTGAAATGCAAATATAATTTGAACATAATAAGTATAATTAAAAAATATTTATATACCATTGTTTTTCACAACCATTGCTTTCGCTTTATTACTTTGTATCTGCTTTTCACTTTTACTTTTTCTCTCTGTAACGTTTTCATTATATCTACCGTACTGATTTTCTTCTGAATCTACGCCTTTGTCTTTAGAAGTCCCTTCTTTTACATTATTAGACAGTAATATACTGCTTTCATCAGCAGCTTCTTTTCTTCTCAGTTTTTCTTCTATGTTCCTGTTCGTTTCAGTTTTGTTTCGGGATAAAGACGCTACCCGACTTAGGACTCGTTCCGAAAGTGGAACGGATTCAACTTCTTCATCACTGCTTTCTGAATCGGAACTGTAATAGACTTCTCGCTCCAGTTCGATCTCGTTCAAACTTTTTCCCTTAAATTGTTCTCCTTTTCCTTTTTCCAGTAGTAATAGGATCTTGGCTACTTTTGCCGTTTGATATATATCCTGCGGTAACCTAAAGAAAATAATCAGCGTATGGAAGACGGATTCCACTAATTAACATACCTATAGAATTCTTCATGGGTTTTCTTTGTATGACCCATGAAGGTCGCAACTTGTTCAATTTCATGTCCCTCCATATCCATCAATTGTAATGTGGTGGCAATATGTTTTCTAAACCTGGTTGAAGTTAAATGCGTTGCATTTTTGGCACCACACTTCAAAGCAAATTTTCGCATTATAGACGCTCCATTCATCCATCTGTCTTGGGAATCTGGATTAGCAAATAAATATGGATTTTCCTTCGGCACTACGAAGGTAGTACTTCTAATTTCAAGCAAAATGGATATAAATTTTTGTAGTCTATTGGAAAATAAAATAGGAACAGGTCTTGAGCGCTTTCCACCAGTAATCACTCTCTTAAATTTTTCTGTTAACATTTTTTCCACTGGTGTAAGAGATTTTATAAAAGCCTCATCATTTTTGGAATTTCTAGCGGATGAGGTGTATGTGTCGATTTTTAAATATTGAACATCACCTACGCGCTTTCGGTTAAACATTACTGTTAGGGCCAGAACGCATTGAGTCAAAATCCTATAATTTTCTTTAATTTTCGGATGTCCACTGTTTAGATTGCAATATGCATTATCTGCGAGAGTATTTATGTAAGTCTGGAGAGCTAAAATGTCACTTGTCGAAGGCAATGCTATTGGTTTGATCCAGTTCTTTTCTTTTAGATCCTTTAAAGCGAGACTTGACATCTCGCTACACCAGTGACCTTCTATCAACTTTTTCAATTCCTTTATTTCTCTTTTTTTCTCGGTTGAGTCGTCCCATATAATGTTTGGAATATTCCTTTTTTCTATTACTAGCTTTAGAGCAACATCGCACAGAGTTTTCAGATTTGTGCCCATATGCAGGGCAAGTGACGGCGCTCTGAAAGTTTTTCTTTCAATATCATAGCCGCTGACGAGTTTTGCTGCTGCAACAAATAATCTGAAAATTTCTGGTTTCAGAGCATCAAATAGTCCATTAATCTGGTTGTCTAGTGATCTCAGAGCTATCAAAATTCTACCCATTTCTCTCAATTTATTTGAAACAACATTGGCAATTTGCTGCCGTTTGTGTTTATTCAAAAGCGCTTCTCCATACAAGCAAATTATCGGATCGTTTTTCGCCACTGAGCTGATATCATCTGGACGCATTAAATCAAACACCTCTCTTTTTAATCGGGATTGTTTTAGAAAATCATGATTTTTGAAAACTATCGATGCTGAAAAAGTTTGAGACCTGGATAAACAATGTTTTCCGGGATTTGTGAGGTCTGCAGGGCGCGCTTTACACGTTTTGACGTGTTTATATAAAAGTTTTTTACTGTAATAACCCAAGCAGAATGTACAGACGAAATGGTCGACAGTTGGATCATTTGAGTTTCTAACGGGATTCAAAACTCCTTTTTCATTTTTTAAATGGAAATATCCTAGTTTTCGTAATGAAGCTATTAAAGCCAATCGTTCTTTACTGCGCGGTTTTAAACTCTTAAGTAATAGTACTTCCTTATTTTTTTTGTGATGGCGAAAAAGATGCCTTGTGAAATGAGTGGTAACATCATCAAAGCATATAGGACATATTGTTGGCCTCTCTCTAGCAGACGAATTTTTAATATAATCTTTTCTTTTTCCCTACAAAAGTAATCCACTCAATACATTAAATTTCACACAAAAACGAATAATCTACCGTAGTATTCGCAATTTGCTTAGTATTATTTTGATCAACGTAAATCTGTTCAAAATTCGTCACACTCGACCCTCCTGAACACTGAAACAAACGAGTTTAAACGTAAGAATAAGCACAAAATAACTAATTCTCACGGTAGCTAGTGATGAAGCATTTTCTATCGGATTTGAATCGTTATTTATTAAAGGAATGCTATTTCCAGAAGTAGAACTCCTTTCTTCATTTTGTAATTCTTCGATGGCGGAAATACAATTTAAATTGTCTTCGCTCATAGAAATCTATTAAAATTTCACACTTATTATAAAATCAAAAACGTGGTAATAGTTACATGCCTGTTTTGTATATGGTATGTCATTAGATTCTTGATCCGAAAAGGCCGAATTTTCAGGAGAAGATGGCCGTTCAGCATCTGAGGGAAGGTATTCGCTACCAGAATCTTCAAAGTCTTGAAAACTATTTACATCACTCTCCTATTTAGTACATTAAAATGAGTAAGTTGTATCATTTGAATCAGAGTAATGTTAAAAAAACCTACTGCAACTATTGAGCCGTCACTTTCTACCAAGTCATAATGAGTCGATTCTGCAGGTGAGGTTGTAAGACGATTAGAAACAACAGACATATTTCCTACGTCTGTAACATGTCCTGCAAAAATGCCTTTTGTCTTATTTTTTACAGTTAAAGGTTAGTGCAAAAATAGTCCGATTAGCACTTTAATGTCGAAAGTGCATTAAATATTTCCGTACAATTTGTAAATGGTATTTCTACGCTAACATTTACTTTGCGCCTTAAAAAATTACGAGATTAATTTTTAGAAATTATCATACGAAATTGCAAGCATCGATTTTTTTGCTAGGGAATTTACTGAGTGTCAGAATCCAGAACTAAATAACTGAACAACCAAACCATTACCTAATATAACATATAGGGAGTAGTATATTGTTGGTCATCAATTTGTGTATGTAGGTACTAAAGACACGCAGATTTTGTATCAGTTTATTTTATGACATCCAATAATTGAAACCAGTAGCTGAAGCGCGTGTTATTTGAGGCTACGACAGTGTAAGTGATTAGTGTTGCCTCTGGTAAATTTTGAATTGTACTATAATTATCACAATAATTGTACTAGTTTTTTACTTAATTATCGTAACGCAAATTAATTATGATAGAAGTATTTTTATAGAGATCTTCTGTTTAGTTTTATGTATAGAGGGTGTTTGTAAATGGCTAGCAAGATCATAACTTCGTTAATAATATAGAAAAACACTTTTTGTTTGAAATAACAGTATACAATCTATAAATTTCCAAAAACAATTTAAATCACGGCCTCCAATTCTTGCGTAGTGATACATGACTTTGGCTTTTTAAATCGAACACCCCGCATATTTTCAGATATTTGAAATTAGCGCTGAAATGCCTTATGATAGCAACCTTACCTAACATTTTGGAACTTCTTATATAAAAAAATACCCAAAGTAGGCCATACTTGCTTACGATATTACTACTGTACTGCAACTGAATAATTTTATTTCTCTATATTATAAGAGATGTAGAAATATATTACTACTGTGTCTACAACTTAAATGTGCTAGTGGATGTGCTTTTTAAGAAAAACATTAAATAAATATAAATACTTCGTTACATTATATTTTAACTAATATTACGAACTGTTAAAATTTTAAATAGGTACAGGAAATTCTTAGGCATCTCACGTTTTTATCTGTTTTTAAACTCTTGTTCGATGCTACGTCAATGCACGCCATTCTGTGTGATCTTAGGGTGATATTGATGTGAAAATAATATCACGTTTTGCGTATGTTACGTAGATGCTCTGCGTAAAATGTTAGTTAAGATTAAATATTTATTCACTCACCTGTTTGATTCTGCTCGGCTAGAGTAATTATGAATTTGGTTCGATCCATTTTGCAGAGAAGCACATGCACACACAACGCACTGATCAAAACTGCGATTTTTGCAATATTTTCATATGCCCGTCTAAATTCATGAATCACAAACCATCCCAGCTGCAAGTTTATTATTTACTAAATCATCACGTCGCATGCGTATAATTAGGCAACAGCGCTGGGATTCGTATTATTCGCGTTACATATGCAAAGATACAAATTGGCTTCGTATAGTACGACGAACAAGTTTGGCTTTCTAGAAGCTGTATGATAGATATTCAACTGTATCTTAAAATAATTTACCCCTCTCAGGGTGCCTCCACTTATAGGTAATTATCGTTTAAAATAATGTGAAATACACGGCTGTAGCTATAAAGGAAAGCCCGGGCTTCTTGGTGCCTGCAGACCTTACTGGGCTTGGTATTGGTAGCCGGGCGTGTATATATATATATACTAGCTGGCCCGGCAAACGTTGTTCTGCCCAAAAATAATTTGTCTCTGAAACCCCGTTTCACCAGTATAGAGTTTTAATTTTATGTCAATTACATAATCTTGGACTTAAAAATAAATGCCATTTTCGCAATCAATGTCCCAAAAAACCTCAATAACGACACACATATCGATTTTTAGGCTTATTTACTCCATTTCACTCCTAAGGAGTAGCGGACCCGACAGACATTGTCCTGTCCGAACGTTGGTTTGCCTGCTATTAGCGGGTTCAGCAAACGTTTTTTCGATAATCAAATTTTCGATTTTTTACATTTTAAAAAATATTGGTGGCGGGGGGGGGGGGGTGAAATTTTGGGATTATATGTTCTAATATGCGAGAAATCTTAAAACAAATTTTATAAAAATTATCAAAAAATTTAAAAAAAAATTCTAGAACCCGATTTCAGCACCACCTACCGGGTTCAATTGTGAATCTAAACCATCCAGGGGCCCACTCAAACACACAAAAAATGTAATCAAAATCGGTCCAGCCGTTTGAGAGGAGTTCAGTCACATACACACGTACAGAAGTTATATATATATAAAGATAGACATTTTAAAAAATATTGGGGAGCGGTGGGGTGGGGGGGTTAAAATTTTGGGGGCCCCGACAGACGTTGTTCTGCCCGAACGTTGGTTTTCCTGCTATTATCAGGTTCAGCAAAGATTTTTTCGATTTCCGAATTTTCGATTTTTTAATTTAAAAAAATTTTGGGGGGTGGTGGGGGGGTTAAATTTTGGGGTTATATGTTCTGATATGCAAGAAATCTTTAAAAAAATAAAAAAAGATACTTCTTACAAAAATTTTAAAAAAAATCCTAGAACCCGATTGCAGCACCAGCTACCGGGTCCAATTGTGAATATAAACCATCCAGAAACCCACTCAAACACACACAAAAAATTTCATCAAAATCGGTCAAGCCGTTTAGGAGGAGTTCAGTCACATACACACGTACAGAAGAATTATATATATAAAGATATATATTAATGAATGATACATTAGATACAATTACTGTTAAATTGTGAATAGTTTATTAGAAAGGTGTGAGCATATAAGTTGATTTAGTTGGGATAGTTGTTTGCTAACATCAGAACTTTAATTTGCATTAGCTGACAATCGGAATAACTAAACTGAAAGCCAAACTCAAATGATTATCTGAAAAAGTCAATTATGAAATGTTATAATAAAATATATCATATAGAAATTCGGTATAAATTATTATTGCTAGCGAAAATGATATTTTTAAAATAACCGATATTTTTTCTAACCTGTATTTTGCGTAAAAGCAAATTTGAATAATAAAAACCCTTTATTATATTGGTATTTAATTCGTTTTAAAAAAGATTTTAATATTTTTAGGGATTTAAATCATTTTGAAGAGATTTAAATTTTAATTTTTAATTAAAAATCCAAGATTTAAATCATAAATCAAAAATAATTTTTTGAAAAAGATTTATAATCAAAGTATTTAAATCTAAATTTGTATTTTTGAAATTCTTTTGTTTGTGAATTTTCTAAATGTATACTTTCAAGGATTACAGTCTTAAAATGAATTACATCTAGTATGCTTTGAATTCTCCATAATTCAACCCAAAACTTTACTTAAAATTGGCAAGACTGTAAGTTTTGACATAGACTGACACAAAACCTAACCTGCTAACCTCGAGTTTGACATAGACTTAGGGCGAGTTGTTCAGTCATGGATTAACTGTAATCCCAGGTTAGTTACTATGGGTACAATTGTCTCAATAATTGTATCCATAGGAGTTGACCCGGATTAAAAGTTAATCCATGACTGAACAACTGGCCCTTACAGTCTTGCCAATTTTAAGTAAAGTTTTGGTTTGCATTATGGGGAATTCAAAGCATACTAGATGTAATTCATTTTAAGATACCCGGTAGAATGATCTGTTATTTTAGAGGTCGAGAGCATTTCATGTCAAATGCTCCTTTCATTTGTAATTATGAGGTAAATTTTAGTATCTGTTGTTGAATTGACTTATCCATTAATTGATACACACCATGTTTAGCAATTAAGTTATTGATCTTAAGATCAAATTCGTTATGCCTAATACACCACGTCCCAAATAATTGTCATTTTTATGCCATTGTCGTCCCTTGCAGAACTGCAATATCAAAATTTCACGTGCCACCACTGGCTTGGCATCCTATCGTTACATATGGAGAAGCATCATATACTTATAACTCCTAACAAAATGATAGCACTAAGAAGAAAAGTAATACAATAGATTTTCCACTTACCTAAACATAATTCAGATATACTAAGCTGTTCTATAAAATACGGCAACTTAATAGAACTCAATTTTCGTTGGATGCGCTCCTTCACCCGGCTGGTGAAAACCTCGTCCCGCGTGCAATCAAACAGGACACGCCCTAGAAGTGCATTAATCCACAATACGTTGGAGGACTCCTCCACTTCTTCTGCTAATGTTTTCTTCTCTTTTACTTTAGATATCTAAAAATATGGAATGTCATTATAACCTAATTTTTAAAGTTGTTTTGTTCACATTAATGTCATTACAAATAAATCCCTATAAGTTAAAGTTGCCATTAATGGATTACTTACTTATTTAATACAAAATAAGAATGGTAATTTTGAAAAACTTTACAGTTATATTAAGAAATTATTATCAAGACCGTAATCAAGAACTTTCAGCAATTTTCATTTTGAAAAAATAAAATAACGCCCGCATAATTCGTCGCCTTTTATTACATAGCACAGAATGCGCACTATTGTTAACCAAGTAATAGAAGAGGATTTCTGAACACAAAGTGTTACTGCACACATTGCACAAGAAGGATGACTTGTTTTTGTACGAGAAGGTTGTTGCAAAGGAAATAATGGAGTATATAAAAACAGGACAAAAGGATTAAAAGCAAAACATACAGGCAGATAGTAGGGCAGGTACAGGTCGGGGGACAGGAATCTCCTGCGAAATAGCACATGGGGCAGGACCTTTTGAAATTTGGCCATGTATTTGAGATACTCTGCTTCATTCTTCTCTGCATTGATCAGGGTCTCCGATACCGATTCTTTAACATCTAGGTCTCCGCTATTGTTGCTGGAGGAATCCAATTGGGCTCCCTTGTGGGTTGCAGTTAGGAAGCGTCTAAACCAGTCTTCTTTCTCTCTATCAGTACGTCCAAATAAGTACACGTGGGTTTCGGTCGGACTGTCTTCCTGCACAATTTAAAAAATCATCACCAACCCTCTACATCAAATAGACAAGTTTATATAATTAAATGTTTCTTATAAAATGCATGCTTTGTAGAGTAATTTGACAAAAATATCATTTACTATTTAATATTAATAATACAGGGTGGCGTAATAGAATGTTACAGTTTTTAGAGCATTATTATAAGAGATTGGGGTTGACTAGAAATAAAACACGCATAGAGAAAGAAATATTGGTATAATGCCATTTATTATTCTATATTTATTTTTTGAAAATAACTTTTTCCAAATAGCCTCCCCCATAGCGAATGCATTCTTACAATCTAGCAGACAAATTTGCAGAGGAGAAATTTTAGGTCCATGTGTAAAATAGGGCAAAGACTCTTGATAGATATGTCTAATGCAATCACTTGACGCCTAGTCAAGCAAATTTGTCTTCAACACTACCTGTATTATAGAAGTTCTCCACCCACTGTAGAATACTGGTTGCGTACAGAAATTCTACTATGTTGTGAAACATTAAAATGGCACCTAAACCTTCTCTGCATACTTTGGTTACTGATTTATACCCAATAAACGCTGTTACTGCAAAAACGGGCTCTGCTACCGACCAGTAATCCATACTGCATTTCATTCACTAGAGGCAAGAAATTGCATGCTCCCACGATTGCGTACCAACAAACCTTTCCACCATGCTCAATTAAGCTCTAAAAATCTTCACATTCTTTGCCCCACCCTGTATAAAGTTATTAAGTTTAATAAAAATCTTCTGAAAATTTTGTAAGAAAAGCCCTTTTATTATTTATTATAGCTCTTTAACAATTCTTTTTGTCATAGTTTCTTAAAATGGTAAGTCCAGGCAGACCTTGCCGTTCGTGGATTTGCGTTTCGCTGATTTGATTTTACGCGGAGCATTTATGTGCTCCCTCTTCTTTGCCGTTCGCGGATTGCTTTGCCATTTGCGCGTTCGCAGATGCAATTGCCAACGTTAACTATTTCAACTTTCACACACTAAGTAAATAAAGCAGACGTATGTGGTTTATATCATGAACACCTATATAACATTATTTATCACGAACTTGTAAACACGAGCCTATTCTTTTGAATCTCTTATTACCAAATTGGACCTGAAATAAATTATAAAATAAATGGACATTCGAGCTCTAGATTCAAGTGGCAGACTTATGTTACGTATGGAATTTTAGTTTGTATACGCACGTTTATGTATTTTTGAATTTTTTGAGGTTGCATAGTATAAATAAATCTGGTTTATGGAACCTAACCCCTTTTTATCATGTATGTGTTTATGTGTTCACTTTTTTACTTAGTTTTACAATAAAGGAAGTATTGGATTCACCCCAAAAATTCGAAATTGAGTTTTCAACAGATCTTCACGTTTCAGAGTCCCCTGATACCAAAAAACATATTTTTTTTCATTGGTCTGTCTGTGTGTCTGTGTGTGTGTCTGTCTGTGAACAGAATATCTCAAAAACGAAAAGAGGTATGGCGTTGAAACTTCATATATAAGTTTTGTGTACTATGTAGATGAGACAGCAAGCTTTTGAAGAAAATCGCATAACCGGAAGTAGGTGTTTACTTATGCGATTTTTCAGTTCTTTTCGATTTTTTCAAAAACGGCTCTAACAATTTTTTTAAACTTTACATTTTTATTACATTTTTAATGTGTATTGATGTGAGATAGGTGATTTTCCAGTTGAATACTTCTAAAGTGGAAGTCTTTTGTTTTTTTTTCTATTTTTTTTATTAACTCCTATTTTGAATAGAACACCCGGTATATTATTAAATTTTCGAATTCACCTTGAAATTCTAGAGAAAATGTGTCTCTTCAACTAATGCTCTATTTTGTACCGTTTTTGTAGAATTTGTAATTTTTGAAAATTTTTGACAAATTTTTAAAAATTAAAAATGAAATTTTTGGCTAATTATAAGATCACTGTAAAAGGAAGTTGTGTGAGTGTATCACACCAGATTTTTTGACTACCATTTCCTAAAGGAGGCTATTATTTAACGTTTTCCATGTGAAAAGCATGTTGTTAATTGCAATAAAAAAATTTCTCACGCTCGCATATGAAAACGAGTCATCATAACGAACGTGTTTGTTATGAAAAAATGTACAATTTCAAGTTAGTGCACAATTTAACAAATGAACAACAAAAATAAATAGGGACATATACAGTATATCTCCAGACAAGTTAAAATTAATATTAAAACAATAACTTTTTGGTATATTAGTATAAATATTAAGTAAATATTTATTATATAAGTAAATATTCAGTTATTGTCTTTGTACTGATTTAAATTTTTCGGTTGTACTAATTGGATGTAAGTACAAATATATAAGGCTGCCAACCGTCCCGGATTGTGCGAGACGGTCCCGCAATAGCAGTACTAGTCCCGCATTCAAATACTGCATTGAAAACGTCCCGCAAAACGTCATATGCGTCCCGCTAGTCTAGCATTTCTTAGTCTCGAATGCTTACGAAACCTCGGCTCTACGCTTTCCCAAACTGCGTTCTCGATCTGAAAAGTGTCACAATTCATGGTACGTGATATACCACTATTCAAAATAATAGTAAAGGGCAGTATTTTTTTTTCAATGCCTACTTGTAAAGCTGTATTTTATCTATGAAAATCTATAATAAAGTAACATTTTAACGATGAGTGTGGATAATATGCTACTTTATTCACTAGTGAATAAAATAGTCCATAATCCATAGCAAGTAACAAAATAAATACGTGCTACCGTGGTAGCTAGTACAAAAATAAGTAACATGATATTTATTTGAAATTATTTATCCAATTTCAAAATTTTATATAACTAAATTTGGCTTTGCCTCGTGAGCTAAAGTTCCCCCCCCCCCCCCTCCACTCATAATAACCATGTTCCGCATTGAGGCCTTCAATAGTTGCAGCCTTACAAATATCTATTATTAACCTAAAAACTAACGAAAATATGCCATTTTGATCTAAAAATTACGGGCAATCTACTGACATTGTCGCTATAAAGCTGTCATTCATAAGATTGCAAAAATCTGAATTTTTTGTGGTCATGGGAAAAATAGCGTACATAACTTGCTCGAAAGTGTATTGTACGTTCTTAAGTCACTCTGCTCCGCTACGCTTCACCTCGTTTCTCAAATACACTCACACGATTGAAAACATCTACCTCCATTTCTTAGTAAAAATCTAAAATAGTTGACATTGAAAAAAATATATAGTGCTATGTACTGTTTGAGGCTTTCGCGGTTACTCGAATTATTTTCCTTAGCATAGAATTTCGGCTTAGACCGCGTAGTATTTGTGTATGAACACCCAGCATTTTTTGGCTTAATGTGCCTTGCACCTTGTGAAGTTGAGCAAAAACCCGCGCGATGGCCATGCTCTCTGGTGGCTCGTGTTGTTTCAGTATCTTGAGAACGAGGATACTTAGGCAGATTTGGCCGTTTTGCTGTTTGTGCATCCATATTCACTAACGTTTCGCAAGACCTTGCAGCTTGCATCATCAGAGTGAAAGTCGCACTAAGAACCGAAGGTCGATGTGGAGCTATTTATAGTCCTTTGTGCCAGGCGCGCGGAGTGGCGTAACGCTGGTTGGTCATCCGAGTGCAACGTAATCCGTGGGGCGTGGCCGTATGACGCACAGTGGTTGTAATGCTTTAGATCGTGTATCACAGGGGTCCACGTTTTACTAAGTTTAAAGCCATCTTCCCTGTTGATATTATTTGGATGTTTTTCTATTTCTATGGCTTCACGTATCACTCTCGGGAAGTAATGAGGTATTCTGGCAAGTACTCTGGCATGCTCAAATTCTAAAGTGTGCCCATTTGTAAATGTATGCTCAGCTACGGCTGATTTGAAACGTAAATCAGATGGCAGTTTAGGACATGCAGTCTATAGAAAGAAAACACACACGGACAGATATCTAAATGCTGACTCACACCATCATCCAATGCAAAAAGCAACAGTTCTCCAGACTCTGGCGACAAGAGCCGTTCGTATCTCAGACGAAGAAAATCTAGAGAGAGAAAAGCTACATCTGTTTGACTCTTTACAAAGGAACGGATACACAACTACCGCCATACGAAAAGCACTAGACAAGACTATGACAAAGAAGGCTAAAGAAGAATCTCCACCTCTGGAAGGCTTAGCATTTCTACCTTACGTTAAAGGCTCAACTGATAAGATAGGACGTGTCCTGCAACGATGCAACGTCAAAACTGTGTTCACGAGCAAGGAAACTTTGGGCAACGGCTTCAGATCGGTAAAAGACAAGATTCCAAGTTTAAAAACCGCTGGCGTATATCGCATTCCTTGTTCTTGCGGCTCGAGTTACATTGGACAGACTGGTCGTTCCGTTGATCTAAGACTCCAAAAACATAAAGGCGATTGCAAACACAAACGCATCACAAAATCAGCCGTAGCTGAGCATACATTTACAAATGGGCACACTTTAGAATTTGAGCATGCCAGAGTACTTGCCAGAATACCTCATTACTTCCCGAGAGTGATACGTGAAGCCATAGAAATAGAAAAACATCCAAATAATATCAACAGGGAAGATGGCTTTAAACTTAGTAAAACGTGGACCCCTGTGATACACGATCTAAAGCATTACAACCACTGTGCGTCATACGGCCACGCCCCACGGATTACGTTGCACTCGGATGACCAACCAGCGTTACGCCACTCCGCGCGCCTGGCACAAAGGACTATAAATAGCTCCACATCGACCTTCGGTTCTTAGTGCGACTTTCACTCTGATGATGCAAGCTGCAAGGTCTTGCGAAACGTTAGTGAATATGGATGCACAAACAGCAAAACGGCCAAATCTGCCTAAGTATCCTCGTTCTCAAGATACTGAAACAACACGAGCCACCAGAGAGCATGGCCATCGCGCGGGTTTTTGCTCGACTTCACAAGGTGCAAGGCACATTAAGCCAAAAAATGCTGGGTGTTCATACACAAATACTACGCGGTCTAAGCCGAAATTCTATGCTAAGGAAAATAATATATAGTGCTGTAATTTATAAACATTCGGTAAAAGTTTCAATAATTTAGTGTATACTAGCAAGTTGCCCGTTCTTCGTACGGTCTAAAAATGTTTGTTTCTTCTTCTAAATCTTAAATCCCCCCCCCCCCCACTCAATATGCTAAACTGACAGAGGCTACAAAACTATATTGTAGGTAAAAAATATTCTTCCGTTGTATTCTTAAATTATAGCAGAATACCCGTTCCCACCACTTGGGGGTGGAGTTTTAGAAATCCTACTATTTTATTCTAAGAGATATTGAAAAATTCGTAAAAACACAGTTTACCCTTTAAGGGTGGAACTTCGAAAAATTCTTCCAGCACGTGTTATCCTGAAATGAACCCAGAGCGAAAAAAATTAATAATTTTAACCCCCTACCTTTTTTCAATTTTCCTCTTTTGCCGCTTTAGGGGTGGAATTTATAAAAATTTTTGAAACCCTTTTCTAAAGATTTTAAAAACACATCTATATGTCAAAAAATAATACTCTAAATCTACAAAAACAGGCGATACAAGGGGTTCTACAATTCACACCGAATGCAGATTCGTACCTTTAAGGGTTGATTCGGGCAAAATCCTGAAATGTGTTTTAAACATTTGTATTGGATACCTATGCAAGCAAACACCAAGTCGATATCTTACCGGGTCTAAGAGATATTGTGGAATTCGTGAAAACACAGTTTACCCCTTTTTACCCCCTTAGGGGCAATTGTTTCAAAATCCCTTAACCCCTTTCTAAATAGTTTAAAAAAACATCTATATGCTAACAAAGAAGGTTCTAACTCAACAAACACAGAAGATATGAAGGGTTTAATAATTCACCCCGAATCCAGATTGGAACCTTTAGGGGTTGATTAGAGCAAAATCCTGAAAAGCATTTCTAGGTATTTGCATTGACAATCTTTGCAAGTAAACACAGAGGCGATACATCATCGGGCCTAAGAGATATTGAGGAATTTGTGAAAACACATTTTACCGTTTTTCACCCCCTTAGGGGACGAATTTCAAAAAATCCCTTCTTAGCACTACTGTACGTAACAAATGGAACCTTTCATCCAAATTTCAAGTTTCTAGTACCAGTGGTTTCGGCTCTGCGTTGATTAGTTAGGGTTGTGACTTTCTTTTATATCGAGAGATCCAAAAAAAAACTGTTCGTCAGCGGGCTGTGGAAATTCAACGTATGAATAATATGTTGGTGACACTGTACGTCAATGTCAAATTCGAGGTTAGCAGGTTAGGATTTGCGTTATTTTGTGTCAAAACTGACGGAAAACCTAACCTGCTAACCTCGAATTTGACATTGACGTACAGTGTCACCAACATATTATTCATACGTTGAATTTCCACAGCCCGCTGAGGAACAGTTTTTTTTGGATCTCTCGATATATGTATAGATTATGATGATGCACCTAAAATCGTCTGTTTATGCAAGGATTTCTAGATTCCACAGAAATGTTCTACTTCTAGATGGTGGAATTGTTAACTTCCAAATATAAAATATAAGCAAAATCAGTCACGCCATTTAAGCTCAGTTCAAGTACACGCCCCCCCCCCCCCCACATATGGCCAAGTATTTTTTATAATGTCTCCGAAATTCATTTAACGCAAACATTTCCATTTTGAATTTCTGCTGATCAAAGAAGCAGCTTTTCAAAGCTAACGATTTACCTCTGGTGTAAATGTGCTCCAATCTTCCAGACTAAGGATATCTTCTTCTGGTAGATCTTCTTCAAACACGTCTTTTAGTAACTCATCCACATATTCTTCATCTCCATTTTCGTTTACTTTCACATCTTCCTATAAACAAAAAAGAATCTGCTTTATACTACATATATCTCGATTAACATTTTATTGATACTAATATTGTTATAATGCGACGGCTGCCTATTTTTAGCAGTGACAAAACAACAGTATAAGTACTTGGAAGAAATGCTGTTTTCATTAATAAATAAAAAACAAAGATAGCATAGAAAACAAATATGTGAAGTGGGGTAAGTGAAAAGGAACAACAGGGTTGGTGAAAGATTAAGGCGACGGAAGATATTATACGGCTCAATCCACGTTGCAGCATCAGCGTTGTAAACCAAAGCGATTTAGTGATCACCAAAGTGCTTTATTTTGATGAAAAGTTCACCTTTATTTTATCATCAAGATTCAAGTAGTTTTTAAAATGGAACAATATTATTACAGAAATATTTTTTAAATCCAAATATTAGTAAAACAGAGGATTTTGAACGAAAAATACTTATGATTTAGATCAATTCTTTCTTGACGTAAAAAATGTTTCAATATTATTTATATCCAAAACAGTATCGTTCTGAGTCAATAAAATTGTTCACGTATTTGAAGAGCTCTCTCCTAATGCCGCAGCATTAAATTTAACTTACCGAAATATCTGGGGAAGCATCCTCTGGTGGGGAAGGCGTACTTGGTCTCGAGCTTTCGGACTCCAAATCATAATCTTCCTCTTCTGTTAATTTGCTGAAAATCTGCGGCTGAAACAATATTTCACATGCATCAGCTACACCAACTATGTCCCATCATATATATCTTAACAGAAAAGCGACAACTACTAATTGAGAGTGTGGTCAGAAGCCTATTTCTATCTGCTTAAAATTGTTTACGTTTCTAGAAAAATTAAGAAAGTTTTCAATTAATTAGAAATTGTATGATGTTATTCCATAAATTGCGTCCTAGGTTTGCATCTTATATTAATATTTATTAATCAATTAGGGTAAAGGAAGAGCCTAGCTACATGTATTCAAGACAGTGGTGGCCACTTTCAACAATAATTATTGTGAATTTGCTACCAAATTTCTTTATAAACATTCATTCCGAAGTTGTTGATGGTGTTTTACACTTGACATTTAAACTTGACACAATGACATACATATGAACAATGTTTGCACGCAAGTTTAACTTGTGGTACAATCCGAATGGAAATTTACATTCTTTATTGCATCTCTGCATGACAACATGATACTTGACATTTTTCAAGTACTACATATCGAGAGATCCAAAAAAACTGTTCACAGCCGGCTGAGGAACAGTTTTTTTTTGGATCTCTCAATATTTCCTTGTAACTTAAGATATACATTGTTCATTTCTCTCAGCCAGATATATCAAACTCTGCAACTTGCAAAAAAAAAAAGATATATAAGTTTGGTTTGGTGTAGTAAAGTTTTAGATTTGGCAATCCTGGGCATTATAAATTGTGATTAAGTTAGGTTAAGTTTATGAAAGATATTTTATTGGGGTTTTTTAGTCGTTTTCTGAACATTTATTCATAATTTTTGGTGAGAATTAGCAAGGACTAACTAATTAGTGGCAGTAATTAACTGTGCTCAAAACAAGGTAGCTTTTAACATGGCTCAAATGAGTGATTACGCTCAAGGAAAACAAGAAACACTACTTGAACAAACTAAATGTATTAGGACAAGATCCTCATGCAGTGAACAGCAAAGATTTTACCATATCTCTGGATAACCTACCCCAAATAACAAGTGTTAACAGACTTCTTAATCTTTTGGGTGAGTCCAGTTACTCAACGAGAACTTAAAGCAAACAAAAGCCTTGATGCCTTTGCCCAGTCCGTTTATAGATCGATTTAGGACATTATAACAAAACAATTTAATAACTGTTGTTGTGTGTTGAGAAAGGCAAAACTAAGTATTTTCGCAAAAGCAATACAACTACATTAAATATTTATGTTTTAGGTTATGTATTTACAACGGGTGAACGAACCTACCCTAAGTAAATCTGTAGCTGATATTGTCTGATAAGGGGCAGATTATATCAAACCACTGCAACTGTATTGCGGGCCACGAATTTGTTAGTTCTTACTAATTCTCACCAAAAAATGTTCAGAAAACGAAATCTCCAATAAAACGACTTTTATAAACTTAACCACAATTTATAATGCCCACGATCGCTAAATCTAAAACTGTACCACACCAAACTTAACTTAATCAACTATATATAAAAAAGGTGTTCCACAACTAAAGTCGTCTTCCCGTAGCCAAACGCCATATGTTTCTATCCCTTGCCTCTTCTTCTTCCTATCCTCGTTTTTGCATCGCTTTTCTCATTCCTTCATTCCAGGAACGTCCTGGTCTCCCCCGTTTACGTCTTCCAGATGGTGTCCATTGAAACATCTTTCTTGGCCATCTGTTTTCATCCATCCGAAGGAGGTGCCCGAACCATTTAAGACCTCTTATTTCAATTCTGTCTATTACAGTTTCCTCAGTTTGCATTATTCTTCTAATTGCGTCGTTCCAGCTTTGATATGCCAGCACTTCGTCTTAAGTAGTCCATCTCCACGGTGTTTAATTTCTTGTGATTATCCGCTTTGAGCGTCCAAACTTCCGACCCATCACATAGCACAGATTCTACCATGGACTTTCCTATGTGTGTCTTTGTTGCATTGGATATATGCTTGTCCCACCAAACAGAGTTAAGACATCCTATAATTTTCTTACTTTGTTCAATTCTATTGTTAATCTCTGCCGACCTCATTCCTTGAGGAATCACATTAGTGATTTAGTGCACCTAGGTATTTGAACTGGTTTACTTGTTGTACGGTTGTTTGATCATCTAGTAATATCTGAAATCTAGCTCCGAAATTAACGACTAGATATTCCGTTTTCTTAATATTAATCTTTAAGCCCCACTCTACATATGCTCTAGACAATCTCTGAAGCATAAATTCCAGATCGTATGCATCTTGTGCGACAATTACCTGGTCATCCGCGAAATTAAGGCTAAATAAACACTGATCAGTAATAGTAACACCCATCCCTCTAATTCTTTTTCGCCAATCATTTAGAGCCCACTCTAGGTATATGTTGAAAAGAAGTGGTGATAGGCTACAGCCTTGTCTGAGGTCTTTTGTTGGGTGTATCTGTATAGGTTGTGATAGGGAACCTTTCCATTTTATATACGCTTTATTATTGTCATAGAAAACTTTAATTATCAACAGTAATTACATAAGTGGTGATAATTTTTTTATAATTTTAACTAGATTCACGAATCTTTGTTGCTTAATAGCAACAAAAATGAGTGCTAATCTAGTTAAAATTATAAAAAAAAAATAACACCACAAATGTCATTCGGCGTGGTTATTTTTTAAACAGTTCAAGTTGTAGATAGGGTTTGATGGAGCCTCCAGATGAGTGTCCTGTTATTTTTAACAACTGCTGTTTACCTACTCCACTTTTAGCTAGTTGTGTTACAGCAGAAGAACGATTTGAATGATTTGTGAAAAAATAGTCGCTGTAATTTGCTACTAGCAAATAGTCAGTGTAATTTTGATGCTATTGGTCGATTTGACATTTTTTCTCATTACTATTGGCTGATCGGACTGCTTAAAAAATAATCTTTATAATTTGTGGGTAAACATCTAATTTTTCCATGGCCTCCCACAATTTGCTACGAGGAATAGAATCATAGGCCTTCTCTAGATCTACGAACGCTAAGTGTGTCTCTTCATTCTTGTCCATTCGCTTTTCCGTCAACTGTTGTAATAAAAACAGGTTGTCTACGCAAGATCTTCCTGACCTAAACCCACTTCGTTCTTCACTTATTTTATGTTCTATATTATTTTTCAACTATAATACATATAAAAAAGGTCACAACGTTTTTTTCCATAATAACAACTCTATAAACACACGAAAAATGGCTAATTGCCATAAGCCAGTTAACAAAAGTTGACCCCGAACAGCTGATGTGGTGGGGGTGATGACGTAACGCGGAAATGCTCTATACCAGTGTCTCCCAAACTTATCTAAAGCACGACCTCTTTTGTTAAAAAATTTGTTCACGACCCCCTATTTTCCCCTACTCGTCACTCATAGCGACAAAAATAGCCTAACTAAATTACAAGCAATTGATCGTTTGTCAAATTTTATTTTACCTTACTGTTTTAAGTTTAAATAAAATAAATTAAAAATTAAATTCAACAGTTATTTTAATTGCGATCTGTCCCACTAGTAACTAGTAGTTCTTCTGTCAGACTACCATTTACAATAAAAATAAATGATAAAAAATCGACTGCACATTGTAGGTACAGGGTGTCCCATTTTCGACACTTTTATAGGGTATCTCCGTAATTGCTAGTGCTATCAAAAAAGTAATATAGGCGTCATGTGCTCTTTTTGGGTCAAACTTAAAATGGTAAAATCAAAATTTGAAATTTTCGCTCGCTTAAGAGATACGAGAAAAAATAAAAAAATTGTCAATTTCAGAATAAGAATAAGAGATACAAAAAAATATTTTAAAGAAAAGTTTCTTTATAATGATTTTTGAATAATCTGCCATTTTCAGAATACGTATACTGGGTCAGGTAAAAAAATTATCGGACCTAACCTCACTTTTTAAATTGAACACCCTGTATATTTTAATCTAAAAAGATAGCATATTAAATTCTCTTTTCAAAAATAGAACACACCATGGATAATATTGGTTTTCTATGCGATTTATTTAAACTTTATTACTTTAAACCACAGTAGGCTACGAAACAAAAGCTAATATCCTAGAAACAAAACTATGTTGACATTCTAGTTGTTATTAACATTTAACGTCGATTTCATTTTACATATTCGTTTGTGAAAATGACTTACTTATCAACATTTTGAAAAATTTGATACATCAGTTTATACTGAAACTGGAAAAAACAAAGAAATGGCGCAAAATTTATATATTGTTCGCTACCGGAAAGACGGCAACCATTTAAGGACATATTCCGACGACTAGAACATAATTTAAAAACATACAGCTCTTTTACGAAGCCGAGAGCAAAAACTTATAATAAAGAAAACAAGGAAAATGACGAAATAAGGGGTTAGGATTTGTCGAGGCCCATAATCAGGTAAGAATGGTGATCGCTTTGAATAGTAGTAGCTCAACTTTTATTGAAGTGGAAACTCCTTTAGGCGCGTTTAGCACTTTTTGTGGGTATTGAACGAGACTGAGCCGCCAGACTCGGCTATGCAACGCTCATGATGCAGTCGGGGAAAAAAAGCCAGATACTAAAATATGACCAAATGCATAGTGTATTTGCTTTTTATGGATCGATTCTTTTATCGTCTTGAATTTGAGATTTGCGGTTGTTAGATTGTGAAAGGTTAATAAGAAATCTCATCTTGGTGAAGTTTTCACTTCTGTTTTGTCGTCTTAAGCACACACTCTAATTTTATTCTCTAAAATCACTTTGAAATTTTAGGAACAAAAATCTACCTCAGTCAGAAAAATAGAAGGTGAAACTGGAATTTCAAAATCTAAGGCGCACAGAAATTTGACGTCCAATAAATATTTTCCCTATGTTGTTAATATTACCCAATATTTGCACCCTGGTTCTTTTCACAAAAAAATTATTTGATCAGATGAATGTCAAATAACAAGTTGCGGTATTCTTAACCGACATAATGAAAGACATTGGAACTCCACAAATCCCCACATGGTACAACCTGTTCTTCAACAAGGTCGATTTGGGGTAAATGTAAGTTGTTTTTATTTTCAAAATACTGGCGTATCGCTGTTTTGAAGAAAATTTAAATGCAGATAGATATCTGGACATACTCCAATCAAACCTTTTCAATATCCTTGATGATGTTCCTTTAAATGAAGTAATAGAGATTTACTTTCAACAAGATGGCGTCCCAACCCATAACGCTCTTCGAATAAGAGAGTATTCAAATACTCACTTTATAAACCGTTGGATAGGAACACATGGACCTATAAGCTGACCACCACGATCTCCGGATCTAACACCTCCAGATTTTTTTCTTTGGGGAGTGTTGGAAAATAAAATAAATAAAGAAGTCATCTTAACCTGACAACAACTTGATCAAACAATTCATGAGGCCTTTGCAGAAATAAAACCATTACACATCATGGATGCCTTAAAATCCGCTCGAAAAAGATGTCAAGAGTGCATTGAAAACAACAGAGAGGCTTTCAAACATTTGCGATGATTCCCGTTATTTTTTCCCTTAATCTGAATCTTCTATTTCGTTTCAAAGTTCCTATAGCTTTTTAATTTACTTTCTTGTGCTAACTATTTCTTCTACTCTTTGTCTGTTAAAATATATTGTGCAATGTCTTTCCAGCTACAACGTCAACATAGTTTTGTTTCTAGGATATTAGCATTTGTTTCGTAGCCTACGGTGGTTTAAAGTAATAAAAGTTTAAATAAATCGCATAAAAAACCAACATTATCCATGGTGTGTTCTATCTTTTGAAAAGAGAATTTAATATGCTATCTTTTTAGATTAAAATATACAGGGTGTTCAATTTAAAAAGTGAGGTTAGGTCCGATGACTTTTTTTACCTGACTTCAACAATCATTATAAAGAAACTTTTCTTTAAAACATTTTTCTGTATCTCTTTTAACTAAGAAAATAATTATAGGGTCATTCTGAAATTGACAATTTTTTGATTTTCCCTCGTATCTCTTAAGCGAGCGAAAATTTTCAAATTTTGATTTTACCATTTTAAGTTTGACTCAAAAAGAGCACAGACGCCTATATTACTTTTTTGATAGCACTAACAATTACGGAGATACCCTATAAAAGTGTCGAAAATGGGACACCCTGTACATCGCGATGTCTTTGTTTGTGTCTACATCGCGATACTTTTCCATGATATTTGCGAAAGCGCTACTCGCTACTTTGCTACTAGATGGCACTCTGGAACGTTCTCAAAGCCTCGGTGTGGCTTTATATAAGCAGCGAAGTGCAATGAACTTGAGTTCCAAACAGCGCATTGTGGTGATTGTGGTGGCGGTAGTTTTTACGGTCTTATTAATATTTAGTTTTATGTTTCATTTGATAACTAATTGTTAATTTTTATTTACGTTATTAAAATAAAAATACAAGATTTAACAAAGTGTTTTTGTCTTATTTTGGAAATTCCCGGCGACCCCCCAGGGGGTCGCGACCCACACTTTAGGAAACACTACTCTATACACTTACACATACCACAGGCAGTATTTACTAGCAAGATCTGACTTAGGATTGAAATTACAAGAACAAATTTCCACTTGTCACCAGCAGGGCCGTAACTAGGTATAGGCCGAGTAGGCCCCCGCCTACAGGCGCAACCGGAAAGGGGCGCCAAAATAGCACTGAAAAATGATTCTTTCGTAAAAATGATTCTTTCGTACTAATGGGAAAAAAAACAAATAAACAAGTAGACGATTTTACAAACAAATTAATTTGTAACTAATTTTAGCTAGTTATAATAATGTGAATTGAACCCAATCTGTTCGATACATTTCCTTGTGCAATTTCCAAACGGAATATTAGATATCTATCAGTTTGTAACGGCATTTGTTTTATAACTCTCACCTATATTCAGAAATTCAGAAATTTATTGAGTGTTTCCGCAGAAATACAAAAGTAGTGCAGAGTAGAAAATAAAATTTAGAGTATATTACAGCTTGATGATCCTCTGGATAAAAGCTAACATCTATAGTATTTCTATCGGCACTCAATGAGAAATAGAGGACATTAAACTTACAGTAGCTTTTAGTCCGCCGCATAGTAGGTGGCCTTATTTTAATTATATTTTTTTTTCATTTTTAAAACTGCATGTAATACAGTAGTAACGAGAAACAAACATACATTTTTAAAAACTGTTACAGTGGATCCACTGGTTGCGCATATTACACATACATTCATTGCTTTGGGATCAACACTGGTACAGTGGTCCATTGCAACAATCAGCAGATCACCACAGACCGATTTCGAGAGCTTACTTGTTCCACTACTATAGCATTTTTCGCTACAATCACTTGTCCGCTAGAATTTGTCCAATTTAAGACACTTCCGCGACCCTTCACGGTGATAGTTTTTAATTAAAAAAAGAATTATAGAAATCGGCTTGATGCAAGGCTTATACTAGATGCCGATAGAAAAAGCTTCGCCTTTTAAATAGATTGATTACTACAAGACGGGGTGACAGTGTGGCTGCGAGATAGAACCTTCTATGTTCATATGTTACTTCGCATAATGGAATTATTTGTTCATATTGTATTATTTTAACATATTGGCATGTCTTTACTAGCTTTTGAGTGCACTACATGATTGGTCTTATTCTAATTAAAACATTTTTTGCATTTTTAAAACTGAATTGTACATAAAAGAATTACAAAAGAAAATGTTTTCAGCGTCTTTAATACAGAAAAAACACTGCAAGAAAACCAATTTTTGCTAGAACGAATTATGGTTAAGAGTCTTCAAA
Organism: Agriotes lineatus; assembly: GCA_940337035.1. Taxonomy (NCBI): domain Eukaryota; kingdom Metazoa; phylum Arthropoda; class Insecta; order Coleoptera; family Elateridae; genus Agriotes; species Agriotes lineatus. The sequence goes on from CALNHX010000483.1 coordinate 117,412, forward strand.
ATTATCTACAAAATAGGTAAAAATACCTTAATAATACTGAAACACTTAGTATTAATGCGAATTACGTGAATTTGTAAACATTGCGGCTAGTGGAATTCGAACTCGCGTTCACTGATACATACGCATGCTTATTGTTGCGTTATAAATGACGCAGAGGCGCCCGAACGGTGCCGATGAAAAGATGACGTATAGACGCAGGCACAACACACATTTATATACCGTGTGTCCACAGGAGAACGCACCATAGGGATAACCAAATAGAATCGAAAGATCGGCTAATGCTGTGATCGCCGGCACGCAAAAACGTTGTTTTCTGGCTTCTGACTCGCCACTGTATGAAACAATATTGTTATAAATGGTACAAGAAAAGGGACGGTGGTCACAGCACTGGTTGATATTTATATTCTATTAGCATTATCTTATCTCTATGGTGCGTACTTCTGTGGACACACGGTATAGGGATTTATAAAAAGTTCTACTGACTATATACTGTTTTTTTTAATTAGAATTGTGTCTTATAAACTTGTTTTCTGTTCTTATTTTATTTGTGTTTTATTTTGTTATTTTTACATTTAGTTGTTTCTTTTTAAAACTTTTGAATTAAAAATGTTGGATTTATTTTTGAATGCCCAGCATCTGTTTTGAATCCATTACATCATATATCCGTAGATAATAAATGTAGAATGCATACAGTAACATTAGTATTTTTATCACACATAACGTTAGTGTACTGAAGGGCGCAAAAATGTTGGCTTGCCTACAATTAAAGTTTACCTAGTTACGGCCCTGGTCACCAGTTACTGAAAGCTGGTGTACCACGACGTGGCATGGAGGTATTATTTTAAATAGAGTCCCTGTATATAATAAGAAAGAGTCGAGTCATTGGTGCAACTCATTGTGATTGTTTGGATCCACAAACCATGGAGTACTTGAATTTTAAAAAATAATATAATAATCACATTATATTTGAATTTGACATAAGCTATTCAAATGCCTTATTTTAGGTTATTTTGACATGACTTTTGATGTCAGTTCAAAATCGTTCAAAGTATATTCGTATTATTAGTGACAAATAATTATTCCGAAGGCTCAGGTACATTACATGGGAACAAGTAACTAATAGTCAGTACTAAAAGCGAGTGTTTTAACAATGCGTTTTTTTAGTATTTTGCGTACAGGGTTTTCCGATTGCTTTTCACCATTTATCAAATGCATTTCCCCACTTATCGAATGAGATTCACATTTGTCAAATGTATTTCACCTTTTAGCAAACAAGTTCCCTTTGTATCAAAACAATTTCCATTTGTGTCAATTGAGTTTCCCTTCAACATCTGTCAAAAATGGAACTTGCAAGAAGAGAAAACAGCAACACAAGCAATGAGGTGCGTGGGTTAATTATTAATTCACTGAATCACGGACTGTCTTCTTGTGCTGTGGGAAACAGTTTAACGTCAAACCGAACACAGTGAGAAAAAGGTATGCAAAACATTTACAAACTGGGCAGATAAATAAACTATCAGCAGGTCATCGAAGGCAAATATTAACGGCTGCTAAAAAAAACGTATTTGCTGTTGGATCGATCAATATTGCACATTAACACTTCGAGTCGTACGACAAAAATATTTTATTCGTTCCTCACTTGTAAACATCAATTTATCAAGTCACTGTATTCACCTTGAAAATGTTTCTTAACTGGCTAGCCAGTAAATTTTTTACTGGCTAGCCAGTTATATTTTACAAGCGTGCTCATAGATAAATGATAGCGTGCAAAGCCAGAGTTGTCTTTCTTAGTATGTGTCATATTGATTAATTTAGTTGCTTGTCAGTTTGACATTTTGAATAAATGATAAATTTCTAGTTATTTACAAATGAGGAACAAATAAAACATTCAACAATACACGCCAGGTAACCATTCTTACTGGCTCAAGGATATGACAGGCTCGCCTAACGGCTCGCCAGTCATCCCAATCCTATCGCCAGTAAAACCTGTTTTACCTGGCTTGTAATGTTAAATACTATAACTGATTGGCCAGGTTTGCGGGTTTCGATTTCCCCAATTAACCGGGCACTGAAGGAGTTTCACTATTCCATGAAACGAATACCTTACGTACCAGAAAGAAGTAATAAGCCAGATCTGATACAAAATCGCTTTGAGTATGCTATACTTTATAACAGGATGATGCACATGAGTGAACAACATTTTTTTATGGATGAATTTGCAGTTCAAGTCTACTCAAGGGTATCTTCTGGTAGATCTATTAGAAATACACCACTCATTTACGGAAAGTTCAGATAAGAGGTCGGAATTATTCTATTGCAGCAGCAATCAATATAAATTAATTATATTTACATAAATAAATATAGTTTAGTTCGATTGAAAAAGGGAAACGCATTTGATACGTTGTGAAACTGTTTTGACAAAAGGGAAATACATTTGATATAACTTTGACAGGTGTTGACAAATGGGAATTACATTTGACAAATAGTGAAACACAATTGATATATGGTGAAAAGCAATCGGAAAACTCTGTAAGTAGACAGTCCAGTTTAAGCTCCAAAATGAGTGGTACTAAGAACACGCTCGTAAACGAATACTGAAAACTGTTATAAAATGTATGTGCCAGGAATTAATAAAAAATACTGGAACGATGAATTAGTACCAAGAAAAAGCGGGTGGATAAAGAAATGTCGTGCTAGAAGGAAGAATGTGGTGCTTCAAACCTTCTCATGAAAGAACTTTCCCTGAAGTATATTGAAGAATATCGAAATTGCATTACCATGACTCCAACATCTTTTGATACTGACCTAATGAAAATTGGACTGGTTGGGTCTACACGGGTTTAGTGTGCACAGTACGGCTGTTATATTTCGTGCAATTATAGCTCTCCTACTTGCACTTGAATTTTTAATTTATTGTTATATTCTTATTATTTATATTTTTTGTTATTTAAAAACTAAAAGTTTAGGTTCCTTTATTGAATAGAAATTGTTGAAAAAATTATTGTAAGTAAATACAGATTTAGACGGTTAAAATTCATTGACAATAAAAACATTTATTTCATTGTAAAATGTGTTGTTGCTGCTACGGGCATTTCATATAATTGCAGTAAATATGAAAGAAGAGTTTAATGAAACTATCGATGTAGAAGATGTAGCCAGTGATGATAACGACGATAGTACAGTAGTTGATGATGGCAAAGACTTCAGGAGGAGGGATCATTTATTTGTGAACATGTTTCCATAATAGTCTTGTAGAAAACGTAGGAGTAATATTGAAATGTTTAAAATGTACATAAGTAATAAAATAATTAAATCTATTAGGAAATTAATTTTTTTTCTCGTTCTTTTAATTTGAAATATCTCTCAAGGAGTTCACATTTCCTTTTGTCAACTAAAATCGTTCATTTTTTCTTTATGCCTACCCTCTCGTCGAAGTTGTTAACTTTCTTCTCAAATAATCTTTTTTTTTATGTTCTCACTCCCACCACCTGCTGTTTTCTTTTATTTCTCGGGGTACCTAAGTTCCGCACATACATTTGTGTATTCTGTAGAATGTGTGGTTGCTCGGGCAGGTAGAAGAATCTGCAGAAAGAACATTAAAATAATGTAAGCTACAAGTTTGGTTTTTGTCCTACTAACTGGTCCATTCCTTGCAAAGATAAGAAACGGGTAGGCTTTCGTCCAGTCTTATTACTGTTATTTTAATCTGCAGGTATCGGTGGTCTTCTAAAATGTTCTCCAACTCGCTGCTTATAGAACTCCAAGCATCTGTTTTCTTTTTGGGGTTTGAATGATTTATTTCATTTAAATGGTTCTCCATTGTAGTTATAACCGCAAGAGTTTCGTTGTAAGTCCACTTTGAACTCTCAGTAGCAATGTGAGAATCTTGTTCCTCTACATTTTGCCTTCTTGCGTTGCCGGATGTCATCAGAGCAGCTTAGAGCTTGTCGGTCAGTTGAAACTAGAATACTACTAAAAACGTAAACTGACAATGCATTTTTGCATTTGTCATACTGACATTTGTGTTTGAAATATTAGCCCACCATGTTACATATACATGTTTAATGTAAAATCAAGTGGTTTTGATTTGTGGATCCACATGTCTCAACTCTTTCTTATTATATACAAGGACTCTAATTTTAAACAACTATGGCCCTATTTCACAAACTTCTTATACTTGGTGATCAAGAATGATTGTAGGGTTCCTAACTTCGCTATGGTCGCATTATTATCAATAATGTATACCGGGACCCACGAGAATATGTTGTTTATCAAAATTTTCATCCCCCGCGACTATATGCACGCACATAAAAATCGTAAATCTGTCATTCCTGTTACAATTAGCAGATTAATAGTTCACAGTCTTTATTAAGACTAAAACTGTGTATCTGATTGCTTTATATTATGATAAGTAGATAATTTACAGAGCTTTGTTTTGAATAAGAAAAACTGTGAATAATTTTAGGTTAGAATCATGTTTTCTGATGAAAGCAATGTGTACTATTCCTTTTCTATCTTTAATGTTGTTTGTTGATATCGTTCTGCCATTTGCCATTTTCCTTGTTGTATTGTATAGAGTTTTCATGTCATGTTCCCTTGCTGCTGTCTCTGCTTATCATTTTTTGAGCTTTTGTTTATCTGTTAGTTTAGTCTCCTATAGTATTGTTCTAATTCAGTTTTCATGTTTTCTTGCCTTTCTTTAATTGTATCTTAATATCATTTTCATTATCACTCCGCCCTATTAAACAGTATAATTAGAAAAGTAATTTAAAAATCTTCCAAAAAATATAAAAATATACAGTATTGCATTTAAGATACAAAAGTTGAACATTGCCCTTCAAAACAGTTGCATAGTTATTCTATCTCACTATTAAATTTGATTTGCTTACTCTACACAAAATTATCTCTGGTGCTATTAATTGCCCTAAATTAGTTTATTGAGAACTGAATAGACATATTCGCTCTTCAATAACATTCAATTTAACACTACTAACTATGGTAACATTTGCTTCATGCCTAGATCGCTCAGATTAGTTCAACCTTATGACTTTGATGTTACTGGTGTTTCTTTACAGTATCTTGAAAGACAAATGCACAATAAATAATACTGTTCAATGTTCAACACTATATATGTACTGTAATGATATGAATACAGGTTAAATATAAATCAATTTTAAAATAGGATTAAGGGATTACAATAGTAGAATATTATAGAGATTAATTTGAATATGAATTGGGTATGTAATTAGAAAAGAAAATAGAATTTATAATGGAATAAAATATGGCTAATTGAGAAACACGTGGATTCGAATATAATGTAATATCTAAATATGAAATTTGAGGGTAATGACAAATACTTAATCGAAATAGATTATTACACATAGTAGGTAGAAATAAAAAAATAAAGATATAGTGTGTTGGAAGGAGAAAATATGATATTGTTAAGAACTTGGTTTCCATTATGAAGATAACCAATTTTTGAAAAGTGTAAAGCTGTAATTAATTTGGTGTAATTTAAAAGTATGAAATAAACCCTATTTAAAAGTAAAATGTTTGGATATTAAGAAGGGTTGATATTAAAACTAAATTGGTGTGGTGAAATGTAAATGGAATTTAATGTAAGAAGATGAGATACAAAACGAAGGAAGATAGCAAGTATATGGTGAGAAACTAAACTAAAAGCAGAACTAATCTATAAAGGAGAATAAATAGAGAGAAATACTAAGTTGGGTTTTGAAGAATTACATTTGACATTGTATATCAATTGATTTGGATTGCATCGAGCTGTTAATACGAAAGGAGCACTCTGGGGGAGAGACCATTGGTTCTTGGTGCTGGTCAGTAGAGTAATTTGGAGGAGCGTTTTTGGATACGGAGTTGGAGTTGAGTGACTGCAACGGGGGTCGGTTTTGGGTCCATTCTTGATTATAGTCAGTTTTGATATATTGGTTGTCATTGGAGGCTTTCGCTGTGTTTGTGGACTGGAGCAGTTGTGGTCGTTGGCGGAGTAGAGCAAGTTGGTTAACATTAGGGACATTGATAAGTTCGTGTGAAAGGTGGGTGAGTTTAAGTATTTAGGTAAGCACTGAAAGAAAATAAAGACTAAAAAGGTGACTTCGTTATTAAGGAATTACTTACTGTTTGATATTGTTATGTGGCAAATGTAACGATCTGGTATTCGTCATTCGATTTTCAAATTTGACAGAAGTTATTTTTGACTTATAATAAAATTAAAATCAGAACATCAAATTTTAGAATAAGCAATCTAGATAAAAGGAATCCACCCCTGATTTTCACCAGCTAGCACAAAGAATAGCTATTAATATTCAAATAATATAAACAGGGCAATTTAAATTCATTAAAATATAATTTACAAACATATACTAATAGGAAACAAAAAGTAAGAACCCGAATAGTATCAGTTATCAGTACATATGTACATTGGGGTTGCGTGGAAGAGCAGTGCATTAAACGTACTGAACTCCGTCCCATATTAATGCATACATTAATATATTTTTCTATATGTATATACAAAAAACTAAGACAGTTGTTATTATTATACTTATTTTTTTTTGTTTTTTTCTATATACAATGTTTACGTTAGTGCCAAGGTTTTCTTTTTTATCTATACCGGGTGTCCGTTCTCAAAGTCGAACATAGGCGATTAACATTGTATTGAACGTTTTTCCCGATTCCTGCTCGCCAATTCAACTTACAGGGAAGATAATGGTATCAATAGAAAGATAAAGTTATTACGCATCAAATGCTATCAATAATAATATTCTAGATGTGATTTTTATTTTAAACTACTAATTTAAAACTTGTGAATTTTTAAATATGCCATGCCTTGCTTTTCAAATTCGATAGCATTTGTCAAAAAAATTGGTAATTAGTTGGCGTAAATCAGGTATTTTCTGTCAACGACTGTTAAAATTATCTACAGAAAATGAATTATTTCAATGAAGAACGAGTGAATGCACTAATGTTAATTCCCTATGTTCGACTTTGAGAATGGACACCCGGTATATATAAAACTGAAAGTCCTGACTCACTCATTCACTCACTCATCAACGTCCAGCCCAAACCCTTGGACCTAGAAAGCTGAAATTTTGCAGAGGTTCCCTTTATGATGTATACAAGGAATAAGGAAGGATATTTCGAAATTCAACCCCTAAAGGGGTAAAATGGGGGTTCCAATTTTGTATGGAGAAATAATATTAAATAGACATTTCGCCTTGAAACTTCATAGGAGTACTCCTAAAAACAAATAAGCAAACACGTATTTCGTGATTTTCCGAAAATCAACCCCTTAGGGAGAGAAATGGGGTAAATAAGCCTAAAATACGATATGGGTGTCGTTATTGAGGTTTTTTGGGACGATGATTGCGAAAATGGCATTTATTTTTAAATCCAAGACGGTGGACATGACATAAGGGAAGGGACGGGACGAGGCGGGACGAAACGGGACGGGACGGGACGGAAAGGGATGAGATGGAAGGGGATGGGAGGGGACGGAACGGGTCGGGAAGGAATGGAACGAGACGGGATGGGACTGGACGGAAAGGGAAGAGACGACACGGGGCGGGACGGGAAGGGACGACACGGGATGGGGTGGGACGGAACAGGACGGGACGGAAAGGGAAGGGATGGGATGGAAGGGGAGGGGACCGGACGGGACGGTAAGGTACGGAGACGAGGACGGGGACAGGATGGGATGGGATGGGATGACAGAAAATAATTAGTCATTATTTAATACACAAATAACGAACCTCGCGCGAACGAAGTCGCCGGTAACAGCTAGTATTGTATAAAATTGTAAAATCCTGTTTAACTGAATAAATAAAAAATAAATATCGAGGTTAACAGGTTAGGTTTTCCATCAGTTTTGACACAAACTGACGCAGAACCTAACCTGCTAACCTCGAATTTGACATAGACTTACAGTGCCACAAACATAAACAGTGCCAACCTAAGAAATAAAATCACAACCATTGATGGTCACCCGGTATAATAGCCAATCCTGTAACACTGTTGTCAAATTTCAATTTCTTTTTTAATCCATGTTAGTAAACTAATAGTAAACTAAACACGATACTCAGAAATAGGGTTTCCAAGTCTCGGGGCCAAGTGATTTCAGGACTTACGATTGAAATTTCAAGTCCCGGGACTAGTCCCGAATATCCCGAAAGGGAAATAGTGTTCAGGTGAAATCTCCGAATGCGAATTCCAAAGAAAAACAAGTGTTTTAAGTTAAATAAAGTATTTCTGTGCTGATAATGAGCTGCGTTGGAGCTCGTCTTATAACTTCATTACTTTCTTCTGGTACTACAAGTGTCTGTTGCTCTTAATTTTTTGCTTCTGCGCGAACTGTAAGGTGCTTGTGTAATCCTTTCGCCGAGCCGCCTCTGGTTATGATAATTTTATTGGGACAAACTTTACATTTTGCCAATTGTTTATATCTTCAGTATATAAAATTGTTGCTATATTGACTTCAAATCGTTATTTTTTAATGTAGAATGATGGTAGGTTGCAAATCGGAATTCATTCTAATTGTAACGCTTTAGCAGACAAATAACGAACACATTTAAAACCCAAAAATATAAATTATTCAGCTTCTTCACACATAATTTTGAAAGTCTACAAATGTATTTATTCGCAACCATATATGTAATATTAAGATCATTACTGACTTTTAAAAAGTTGGAAAATGAGCTATTCCCAACTTGTAACTTTCCAACCGGTCGGAGAAGTGATTGCCGGTTGGAAATGAATCCATTCCCGACCGCTAAGTAGGTAGGGACACTGGAAATCTCGTTGATCCATTCATGTGCGTCACAACATGTATCATAATATAATAATTTTTCCAATTATTGTTTAGAATAAAGTGGTTGCGAATAAAATAGTATACATACCACGGTGAAAAGTTTCATTCCTGTCTCGAGATAAAGTTCACCTCAACGCTACGAGTCTCGGTTAACTACTTAATCCTTCGACAGGAATGAAACACTTTCCACCTAGGTATGTAATATACTATTACCTTACTGTTACTAAATAGGCACACAATTACGTGTAAAATATATCTAAATCCAACAAAAGAAACAGACAAATACATAAATAGAAGAAGATATGCAAATGTGGCTGAAACAACACACATGTTTAATTCTAACCTACCGAAAACAATACCTCTCCTGCCTACGCAAAACGCAAATAATGCAGAATGTGCAAGAGGTATGAGTAATACGCCGGTGAATACCCGTCCTAATTCTCTGATATCGAGTATACGCACGCATGTTGACATGGTCCTGGGACTTTGCCTGTGATGGCTGTGGTCCCAGGACTCGGTTTTCTTGGTAGAATCCCAAACCCTATTCAGAAATAATTAGGGCTACCTGACATTTTATTGCCATTTCTGGGACATCCTGTATGAATCCCCCCCCCCCCCCCCGCATAATTTTTGACAACGAATTACCTGTTCACATTTTTCGCACTGATTTTGAAATACCCTGTAAAGATTCTCAGGGTAGATTAGAGTTTTAGAAGCCATTTAAATATAATTATCCAGAAAATATTATATAAAAGATCTAAAGGTATAATTAAGATTTTCTGTTGTTTTTTTCCAATGATAAATCTTTCAAGTTTTCACCAAAACAATTTGAATTTTAAAATTAAGTCTTGGCATGTGAAATTTTAAAAATATTAAAATTCACTCAGTACATCCGATAGGAGCTAAATAGGTTTTCAGACAAGCACAAATTATTGCATGTTTCAATTTCTTCTTTCTATCAATTATACAAAAATAACAAAGTTTTTAAGTTATTTTTTTATAATTAAAATACATATTGAAAAAGAACAAATGTTTATTTCAACATGATTTGTAAATAAATGAACAATATTTTAGTAACTAATTTTATCAATTTCCATCAACGTAACGTTCAAAAATGTTCCAAAGCCATTAAATATTTCTTATGAAGCTCTTCGAGAATGTAGGTTTTCTCCTTGCGCTCTTGAGCAATCTTCTCGATCTTCTTGTACAGCCTTGGGTTATTTGCAAAGCAGTTTTTGAAGTTCTTCCTGTCCAATCGGTACACCTCGCATATTTCTATCGCTATGACATTTGCAATCCTTTTCTGGTCCTTCATTATGAGAGCAATTTCTCCAAAATACGCACCGTCATAAAGATGACACACCTATAATATAATTTATTTAAAAACTACCAAATCTCTGTTTCGACTGCCGTCTTTCCGTTACAAAATGCAAGCACCTCTTTGCCAGTTGGAGTCACAACGCAAACCGTTCCACTAGCCAGAAAGTACATGCACTCCCCTATGGTGCCAGCCTTGACGATTATGTCGTTGGGCAGAAAAATTTCGGCCTTCAGACTATTGACTATATCGACGACCACGTGCTGAGGCATGTCTTTAAAAATTGACACACTGTCAACCAGTCTGCGGTAGCAGTATACATTAATTTCGCGTCGAAGTCGCACTAGAAAAATTTAGCTTTATTAAAGCTGCATGCTGCTGTGTAAATACATGTTACCAGAGAGGGTGGCCGTAATTGCGTCTTCGCGGAAATACGACTTTTGGAAACGATATTCATAGTAGGAAATTAGACGGCGTTGCATCGGCAATGGTAACTGCTTGTATCCCATGTACTCTTTTACCTGATTGATAATTTCCTGGTACTTTGTTTCCGCGGATAGTACAGACGACACAATTTGTAGTATTAAGACTAAAAAGGACTATTAAAAAGCTAATGATCAACTTTCGTGTCATACACCAAGTTACCAAATAGAAGTGCCGAAAATATATTTCCAATAATGAAGGTAATTATTCCTACTATGATGTCTTCTTGTGTAATTGGCTCATATATACCATGATTTACATCTATAACCAAATGTTTTGATTATTTTTTAAGTTAATTGACATAGACATAGTACAACGTGGCCATCAAAAAAGTCTATGTGAACAATTCCGTACAGAAAAAAAGATAAAGAAAAAGTTGGCGAGTTTATGTAGCGTATAGCAAAAACCCACCACCACTAGGGATGCACCGATACGGGTTTTTTGGCCGATACCGATATATCGGCCGATACCGATATAATCGAGGCCGATACGCCGATATATCGGCCGATATATTCTTATTGCTCTCTCCACTACTTTTTGACTACATGCAAGCACGTGTGCGCCGCTGCTTGCTTGATTCGGGCGGGGTAATCCCCTAAATACGAACTCTAGCTTAGGTTTGCTTATGGAGGTGTCTTCTTGTCATTTCGTTTTAGTAACGCAATTTAACACAGTCATTTTTTTTCTTGACCTATTAGTTAGTATTGTTAACAATTTCTGATGATGCAAGACCTTGAAATGGCATCGCCTGATCGAATGTTTTTGCTGATGGACTGAGCTCTGTGGACTAGTGGTTACCACGTCTGCTTAGTATTCGAGAGGTCGTGGGTTCGATTCCCTTGGCCGCCTTCTTTGATTTAGGTTTTTAGGTGGTTTTCCTGAGTCAACAAAGTACCTTCTCTGAAGCGAATATCGGGGCAGTACTTCTCCACCTTTCCTGGCCTCTCTTGCATTCTCCACCCATTGTGAAATATTCCCGTTATTGGCTGAAGAGGGACGCAAGGGGCCCCCAGGTGGGGGAATTTAAATGACCCTGAACCTTTACCCTTCTTTTTTTGCTGATGCAGTGCATTCCAGAAGCTGGAAGATATTTCGCTGCATGGTGCAACACACTGGATGGAGAGCCTAATGTTTTTACATAATAATTTACACAAAATGAATTTGCAATATTAGATAGTAGTTATATTTTATACTCCACAATGATTATTTACATTTTATTGTTCATTTCTTATAATAAATATTAAAATATTAAATATTGAAAGGAAATTCACTTTTGCCGATATATCGGCAAAAAGGAAGGTCGATATGACCGATACCGATATATCCCTAATTCGGCCGATATGGCCGATATGCCGATACCGAGTATCGGTATCGGTGCATCCCTAACCACCACCAAATAAATAACCAGAATTATATAATGAGTTAATTTTTTTTCATTCATTTATTATCGTTGGCCTCTTTTACCTTTTGGTATTGAGGACTTCATCTCCCGTTCATATTTCCTTTATCAGTTCCCGTATCATTATGTGTCTACTCTATTCATGATGTTTTTAGACCAGAGCAGTTAATGGTTTCAATTTATTATGTTGGTATTAAATTTAGATCAAATTTGTACAGCATAGGTTATATAGATAGTACAGTGAAACCTCTCCAACACTCATGAGGAATCTGACACTGTTCCTTGTAGAGAGGTGTCCGCTATTCAGAACTTTTTTTTACCACATATTCCCTACAGTTCTGTACACTAAAAACTGTCCGTTGTGTAGAGGTGTCTGCTACTGCGAGGTGTATGTTAAGAGAGGTTTCACTGTACTATGTTGCCAAATATATCTTATTAGGATTACACTAAGTAAATTAGCGCAATGAGTTTTCTAAGCAGTATTAATCCATTAATCAACTAAGTAAATATAAACAAATCCTTAGTTACTAAAAAGCCGATGCAATTTTCTGCTAAAACTAAAATACAAATTAAGTAAAATTGAATACTTTGAGGAATGCAACATACCACAAAATGAAATCATTGTTCCACTGACTGATATATATGAAGTTAAATTTTTCTTCTTCAAGTTGCGTACCTCCTAGGCAAATGGTGCATGTTCTCTCTACATGTTTAAAGTTTTACGTACAACTGACAACGCTGGTTTTGTCGTGAACCTTAACCTTAAAATCAATTCAATATCACGTTTACTAAAAGCAAGTTTAGAAGAGAAAAAGATAACATGGCCTGCTCTGATCTAAAAACATTGTGAATACAGTATAGTTGTTCACCTCCATGTTTCATCCTCCCTGCTCTTATTTCATTCTCATTTGAGCTATTGTAACTTTTTAATATACATTTGATGTTTTTGACTTTTCTCTAACTGTGGTGGCATTTTTTTCTTTTCTTAGTCCTCATTAAAGATTTCTTTATAATGCTGCATCCATCTTTTCCTTATTTCCTCAGCCTTTCCTATCAGATTTCCTCGTCTGTCCTCTTACAGTCTCGTTGTTTCAGTTTCAGAAATTTTCCTCGTTTTTTTCTGGCTTTGCCTGTAGATATTTCCTTTTCTTTCTTTTCCATGTTTCTTTCACAACTCTTCTTTGTTCTCTTGTAACGTTACGCCCAGCGCGAACGCGATTCTGTAAATTAAAAATTAATTAGCGCGTTCCCCCTTGTCGTGCACCACGTTAGAGACCGAAGCTCCGCGCCGAGAAGACGACGTGACGTCACCGCAAGCGATCGCCCTAACACCACTGCGCACCTAGAATCCCCGCTCCAACAACCTCCGATTACGCTCGCACCAGGTATAAAAGCGGAATCCGGAGCGCAGACAAGACAGAATTTCCTAGATCTTCCCACTCTTCTAGTCTCACCTGTACTCTCAGGAGTGTCCCCCAGGACTTTTCGAGGGTATCCCGACCAGCTACCTGAACCCCGAACGTTTGGATTGTTATGTTATACTTTCCAACGTTACTTCCTCGAATCCCTGCACGTTTGGATTGTTATTTACTTTCCGACGTTATTCTTTTGAACTCCTGCACGTTTGGACTGTTACGTTACTCTCCAACGTTATTTCCTCGAATTCCTGCGCGTCTGGATTGTTATTTACTTTCCGACGTTATTTCCCGAGCACCTAGCGACCTAGAGTACTGCCCCAGGTCCAACGGCGACGATGTCAGACACCTGGACATAAGCAGAGTATTTCCGAACTCGCTGACGACGCCCTCCAAAGTTAAGGCACACGGGAGGCCAAGTCGTGCTCGCCGGTGACGACGCCGTCCGCGAAGCAAATTTCCCGGCACCAGGACGGCGACGCAGACGTAATTAGGTCCGATAATTGCGTCTGGGGCGACTTTTGCATCTCAGAGGCCGAGGAGCGTGCACCAGGGGTTTCTGCGGAGTAAGTCCGAGGTCGCCGCCCGTAGGCACGCACCCCTGGAGTTAGGGTAGCTCGGCGGCCACCTCCGGCAACAAGAAAAGGCGTTTAATCAAACAAAGTCCACTCACCTTTTGCGGCGTGACAGCTGACGAGTAAATCAAATTAAATACGAAGCCCGTCACTCGAACGTGGGGAATTTCACTGTCAGAGCTCCAGACACCCTAGGTATGCACACAATTTAACTTAACATTGACCACAGTTTTGTTTATCTAACGATTTCAAGACCAAATGTATTGTTGTCGTCCGCCATCACTGGCGGCCTACTAATCTGTCATAATACCTGTTCAGGGCCGGGGTGTTGCCAACGTGACGAGAGGACTGATGTACAGGCTGTCCCGCAATAGTGTGCCACTGCTCAACTGTCGATGAACGAACGCCCCGTTAGAAGAGTTATTTTATTTTTATGTCATTACAATCTTTTATTTCGTGTTGTTTTAATACAGTTTAATTTAATGTATCCAGTTAAACATTATTATATAATAATAAGAAGTTATCCTGTGTTTCTATTCCACGTTACTATCTGAGTTTATTATTTGGATCTTGGCTTTTTGAGCTAACTTTGGGCAACCAGTTTTCAGGCTGGTGATTGTAGCATTTAAATTAAATTAAACTAGCCCGTCAGGCTACACTCTTCTACCGAATTTTGTAGCATTTTAAATTTAACTTTCTTTCTTTGCACTAGGTACAGCTTCTTTATAGCTGTATAGTTTTTGTTTCTTTCTTCTAGAATTCTTTTGTCTTTGTGATGATTAGCTCTACCCTCTCCCACGTCCCGTCTATACTGTTCTTTGTTGTTCTCTATATTTTCTTCTATTTTTTCCTCGTATTTCGTGAGCCTCTATTAGTTGTATGTACAGGGTGTTTGCTAAAATTTTGACAGCTTCTAGCGACTTTGTTATTCCAAAAAAATTGTTCAGATAAAAATGGTAGGGGTAGGGTATCATCCAAACCGTCCGAATTTGCTACTTAAAGAAACAATTGAACATCACGGGTGAACTTTTTGACTTATTGTATACTTTTTTTTAATCAAACACCCTATATATTATGTGTTTATTGGATAGCGCTTAAAATTCTCTTTTCAAAAGTATATAAGTTGCCTATAATTACTTCATCCATTGTTGAAATATCCGCTATTAAAGAATCAAAATATTACTAATTTAGTATATGAAATAAATCACAGTAACCATTGAAAAACAAAGTTAACAAATGACATTACTGGCGGCATGGCACATTTAGTTATCAATTCGTTTTTAAAATTGTTTTTGGTATTAAAATTGTTGATTATTTCAATGGTTACTTGATGGGAGAAGTAGAAACAAAATAGTTAGTAGACTACAACAGGCAAAAACAGCGTTCTACAAGAAAAAGAAATAAAGAGGGGCGTTCAAATATGAATTATAATTTAAATTGCACGCCAAAAGACAAAGACATGCACAGAAGTTATATACATTAATTAATGCTCTGGAACAAGTCCTAACTTCAGTCAGTCATTAAGTCGTCATAATTCATTTTCGCTCAATTGGCAAGCATGAGTGAAGTGGGAGTGCATTCAAGCATCGAACAACGCATTATTAGTAAATTTCTTATCAACAAAGCTATCAAACCATAAGAAATTTGTGTAAGAGTTAAAAGACAGTTTGATGCGCAATCACTATTAGACATAAGCGGTTACAAAAGATGTAAAACGTTTAAAGATGGCTGCAAAAGTTCCGAAAATGAACCGCATTCTCGCCATCCAAAACATTGACAACAGAAGAGAATGTCAACAGAGTAAAATGCACTTATTTGAAACGATTGTCGAATTACAGTGAAGGATATTCCTTCCGTGTTAAATATCAGTAGGGGTAACTTGAAAAAAAAAAGCAAATTCTCTGTTTGCGTCTTACAGGACAACGCGCGACCCTACTTCGCTATTCACACGCTGACTAAGATTCAAAAATTAAATTGGACCATGCTGTCCCATTTACCATACATTTCGGACCTTGCTGCATCAGTTTTTTTATTTGTTTGGACCCTTAAAAGAGTTTCTAGGAGAAAAATACCTCGTTGTAATGAAGAGGTCATCCAAATTGTTCCGGAATGGGTATGACAGCAGCCAAAAGATTTTTTTTCGTGGAATACAGACACTTCTGGAAAGATGGCACTAGTTTACTACAAGAGAGGGAGACTGAGTAGAAAAATGACATGATATACATTACAGTCCTTGTGTTTATTTTTGAATAAATATTAAATTATAATTTATATTTGAATGCTCGTCGTACTTTCATCAAGCAAAATATCAATAGAAAAAAGAAAACAGCTTATAAAGACATAAGTATGGAGAACTACATTTTACACATGTGAATCAAGGACTGTGGCAACAACTGAAAAGAAAAGACTGGAAGCATTTGAGATGTGGTGCTACAGGAGAATGTTGAAAGTGAGCTGGGTACACAGAACAACAAATGAGGAAGTACTGAGAAGAGCAACAGAAGAAAGGACACTCTGGAATAATCGAAAGCAAAGAAGGGACAGGTTGATAGAATATATCCTACAAAACGATGTGCTGCTGAA
The DNA here is from genome assembly GCA_940337035.1 of Agriotes lineatus. Lineage (NCBI taxonomy): Eukaryota > Metazoa > Arthropoda > Insecta > Coleoptera > Elateridae > Agriotes > Agriotes lineatus. The sequence goes on from CALNHX010000483.1 coordinate 134,009, forward strand.
AACAGTAAAGGATGCAATGCCCAGGGGCAACTATGACGACAATACATATCGCAGATAATAAATGATATGGGTTGTAACAGCTACATTCAGCTAAAAAGACGAAAGAAGTGGAAAAAGAGAGAGAGAGAGAGAGAGAGACAAGTCTTCTCTCCCCACTTTTGCATCTGCATCCCCTATGACTATTTTAATGTCGAATTTCAGTGTCGCTGGGTGCACGTATATTTTTTATACCATTTTCCTATACTTTTCTCTCAATTTTAAGTAACACATTCTATCTGAGATTAGTTTAAAATTGAGTACTAATTGCTTTAGAGGCATTATCATATTTGATGGTGAAAATAAAACACTGTTGAATGTCATATAACGAACTTGTCAGTGTCAATTAAAACATAACATTGCATGTTACAATCATTATTCCCACTTGCAACGTTTATGTGAAAATTGACACTTGTTGAGACTGACAAGTTGGTTTTGTGACATTCAACAGTGTTTTATTTTCACCATCAAATATGAAAATGCCTCTAGCTTAGCTTATTTGTTAAAAAACATATTCTCTTATTTCTGATGTTATTTTTTCTTCTTGATGCCTTTCTTGTATCGTATGTATTTTCAGCTTTCCAGGTCGTATATAGGTTGATCTGACATTCCACAGAGTATTCACTTTGTTGACTTTTTTCCCAATGCTTCAAGATTTTTCTTGTTTATTGTCTTGTGTTTCACTGTTACTTATGCTATTATTATCCTGTTCTATTGCCTGGATTGTCATAATTTTTAGTAGCCTATTTCATCCTACTTGTTCCACTCGCGCACCTCTCCGTTAATTTCTAGATTTTCATACAGTGTGTAATCGTTCATGTGTAAAAAATGTAATACTGTATTGTTCATCAAAAAATGAAAAGCTTAATAATAACAGTTGTTAGCTTAGTTAACTTTTACAGTTAAGATTTTTTTTTGCAACATTGCAAGAGCAAAAATACCGTAAAACTTGAAAACATACCAACAAATCAAATGAACGACAAAAGCCACCATCTAGGTAATTTCATTTTTAAAAAATCATTTTTTATGGATTTAGAAGCTCACAATAATCCTTAAATAAATAAGAAGCGTAGTTTTTGGGGGCTCAGGCAAACTGCACTCGTGAGCCCAGGTGAATCTGCTTAAATATATTTGGTTGAAATCCGACTGGACAACTGCACTCGCCATTAACAGATAGGCACTCGCCATTAACAGATAGGCAGATAAGCGACTTAACCCTTTAATGAGGCTTCAGTACTGGAATAATATTAGTTAATAGTCACACATCTTTGTTTATTTTTATTAACTTTCTGAAAGGTGTTCAGATAAGGTGTACATAAAAATACAAAGGTTCTGGTTCTGATAAATATAAAAATGTAACTGATAGGCAAAAGGCTCTGCATCAGAATACAACTGATATGTATACCGGGTGATCATAAATGGTTGTGATTTTTTTTCTTAGGTTGGCACTGTTTATGTTGGTGGCACTGTAAGTCTTGTCAAATTCGAGATTAACAGGTTAGGTTTTGTATCAGTTTTGACGCAGACTGACACAAAACCTAACCTGCCAACTTCGAATTTGACATAGACTTACAGTGCCACCAATATAAACAGTGCCAACCTAAGAAAAAAAATCACAACCATTTATGATCACCCGGTACAAGGGGTGAAATCTCCAGACTACATTATATAAAAATAATGTCTTATTCTTATGGCGCACAAATGTCATCCTAAAATTATTGTGTATTTAAAATGTAAATTTCCATCAATGCATGCATTAAAGTTACAAAAATTAAACACAAAAATGTAAAAAAAAAAACATTTCTTGGGAGTTCTGGTTTGAGATATCTACAATTGAATGAGTGTGAAATATGCTTTATTAGTGCGACTCAAACGTTTAGATCAAAAAACAAAAAATTGCTGCAAATAAAAGCAAAGTATGTCGTGAAAATTTAGAAAAAAATCAATTAATAATTGTAATAAAATCATATTTGACTTTTCAATACAGTTAAGTTTCACTTTCTCAGTTCGGATTTTTAAACAAAAATATATGAACCTCGTTGGATCATTAATCCGTTTATCAATTAACTTACTAGAAGCGAGTGCACTTGTCCATACCGATTAAAGGGATAGTGTAAGTACCGATTGCAGCTGTCCTATGTAGTAAGAAATTTTACCTGCCCGAGTGCAATTGTCCAACACAGAGTTTTGGTAGGAAATTAACAAAACGTCCAAATATAATACAGGATTTCCCCAATTTAACTCCAACAAGAAGTTAACCTCATCTGCTAAAGAATATAGGCAGCAGAAGCTAGTTCTAACTGTAATACTGACTTCCCTAGAAGCTAGATTCATATAGTGTGCCGTTTCTACACCAGAACGATTATGTGTATAATATTTTAACTCAAATTCTGTTTTGTTTTTTTTCTGCTCTTACTATTTTTTGTTGGATATACATTTCCACTTGTGTGTATTATCCTCAATGAAAATTTTGTTCCAGAGCCTGTATTTTAGTCTTGATGATTTCTACCTTTTGTTCACAATTTTCCACTTCTAATTTTATTTATTTTTTACTCCGCTTATAATATTTGGGTTTATTGATATTTCTTCTCTAAAAAGCTCTTTAAAACTTTGAATTTTTATGTTGCTTCTTTTCTTTAGTTTTTCTAGTTTTTACAGTTGATTCTCTGGTATTTCTATTTTTGATTTAGCTGTTTCTTTTCTTTCTTCTATTTGGTATCATTCTTCATTATCTCTTTCTTTAATCTGGTTTGTTACTAACCCTCTGATAAAAAAATGTGAACACCATAAAAAGGGAAGTTTCTTTTATGGGTAAAAAAGCGAGACTTAATGTCATGAAATTATGACATTTTTCTGATCAAAAATTTCGTGGATACCATAAAAAGAAACTAGTTAAAAATTAAAAACAAGTAAACATATATTTTCATTACCCACTGTAAAAAGTTTGGAAAACGTTGCTCTGTGGGATCTCACCACAATAATAAATATAATATTTAATGTATCAATTTTGGGGTTGAATTGGTACCAGCAATTCATTTTTTTTATACATCAGATTGTAGCATTTCACTTATTCAACCACTAATGTTTACACGATAGAACTTGAATACCATATACGATTTCACATTCGAAAATAAAGAAATCTTAAGCAAAAATTGTTAACACGTTAATCGCCGCAATACAAATTCAGAAATGGGTCACAAGGGCCACTACGTAGAAGAAACAATAAAACATATCTAATATTGAAACGCCTATAAATAGGCAACCAAATACGCTATCCAAGGGGTAAATGTGTTGTTGGGTATAGGAGGCCACGTGCATTAGGCAAAGCATGTAAAGTTACGCACAATGAGAAGCTACCGTGAATCACACGGCCACGAAAACTTTTCAACGTGAGATGCAAGTTAGCATCACACGGCGCTGTAAATAAAAAGATAGAGATGCACGTTAGCTTCACGTGGCGATTAAAGTGTTAACTAGAAAACAATATATTGAAAAATAACCTTACTTAAGAGATAACAGCAGGCTCTGAAAAGGCATCGTACGTATCGTTTAAACAGCGACGGTAGCTCAGTTATTTTCGACTGCATAATCCAGGAATTATTGTTACGGTCTTCACTGAGGGACAGAACGATATTGGGTACAATGTAATGTATGCAGGCGGTCCAGTGGATAACTAATATTAGTATGATCGAGTAGTGTACGATGAGATAGCAGAGCAGACTCATTTGCCATAGCTGCAATTTCAACAACAAACTCATTAGTAAAAAAGATGATGGATACTTAAAATTTGTATTCGAGTAACTGATTTATCTTAATTTAACTTTAAATCATGGACGATTTTTATCCATGCATTAAGGATGCAGAATTTTTCTTGGTTGATGCCTAGTTGAGATCGTTTATGATTTAATCTAGTGGTTTCAATTTTTTTTTTGAATTTCCTGATTTCACTTGCCAATAGCAGAAAATATATTATTATTAAATTGAGTGTATTGCTAAGTTTTGGAGATTACATTTAGGAAACAATCAACATGAATTAAAACATTAAGGGATTTTCCAATAGTAGTTATTTATATTAGCTAAAGTGAGCTATGAGCAACAAGATGAAAAAGTCATAGAGCGAGTGGTGTGAGAGCAGGAGTGTATAATATCAAACTTCAGGAGTAATATACAAAATTTTATCAATAATAGCTTAAAAACAGGGTTTGGGAATTACAAGCCTTCTTGTTTTTGGGGGTTTTATTTAATGTGAAGGACTATTATGATATCGATGAAGGAGGATAAAGATATACGAAAATACCGCCAATTAATTGCATACTTAAAAAGGCAGAATGAAGGATACAGACCTAAAAAATCTAAGCTATTGAGTCTGGCGGACATTAAGGAATGCTTGAAAGAAGCCGATGATCAAACATTTTTGCTAGCCAAAGTAAAATGCTGAGAGTATTCCCTAATCTCCATCAATTAATAACATTAATTTCTGGTTTGCAGCAATTATCAGAACTTGCAAATTTGTTCTTGGAAAATGTTAAGAATAAATAGCAGGTTTTTCAGGTACAGATTCCAAACAGAAAAACAAAGATTTGCTGACAATTCTTCATTAGTTTTGGAGGAAGCGAAGAATTAAATACGGTAGAAATAATCTGAGAATGTCTAAAATTGCGTCCACTTTTATACCGATCACAAACGTTTTTCTTACCGGTTACAGTAAGGTTCATATACGAAGCAGCCTGTTGGTTTGAGTATTGTCAGTATAATGCTTAAGAAATGCGCTTTGTTGCTCGCAGGCTTTTTAAGTGTGAAGCATCATGGTGGATGGAAGTCCAGTACAATTGCTATATAGGTGTATATAGTGTACAGGACTATCGTAATTTTTAATAAGCTTAATACTTACATCATGTACAGTTACGGACACCTCAAAGTGCACGGTTTTTTGTTACTATGGTTATTTTTGCGATTTTTCGGCTTATTAAATGAGGGTTTCTCCAGTGGCGTTGCTTGTGATTGTAAGAATAGGTATTACTTTTTTAATGTTTGTATTTTAGCAAAGTTTCACAAGTAAACAAACTATACATGTAATAATATGTATTTAATCAATATGTATCAGTATTCAATTGCTTAAATTGCTACTACGCTTTGCAGTTTGTTTCGCATAGGGTTGACCAATGTTTCCATATTGTATCCTCGCAGTTCCTTCCAAGCATTTATTATTCTTTCCCATAATTCATCTGCGTTGTTTGGTGCAAAATCCCTGGTATAAATTTTTGTAGTTAAATACCCCCAAACATTTTCGATAGGGTTCAAGTCCGGACTTTTTGCAGGCCATGGTAATAAATTGATATTATTCTCATCAAACCATCAATGAACAATCCCTGCTGCATGCACAGGACAGTTATCCTGTGAAAATAATGTTATCAATTACGTTAACATAAACAAAATTAATTAATTAAGTAATATCTTGCCTGTTGAAAAGTAAATTGTTTAGGAAAGGCCTCTCTTACAGATGGCAGCATCACATTTTGCAAAATATTGCAATAATTTTCAGCATTCAGTCGACCATTAATTCTATAGCATGCCCCAGATCCGTGAGCATTGATCCATCCCCATACGTTTACAGAGAATCGTCCACTACTTAAGGGTTGAACATAATATTGTTCCTCAAATCTTGAATTTTGTGGTCCATACACCCTTAATCGTCAATTGGTAAATGATTGAAATACCTTTTCATCTGAGAAAACAGTCCTGTTCCAAAAATCGTCGATTTCATTCAAATAGTCGGTTGCAAACTGTATTCTTCGTTCTTTGTTCTCTGAGGTTAAAAAAACTTTTCTTGCAGAAGTCTCTACTGCCAACGATTTTTAATTTTGAAAATGCAGCTCTTGCTGACATGCAAATCTGCTGCGACTCGACTTAGCAACCAGTTCTCTTCCAGTTTTGTAATAGCTCGCATTTTCTCTGCTTCTGACAAATGTCTGGGAATTTTTCGAGTTTTCAGTTCTATGACAGTTGATGACAAACGTAAACGTCAAAACTCGACGTCTATGATTAGAATATCGTATTACACGCTAAAAATCTGCCGTGCACTTTGAGTTGGCCGTAACGGTACAAGACTGATTAAAAGTAAATAAATAATTGTATAAATGGGTTCATTGATGGTAGTGTTTTGCCCCCTATAGTAATTCGCACATCTGCAAGTAAAGTTATTTATGGCTAGCTTTCAGTAGGCATGAAGACTCAAATCTGCAGGTTAGGTTCACCGACATGTGCATATTTAAACTCCCGTGTTACGCCACTGGGCTGTGAAATTAAAAAGCAGCAACGCGCAGACTCACTACGCTGTCAAATTATCTATCAACAAATTGAATTTTCGTGCGGTTCGTTTCTGGTGTATTTACAAGTTAATTCAAAGGCAAATCTATGAACAAATTATCAGGTAATTCAAATCTCGCGCTTTATTAAGCGTCACTAGTCGTGTTTTGTTTTTAGATCGTTCGCGGCTTCCTGCGAATTCAATTGTTTTGAACGCGTCCTTTCATGTGAAAAAACATAACCTCAACTTATATTTTTACAATTTCTGGACCTCATGCTCTTTTTTGAAGTATTGTAAGACTGGGATCGGCTTCCTCTTATAGGACTCGTTCCTCATGGTAAGTTTAGAAACTCTAGCACGGATATTTGCTTTTCCACACTAACCTGACCTTTTTTAGGCTGCGGGAACTGGCTCGGAACAGCTTCTCCTGATGCTCGCTGTTGGAAGCGGAACTCTAGGATGCTGGAACTGCTGCGGTGTACTTCTATACGGCGTGCGGACGTGGTGTTACCAAAATTTCAAACGCCTAACCTCAATTGTGATCAAAATCTGATGATCGTAAACTTCTCGTCATTGGCGAAGTGGTTCGGAAGGTGGTCGCAGATGAAAATAATTTTTAGGTGATGGATTTTCACACCCACATTCTCACATATGCACTACGAACTCCTGATCACGATGGTATAATTATTTTTTATTTATTTCAATTGTAAATGGCTTAAAACTCAATTAATCTGGAGAGACAAATCAGACTGTCATGAAATAATTTTTATTAAATTGTTTCTCTTCGTAGTTAACAACAATTGCCTATCTAAATTCATAATTGTGGATGTTAACCAAGTACAAATCACTTACTTATAAACTAAATTTTAACTTATATTGTAAAAATGTACAAAATCTTAATTCTAAAATTATTGTTTGTTCACGTTCGTATTTAAACTAGGTTATAGCGCCAAGGGGCCTCAATGGGCGAGCGGTCCCGCCGCTCGCAGTCGAGGTCACAGTGGGAACTCGAGCGCTCGGTAGAGAGTTCGACTCCCGGTCGGGGCGCTTCAGTTCTCACTTAGTTTAAGGCATGATAGGTTAAGTGACGCCCGCACCCCCCTGATGTAATGCGAAAAGCGGTTCCAGGGGGGAACGGTAGAGCTTAGGGAAAAAAAAAAAAGTTATAGTGCCACTCACTATGTTTTATTTGGATTGTCTGTTCACTTATGTCACTTCACTGACTCATTTTTTTAAACACCAATCTCGTTCATTTCCTGTTGTGTGAATTTCTTGTATTTTATAATAATTGTCTGCTTTTCACCCTTCTTCAAATAGAATAGAATAGAATAGAATAGATTTTTGTTTGTGAGAATCTCAGTTTGTACATTACCGGTCCATTTTTTTAATAGCCGTATTCGATCTAGTATTGTGCTCTTTTTGCACTGTATTGAGAACATTCTGTCCTTCTTACCTTTATTTAAAAAGTTCATAGAACTGTACTGATTCAATTATACTGACATGTAAATTTATTGAACACACATGTAATAAACCCTTTGGTGATAGATTTGTTGAATTTTGATTGGCTTTACTTTGCACCAACCTCTTAATTTATGCTAATTGATATTTCTGTGACTCTACTTTACGAATTGAGCTCTGCCTTATTGCTATTTATTCTGAAGTAATTCCATTTAATATCGGCAATGCTTTACCAATGTAGTTATGAATTAAAATTTCTGATGTAACTTCTTGCAGTTGCCTGATTTACCCCAGCTCTTTGCTTCATTGACTTGCTTTATTTATCTGTGCTGCAAGCAGAGTTGAGTAACGGGCTAAATACCATCTCAATATATATTTAAAATTAGAAGACGAAATCTGCCACGACAATCATGGGGAGACAGGAGCTCTGAGCTAATGGTAACAATGAACAAACATTGGAATTACAAAAAATTCTCAGATTACTTCGTCTGGAATAAATATATCAAAATAAAATAAGAGTGTCATCATTTTTATAACAAATAGGTGATTTTGTATTGTTTTTCTCGTTTTAATAAAGTTTTTGCTCATAATCTTAGTTTAAAAATTGAGTGACATAATAATTTCATTACTTAACCAATAAGGTAATATTTTAGATTACCTTACTTAAATAAGTATTAATGAATGATGTAAGTGTGTAGCAAAGCTGATATAGATAAACTACATTATCGACCCAAATGTAATAACTCACCGGATAGTTAATCTTATTATGCAGAGCCTAGAGACAGTATGCGCAGCTGCACTCCTAGATATAAAACAGACTTTCGATAGTGTGACACGCCGGCCTCTTATACAAACTTAAGCTACACTTCCCACACCAAATATAACTGGTACTAAAGTCCTACCTATAGGATAGAACCCATCAAGTCAAGATGAACAGCACACTATCTGACTATCATCCAATCACCTCCGGGGTTTCACAAAGTAATGTACTAGGACCGTTACTGTACTTAATCTACACTTCAGACACAACAAACCACAGACAACACCATAACCGCTACATTCGCTGATGACATTGCCATCTTGTCAGTCAGCAGAGAATCAGATAGGGCAGCAGAAAACCTACAAACCCACCTTGACTCACTACAAGATTGGTTTAACAAGTGGCAAATAACAAATTTGAAAAATCGACTCAAATAACATTCAGCAATAAACATGCTGTATGTCCGCCAACTATAATCAACAACGTCCCAATCCCACAGAAGATCAAAGTCAAATAACTCGGCTTACATCATCTTAATCAGAAGCTCACCCGGAGCACCCATAAAGCTAATTGAAAACAGCTAGATCTGAAAATCAGGCAATCGGAAGTATTTTCCAATAAACTGCTTCTGTACAAACTTATATTAAAATCCATATGAACTTACAGGATTCAGCTATGGGGTTGTGTGAAGGCATCACACACCAAAATACTACAGAGATACCACTCCAAAATGCTAAGAACAATGGCTAATGCTCAGTGGTATATAACAAACTAAACCCTACACAACGGTCTGCTGATTCTCTATATAGCTAACGAAATCTAAAGGTTAGCTAACATATACAGTAACAAGTTGGCAAGACACGGATATAACCTCATAGAACAGCTTTTCAACCAACCAACCGTCATAAGAATATTGAAAAAAGAATGGCCACAAGACGGAATCTCAAATTTAAAAAAAATTAACAAACAAATTAGCAACATCTGACAAATGCACTGTAAAATCAAGTTTTTACCGACTACCCTTGTGTGATTTACGTTATTCGTCAGGGTGTGCTAGAGAAATATTACAACACACCTACGTTTCACACACTGTATACGGCTCAGATAATTTTAAGTAAATGGCCTAGACTTTCATGTAGTAAATGTGTCTGATATTTTAGACCAAATTCGAAACAACTCTCTTCAATTTGCCTCACAGTTTGAATCTGGAAACCTACAAAAAGCAATACAGATTGACGAATATGAATATGAACTTCTTGTTAGCCCAGATACCATCCAATCAAGGATACCAATGGTTTTATTTTTGTTTACTAATGTAGTAAACACTATAATAGCTATTTATGCAACAAGTAGTGCTAAAAGTCGACGTTTATGCACAAGACATGAAAATTATGAAACGAAGCCGGCAGTAGTCGAGGTCAGTTACAAAATGTAATTATTAATGCTCCACATCTGACTGTATTCATTACATAACTCTTTAATTATTTCAAAAACACTTTACCTGTAACGCGAGAAGCAACTAGAATAACTTTACAACTTCATTTCCAGTTCGAAATTGCAGTTTTATAACCTCACTTCACTTTTAGCACATGAGCTAAAAGTAAACAGCTGATTTCTTCAACCATGCTAAACTATAAAACGTCACTTTTAGTGAAACGAGCTAGCGCTAAAAGGCCTACTTTTAGTAGTGGTCGTAGATAAAGTTCATTTTCATATTATAAATTTTACAAAAGCCAAGAATATGTATAATGAAAGGATGCAGCCTCTTATGCTTTCTGTAAAAGAGCATCAGCTACATGGCACTGGAGGGAAATATGCCGGAGAAGACACCAGTTGCACCGATGACGCTGGTGTGTGCCAATATAGAACGTTATCTTTTACTAATACTTTTCCACATGATAATGAATGATGTTTATTTGGGCAGTCACTATCTCTATACGTCCACCAGACTAATGTTTACTGCTCAAACCTCAATCCAATGTTTATATAAGAGTTGACAGATAGTGTAACTATTATGTGGATTTGAGTAGATCTTCGTTACCAATTAAAAAACGCCCTTTTGTATTTATGTCGTTATAGAAAACCTTTTGCATGACATAAATGAATATGCAGTAGCAGCGAGAGAACATTTTGTGTAGAAATTATAAGAATGTCAAATCCAGAAGAAGTTATACAGGGTGTCCGGATAAGGGTACGGAGCGGCTGTATGTGGACAATGGTAAGGTCTAGAGGTTTGGGAAAAAAATCCTTATAAATAAAGTGGGCAACAGAAATTGCTGGAAATTATTTTCAAGTTCGTAATGCGGTCGCTAGGGGGCGTAACTGCTATGAAGGAACTACAGTGGCTATATTAAAGACAGTGTGGTCAATTTTGGTCCTGTTTCTGATTGGTTGTTTTAAAATCCGCCATTAAGAGTCGTTTCAATGTCCCATTGAATATTTTTAGCAGTGTACGCATATTTAGTTACAAAAAGTTACTAAAATAAGACATTGACATTTTATAACTTATCTAAAGTAGCTCAGTTACTGAACACGGCTTAAGCATGAAAATAAATATTGTATCATCATTGATGTACACTTGCGTTATTTTATACACAAAAATAAAGTAAGTACGAATTCAAGCAAAATTTTAACCAAGCAATAATTTAGACTTTAGTAATACAGTCAGACCTCACCGTTCGCGGCTTTGCGGTTTGCTGATTTGATTTTACGCAGGGCAGCTTTGTGCTCCCTCTTCTTTGCTGTTCGCAGATATTTGCTTTGCCGTTCACGGATGGATCTGCCAACGTTAACTGTTTCAACTTTCACACACTAACGGCCGGTCTTATGAAGGCCACTAATCTGACGTCAACTTTAATTCGCTGTTAAAATAAACAAAAGCGCATACAAATTTGTTTACTAATGAATAATATGTCATAAGCACCAACGTTTTGATGAGCTTTTGTTTATTTTAACAGCGACTTCAAAGTTAACGTCAGGTTAGTGACGTTCATAAGACCGGCCGTAAGTAAATAAAGCAGACGTATGCGGTTTATGTCATGAACACCTAAATAACATTATTTATCACGAACTTGTAAACACACTTATCGAGCCTATTTATTTGAATCTCTTATTACCAAATCGGACGTGAAATAAATTGCAAAATTATAACTTGAATAAACAAATGGACATTCGAGCTCTAGATTCAAATGGCAGACTTATGTTATGTATGGAATTTTAGTTTGTATACGTATATATGTTTATGTATTTTTGAATTTTTTGAGGTTGCATAGTATAAATAAATCTAGTTAATGGAACCTAACCCCGTTTTTATCATTTATGTGTTTACTTGCGCATAGCGGTTTTGCGCTTCATGGCATTCTTCTGGAACGTAGCCCCAGCGAACGGCGAGGTCTGACTGTATTTTGTTACTAAATGTCACTGACACCATTAAAAAAATGCATGTGCAAAGCCTGTCAGTGTAACAAATGGAGTGAACGCGGTACAGATGACTCCTGCAGTTTACACAGGTATTTGTAGTCATATTTCAGTAATATTTCAGACGTTTTTCAACTGAAAACCATTATTGCTAGTTTCAGTTTCACCATTTTAAAACAGTTTTTGCACTTCCGGGACTAAAGTTGATACTTTAGTCCCCGTAAACCGGGACTAAAGTAGATCATTTAATCCCTAAGGACTAAAGTAACTCATTTAATCCCTAGGGACTAAAGTAAAAATGATACCGTAACTATGGTAAATTTATGTACACACGAGGTTAGTAGGTTAGGTTTTGTTTGTCATCTGACACACACTGACGTAAAACTTAACCTGCAAATCTCGAATTTGACATATACTGCTTGGGCCGCTGCTATTTTTATTGTATACCAACGATTTGGATGAAGTTGTATCGGCTTTTCATTGTGCGTTTGCGGATGACATAACAGTTGTTTCAGCTGTTAAAACTAATACAGATATGTCTTCTGAATTAAAAGTCAATCTTGGCAGTATTTTGAATTATATGAAGCATAACAAATTAGTTCTGAACATGGATAAATCTTACATAATGCAATTTTATTCTTCTGAAAATAATTCTTACTCTAGTCAACTGATCAGGATGGATGGGAAAGCAGTTGCACAGGTTTCATGCGTCAAGCTTCTAGGTGTCAACCTTGACTTAGCTCTGACATTCGAAGATCACATCGACTCAGTCTGCAATAGATGCTCTTCTATCTGTTTTGCTCTTAAAAGATTATCCTATATTTGCAGTTCAGCAGTAGTAAAAGCTTTTTACTACTCGAATTTCGAATCCGTTGTTAGATACGGAATTATTTGCTGGGGCTACAAATCGTCTGCTCAACGTGTTTTTGTTTTTCAAAAAAGAGCTGTGCGCTGCATGTATCGGCTAAAATTCAGAGACTCCTGTAGAACTGTTTTTAAACAAAATAAAATACTAACTCTCCCCTGTATTTTTATTTTGGACATGTTGACGTTTGTTAAAAGTAATTTAAATTTGTTTTCAACTCAAAATGTACATCATGATTATGCTACTCGCTATGGTGGAGATCTTCAGTATAAACTGCACCGTCTGGAACTATTTAGAGCTAATCCACTCTATATTGGTGCTATATTGTATAACAAATTAAACCCTGAAATTGTAAATATACCCATTGTTAAGACAATTTTCATCGGCTGTGAGAAAAATTCTTATTGAGAATACTTTTTATTCAGTACAGGAATTTCTAGATTGTAAGTTTTAATATGTAATGTAAGTTTTTAATATATGTAAAAAAATGTATTTTTCTTGTAATGCTTGGTTTTGTGACTTGTTTTCATCTACATTCTATGTAGCAACAAAACTAAATAAATTATTATTATTATTATTATTACTGACAATACACTTCAGTACTGCCAACTGATTCAGGCTATCCAGGACCTGCTGCAATTCAGTTTGTAATAAATTATAATTGTCAGTTTCCAAATTGACAGATTCCAAATTTTGGAAATGTTTGATGATAATGTTCCCAAAAGTGCAAAAAATAGTATATTATATACCTCGGGACTAAAGTGCCTAAATCCCTTGAGTGGTTATTGCCCTCGGGCTTCGCCCTCGAGGCAACAAACTCCACTCGCGGGATTAAATGGTGCACTTTAGTCCCTCATGATATAATATACTATTTTTTGATAAAATTGGAGTTATTTGTAGATAAACACCCCTGCAAGTTTTAATTGATGTTAACCATCTAAAGGAGATTTGTTATCATTTGAAGAGAGAATAGCTGCTTAAAATACTGTGCTGTAGCACAAACGCCTCAAAATGGCCGCCACCTCAAATTGACCGCACTGTCCTTATAAAGTCACTGTAGAAGGAACATAAAAGTCACGCTATCTAGAAAAGTTAGACGATGAGCTATAACTTTGAAAACAACATTTGATAGCTTGGGCAATACCGCATCACTTTGCTTTGTGACATTTTTTCCATATCTGTCATAATAAGAGAGGGGGAGGCCAATACATTTTTCATAATTTACATTTTAATACCTCCTGAACCATTCAACCGTTTTGAATTATTTTTGGTCTCGTTTGAAAGAGCATTTTATAATCTTTTAAAAGAAATTTTTTGTTGAGTCGTTTAGTTTAAAACAAATAAACTAGAGGGCGTTATCTGCAGTGATTACACATTTTTGTTATTTTTGGAAAAAAGTTTAATAGGACGGTACTAGTTTCCTGACAGCCACTCGGCCTTCATAAAATTAGCTAAATTTTAGTGAAAACCGCATCGCGATATCTCCAGAAAATGTTAAAAATTCGAGTACCTCAATCGGATCAAGTCACCTTAGCGAGAAAAACAAATCACATAGCCATGGTAACTGCTAAAATTAAAAAGATTATGGATTTGCCAACTGTCAAAACTTAGTTCTGATATTTTCTGCTGCTTAGATTTACTTTTTAATAAATTTCTTTTTTGAAAAAAATATTTATGTCATTTACTAACGCGGAAGCGTATAATGTTAGGCATTTATTTTCAATGTTTGGTTAATGCGGCAATTGCGTCGCGACAATATGCAATGAAATTTCCACAAAGAAGACATTTTTCTCGATATGTGGTTTCAAGATTGGCTAGGCAAATACAGGAGACTGGCAATGTGCAGCCCATTCAAGCAACTCGAAGAATTCGTAGAACACGCATTGAAGAAAATATTTTTAACGTTTTGGCCTACGTGCAATACGATCCCACCTTAAGCATCAGAAAAATTTACAACAAGATACTGATTATGATCGCATAACCGGAAGTAGGTGTTTACTCTTGTGATTTTTTCAGTTTTTTTCGTATTTTTCAAAAACGGCTCTAACAATTTTTTTTTTACTTTACATTTTTATTACATTTTTAATGTGTATTGATGTGAGATAGGTGATTTTCCAGTTGAATACTTCTAAAATGGGTTTATTTTGTTTTTTTTTCTATTTTTTTTTTAAACTCCTATTTTAAATAGAACACCCAGTATATTATTACATTTTTGAATTCAGCTTAAAATTCTAGAGAAAATCGTACGACACTCATTAATGACCAATAGAAAAATTAGTTCACGAGCCGTAACCAAGACAATAAAAAAATTTCTTGGAAATTTTTTGTAGGTAGACCAACTTAACTGTGAGGGTTTGTGGCGTTACGATTTTCTTACCGAATCTGCATTCGAGCATTAATTCATATCCGGAAATTATTTTCGTGCATTCCAACAACGTCCTAATTTGCCCTCACGTCCCGCTCGGGCAAATTAATACGACGTTGTTGGATCGCACTTAAAAAAATTTCCGGAAAGAATTAATGCTCTTATGAGATTATATGTGAAAATTTGTCTCTTGAACTAACGCTCTATTTTGTACCGTTTTTGTAAAATTTGTAATTTTTGAAAATTTTTGACAAATGCTTAAAAATTTAAAATCAAATGGCTAATTATAAGATCACTGTAAAAGGAAGTTGTGTGCGTGTATCACACCAGATTTTTAGATAAGGTGCAATCTTATTAGTTATAATTGAACAGGTTAGATGAACGGCTCAAATGCAGATTTTTAAATTTTACAAGGAGAAAATGTAGCACTTGAATGCTTTTGTTTAAAATAAAAAGATATTTGCTTTAGTTACAATTGACAATATCGGTAATTGGGCCCTTGTACTTCTAACCTGTTCAATTACTCCTAGTTTCTATTTATTTTGAATTTATTGTTTGCAAAATTTTACAAAAAACAGGTTAACATATAACGTTCGCATTTGTTTTTACTAATACAGACCTGGTAATTAACATAGGGTTGTTTGATGCATTATATATATTTACACGAAGAGTGCATAGAAATCATATATATAATACACATATATTGCTAGTAGGGCCTGAAAACGTCAGAAAACATTACGGCGCCGACATAGTCTCACTTAGAGTATAACGCGTCCCGTGCGCATGCGTGGGAATTCGAACTCCGCCTTTAGAAGCGAATTTTAAACTTGACCACTTCCCCATTGGCCGGACGACGCCGCCGCGCTTGCACACAGCTCACCATTATACACTGAAGAGTTGGTTGTCTGTCTCACTTCCTTGGTGAGTTTCCCACTCACAGCCGCTAGCAATATAGTAAGTATTAGATATATGAAAGAAATAAACAAATTTGACATATAACCTTAAAAATAAAAAACGAGATTTGGATGGTCAGACTATACTTAATAATATAACCTATACAATTTTGACAGAATTGCTTAACTTTGACAGAATGTCTAATACTAAACACCAAGTGTTGATGTGTATCGAAAATGGAGGAAATCACTTTGAACAGCTTTAGTTGCTTTTGTTATTAACATTTTTATGTACTCAACAAAAATGTTTGTATTTGATAAAATAACATTACTGATGTAAACTTAAACTGATAGATATACAATGCCAATGTGACTTTTACCACGACTGCCAACAGAAATTTTGAACAAAATAATTCCACAGCCCTCGAGAGGATAAAAGTTTTCGATCATACGGCAGCGTAAATAAATCAAACAAGTAGAAACACTCAGCGTCGGTTCCTTTGATGTCAAAATACTGATTTGAATGACCTTGAACGGCTCCTGGGAGGGTACTTTCCGATATTACCAACAGATAGCGCCACTACTTTACCACATCTACAGTGCCTTTATATAGACAGTGGCGACAATACAACTAAGCCACACCCCCGCCGCCATATTTTGGCAAATTTCTAACGGGTGTTTATTTAAATCCGTGATCAGAGTCGACTGTGATACGTGTTTTACGTTTGGCAGTACTGAAAACATTTGAGATTTGCAGGTTAAGATTTGAGTCAGTTTGTGTCAAAACTGACGCAAAACCGAACCTGCTAACTTCGGATTTGACATAGACTGACAATACACTTCAGTACTGCCAAAAGTATAACACGAATCACAGGTGATTTAGCATAAACATGGCGGCTAAAACCACGTGATCTAGGGAGCCAATCAAAAATAGGACACCCCATTGTCGCCACTGTCTATATAAAGGCACTGTAACCACATCAGGATTGGTAGCAAAGCCAGTAACTGGCATGAGTGTCTCTATTTGTTTGATTTATGTACGTTGCATACGGTATATGTTCAAATGACTGATTGGAAGATTAATTGGGTAACTGTTTTTTCTATATTTTCTACGTTATTTGTGTTCGTAAATAAATGTTTCAAAGTGTCTGCATATGCAGTCATGTCCATGCAAGTCAGAAAGTTGAATTTCCAACGACACGAATGCAAATGTGTTATATTAAATAAAGTGCAGGTCAAATTTGAATCATCCTCGTATTGTGACATACCCACAGATAAAATTACGTGGTTAACCATATTGCGATAAAATTATGCAGTCATCGCTTTACCAAAAACACTTCAATCACACAATATGAACTAAAATTCAAAATTCTAAAAGTTTTCCACTTTATGAAGCAGACTACTTAAGTCAGAAAAAATTAGAAAATGGTTAGAAAGTACAGCAGCTGCTCTCTTAACCCAACGAACCGGACCCCTGGCTATTCTTTTACTGCCTTTCAAAGACAGTACCTGTAGTATAATTACCAATTAAAAGCTATAAACATCACTAGCTACAAAATCATCTCCGTTTTCAATGTAAAATAGCCAAGACAAAGAGGAATACTACCTCTCCGGCTTCTGCTTGAATAACAACAAACAAGTACACTATTGTCTTACAGCTGAGCAGCTAGTTAAAAGAGATAGTCCACTATAATGTAATGCAGCACACTTACATCCACAGCTCTGTCCATGTACTCTATCATTGTGTGCAACCGAAATATTTTAAGCAGAGCAATGGCATGTATTAGTTTCCATGATCTCATGGTTGTATATCGTTTATAAAAAAAATATGCCAAATCGATAGGAATAGAAGACAGAAAATCTAGTGGAAAATAGCCACTGAAGAAATAGTTCCTATAAAAGATTAACTTGTAAAAATAAGCTTCTCTTATAAACCTTGCAACCTGAAAATTTTTCCTGGGTCCAAAACGATTTCTTTAGTACTGCTGACACCATAACCAGTTAAAAATCGTAAAAGGATGTCAATGATGCACATAAAATCCAGTAATAATACAAGCAGATCAAAATTTCGAATGCTTGAACTGTCAGATTTGTAAGCAACATCGAGGGGATTAATTGTTAAAGCGCATATATATATGCCGATCATCCATATTTCCCAGTAAGTTCTGAAAAGGGGAAAATATGCTTAGCCAAGATCAACAAACTCAACAAAATTGCGAGAGCTCAGATGTGTTAATTGCATTTGAAGCCATTATAAAGTTAAACCCCCGCTACTTACCTGAAAATGCTGCAAGGATGAATAATGTACAACAAGCCAGACTTGATGTGCCTCTTTCTTTCGAATGCAATTGCTGCATTACTTCTAAAATAGATTCTACACAAGGGGTTAGCCGGCGAGACCAAGATGGTTTTTTGAAAAGTTCGAAAAATCCTTCTAAAGAAAGATGTGCTCTCCGTGACCGGAGGAAGATAACTTTCGGATCCTCGCACCACTTCACAAACGTGCTTTAAAATCATTCTGATTTGCCTGCACTATTTTAGAAAGACATTTCTGTCCAGGCTTTGATAACTTGTAGTCATGGAATCCAATTTTTATTTATGCTTAAATAAGCCAACTACAAACACCGTGCCCAATTATTAAGAGAAACTGGCAGCATAACATGAAAATACGGACAATTAAAGATGAAAAAATAAATCCTAGCTTTTCTGATGAACAGTTTAGACAGCACTTTCAAATTTCTTCAAGTACATTTGAAAACTTATTAATTAAATTGTACACAATACAAAGCAATAACACCAAAACTAATAACAGACGTCCTGATATAGCGACCGAAAAGCAAACTTTGGGGTGTTTAGCAAGCCTGCAATGTTGACAGATTTTAATTATTCATATAACAGTTAAGATCACTTGATAAATTAAAATAATAATTCAATGGATTTAGATATTGTTCTAGTTTTTTTTTTGCAGCAATAGTATATAAGCTTTAACTAATAAAAATAAAGTAACACCTATTAATTAGCGTTACTTTGCCTTTCAATGCTTGTTGCAATTCTCTCAAGAATTTCTAGAAAACGAATAGTCGAATAGTGGGAAAGACCCGTCCCCAGCATCTCTACAATTTCAGAATTGGTTAAGCAGTTTTAGGAAACCGGTTGCGTTCATAATCAATCAGCACAGACTGCCTAGGAAGGGTCCATATAAAATAAATGAAGACAAACGGATTGACATAGAGTGACGCAGAACCAACATATTAATTCAAGGGAACTAGCAGCCGAGCATCAGATATTTCAAAGATTTGTGATAAAAGTCCGATGTGAAAATAAATTCAAGTCCTATAAATTCCAAAACCATCAAAAACTCAATATACGATTCTGAGAGGCATACTTGGTTTTGCAAATCACTTTTCGACAAATTAAATAAAGATGAAAATTTATTATAAAAGATTTGTTTCATCAATTACCACTTTTACCATTCATGGAAAAGTTAACTCTCAGAATTATAACTATTGGTGTCATTGCATTTGTTTCATGCCTCCAAAAGTCAAACTCCGCAAATATAAATACTTGGGCTCGACTAATTGGAAATCAGGTTATTGGTCCGTTTTTCATCGATGGAAACCTCAATTGCAATAGATATTTAGAGCGCGGTTTCAACAGGGTGAAGCTCCAACACATAATAGTAGAATTGTCACCAAATTCTTAAATACTCATTTTTTGTATTGGTGGATAGGAAGTAATGAGCCCAATAATAGATGCATGGCACAGTTGCCTGATTTATCTCTACTGGATTATTTCTACTAGGAGTACATGAAATCCAAAGTGTATTCAGGTGTACCGATACTGGATTTAGAGGTGATAATGCTGAAGTACATTAGAAACTTGACCAAGGTATTTTATGATCATTGTTGCAAATGGTAGAATTTTTTAAATTTTAATTTAATTTTAGTATTTATTGCACTCAATAAATTTTCTTAAAAGTATTAAAAAGGTTCCTACAAAGTAACCACTATTGTCATTTAACATCCCAATTTTTTGTTTTTACCCTATGTTTGATTTGAAAAACTCTTTCCGCGTTGTATGCAAATCCGATATGTTCGGCACGAAAGAACTCCCACTGTATACACTTAATAAATTTTGAATTAAGAAAATGCGAGTAGTAGCTAATTCTTTTTCTCCTTTCTAAATGGATCTTTGAAAACGTCATTTATGAAAATTCAATATCAGGCAATAAAAGTAAACTTTGACCACTTTATATTTTACAAATTGTAGTGATGTACCATAATAAATGGGTGAAGGGATAATAAATGAACCGCAAAACGCAAAATTTGCTTCCATGTACTGTGTAAAATTGCCAAAGTATCAGAGAACTAGTTTCAAATTAATTGCTTTGCTCATGCAAAAGAACTATACCTTTTCAACTTCAAAGTGGGACTAATCAATTTCAACATGGGAATAAACAATTTCAAAATGAAATAAACAATTTCAATTTGAGAATAAACAACTTCAAATTGGGACTAATCAACTTCAAATTGATAAAAGCTTTTTGTTAACGGTAGCTTTTGCAAAATGACAATTCCATGGTTGTGACAGGATGGAACACCAGCAACAACTAACAATAATTAGTTCCGTCCAGTCACAACCATGTAATTGTCATTTTCCAAAGACTACCGTTAACAAAAAGCTTTTCTTAATTTGAAGTTTATTAGTCCCAACTTGAAGTTGTTTATTCTCAAATTGAAATTGTTTATTTCATTTTGAAATTGTTTATTCCCATTTTGAAATTGATTAGTCCCAATTTGAAGTTGAAAAGGTATAGAGATTGCCGTATTTTTTCAGTCATGAGTTCTGCATTTAAACATCAAATTTGCTTGTTTTATTTTGCTACATTTAATAAAACTTATTTTCATATTATGTCCAGTTCTAATTTTGAATTTTATTATATACATACTGGATCTTTGTAATCAGAGATGCAGATATGTTAGGTACAACTTTTAGTTACCTACTTATTTAGATGAACTTTTGGTGTTGAGTGTAATTAAATTTAGATTAACTTTACAGTTTTAGATAGTGTTGTTGTTTCTTATGCTTCTAAATTACCTCTAATCCTGATGTTGTTTCTTGAATATTAACCTTAACTATTGATCACAGTAGAAGGTTTAGTTCCACCACACTATTTATACGAACAATTCAGAAGTATCAAAATGTATGTAATTGTGAGTCAAGTACAATTTCGATTTGCTAAAACTCATGATCCATTTGATTGAAATCCTACAGCTTTGCTAAAACTCACGACTGATGATCATTTGCCGATGGGATACAATTAACAGCGATTTTCATCACCCTGAAAAAACCCAGTGGGTTTTTTCCGGTAAACCTACCTGAAAAGCTCGCGAGTTTTAAGACTAAACCTGGATATTTTCAAAAATTGACAAAAAAGTATTCTAAAACTGTAAGTGGTATAAAATCGTCAACATTAGAATTAAATTTCGGCTTAGACCGCGTCGTCTTTGTAGATAAACACCTAGCATTAGTTGGCTTAATGTGCCTAACATCTTGTGAACTCAAGCAAGGGTTTGTGTAATGGTTATGTTCAGAGCAACTTTGACTCTGATGATGCAAGCTGCAAAGTCTTGCGAAACGTTAGTGAATATGGATGCACAAACAGTAAAATGACCAAATATGCCTAAGTATTCTTGTTCATAAGGTACTCTAATAATACGGACCAAATCATGGGTGGCTTGTAAGAGTTCACGTGCCACCAAAGAACATAACCATTACACAAACCCTTGCTTGAGTTAACACGGTGTTAGGCGCATTAAGCCAACAAATGCTGGTTGTTTATCTACAAAGACGACGCGGTCTAAGCCGAAATTTAATTCTAACACTGACAATTCGAGTAACCGCAAAGCCTCAAACATGGTATAAACTCTTCCATTAATAACAATTTCAATCATTTCACTTTCTTTTACTTTGCAAAATAAAGTGATTTTTTTCAAATTAGTGGATTTGCGGTTTTCCAAATGATGTCTGTCAGCCTGAGTCTTATCTGTTTGTCATCTAATGGATCGGCCTGAAAATTTATACCATCATTTCTAATATAAATTCAGAGAGCCTATTGATTTTTGGTTAAAATTAGGCAACCGGAAGTGGCACTTCGCTCTTGTTTTTTCAGTTTTGTGGGGAAATTTTATAATTGTTTAATAAAAATTAAATTTCATAGAACAGAATTATATATTATGTAATTATTTACAATTTTCGTTTGAACAGTTGTTTTGTAGAAAGTAGTTTTTCGAAAAATTGCAAAATTGCATATTTACACAGATTTCGTCGAGCTCAAAAACTAATAATAGGAATATATATATTATTCACGACCACATACGTAATAAGGTCATTAGCCTTTTAAAACGTTGAAAAATGAGCCATTACCAAAGTTTACATCCTATCCTGGGTGGCAAATAGGTTACCATGACATCGGTGGGAAATAGCAGCGTACATAAATCAAACAAGTAGAGACACTCATGCCAAACCTGTCTAGAGTGCCTGGGACAGTGACTCGGGGGGGTAAGCTTGACTATCAGATGGCAGCACAAAGTTCTACCAATCAGAGCCAGTTACTGGCTCTGCTACCAATCATGATGTGATCAAGTACTGTTAGTACTAACAAAAAGTACCCCCCAGAAGCTGTTTAACCTTCCGGCAGGCGCGCTCACATTTATAACACGAGCGTAGTAGTAATTGTCTATAACTTTTGTTAAAGAAGTTTTTTGTAAGACGTAGTTTTTGAAAAAATCGCAAAATTGGATTCTCACAAAAATAATGGAAATAATATTTTACTACTGTTTTAATATTACGTAATGAACTATAACTTTTGTCAAAAGTTTTTTTAGGAAGTATAGGTATTGAGTCACAAAATTTAAATTTTACAAGCAGTAAAAGAAAGTTGTGTGATGATCACATCCAATTTTCAAAACTGGCATATTATTGAATGAGGGAATTCTCTTGAAGGAAATCGCTCAGAATCAATTGACAGTTGAAAACCCTTACTGTAGAACATAATTTGAAAAACCTACTTTTAAGTATATATTGTAATGATAACCCTACTAAAAAGGCTTTTTTAAATAAAAAATAATGAATAGGGCAAATCACTACAATTACAAATTAAATAGTTTTAATAGAGAATTCTTGTGTAACCTCAGGGCTTATTAAAATGATGTTATGACTAATATTTGCAAAATAAATGGTTTATTGCTCTTTCTATTTTATTAATTTGCAATCAAATAAAGCTTCGGTCTAGCATGAGAAAAACTCTTTTTCAAAGGGGTAGATTCAATCACTTGTACTACAATTACTTTTGAGTAGGACTGATTAACTCATAGGGCAATTGCTCGAATTCGTATCTAACAGCTTTAACCTTCAAATTGACTGTAACGACACACTTACATATAATTTTGACCATGCCAAGAGTTCTCGTGCTGGTTGCCCTTAGAAAACTGCCCTCGGGACAGTTTTCATTGTAACCAGCACTCAACCCTTGGCGTGTGCAAAATTATCAGTAAGTATGTCTCGCCCTTGTTATATTACTATTGAAAACTCTTTAATATGAAAATTTACATAAAACTGTGAGCACCTCTTGCACACAGCAGAATTTTACATGGCTTGTTTTCTTCAATTATCACAATTGAATACCTCGTTTCCTAGCAACTAAGTTTTACAATTGTTTTATGAAATAAGTTTTAATGTTTTTACTAAGGAACTAAACTGTCTTTTTCTTGGAAATTGCCAATCGTTGCACTTTAAACTTTAAATCTCTGCTTTTAATCACTTTAGTTTTTAAATGCAGTTTCACATGTTTATAATTAGCACTGCACAATTGTCTGTATCCTGTAATAGGTTGCCTTATCTTGCTCTTTGTCTTGCTTTGCACCATCTCTTTACCTGTCAGCTGTCTTGTCGTTTGCTGGCTTCATAAACTTTTACTCATAACACTCATATAATTTTTGTAACTCCACAAACCATCTCTGTATCAATTTAAATTCACATTATTGTATTGACGTTACCAAATCAAATCTGCCAGCTACATAAATTAAGGTGCGCTAATCAATTATGAATAAAACGTTACACGTAACCCTTTATATTCTGCCTTATCTAATGCTAACCTTTCTCAATCCAAATATAGTTCCTGCTAATCATATCACGTGCATTTATTGGTGTAAAATACTGACTTTATCTTGCAATAAACAAAATATTAATTCTGTGCTCATTTTGAGTTATTCTTTCATTTTTGTGTTAGTTAGGCAACCAAAATTGCTGTGGGTATTAAACCACTGCAATATATAACACCCATTTATATGAATGTCGTTTGCATATTTATAAATAAACTACAAATTGCGAAAGTATCTACCATTTACCTAAAAATAAAAATTAATATTCATTCAGATTCTTACATAGGATACCTAAATCCAAAAAACAGTGAATTTGTCTAAAATCTGAAAAACCCAAAAAACGCAAAAAAACCCAGCGGGTCGATAATTTCTGAAAAAACCCGGGTTTTTGCCAACTCTGCTTTTTCTGGAAGACTGCTGTATGGAAAAGAGTAACTTGACCACACACACATACACAACATACACACAGTTCACGTACAATACACATTTATCAGTAACTGGTAGCTGAACTTCTTGGCTCAAAAACAATAACATGGATCATTGCCAGCCTTTTTGCGAACATCCTCATTACAGGAGCATCGGGCTCTGCACTTTGAGAAGGTTCAAGCATTAAGGCCCCACAGTTACCAAAATCCGACTGGAGAATAACACTCATAACTTCTGGAAATTGGCCTAGGCAATAATATAACAACTTTGAGGGTGTTCAGCTGGATTAAAAATTTCCTTTTGCTATATGAGGCTCATAAAAATCTTTTTTTACAAGTTGGAATTAACATGTTAATTTTGGCTTAATAAATACTGTATACATAATCTTGAATTTCCGCGAGGTGCCACCAACTGAATCTTAGAAATAGCAATTTGCAACAAGATGTGTTTGACCTGATACGTATTTTTTGGGGCTCGTATCTTTGTAGATAGACTCGCTCAAGTTAATCTTTGGATAATTTGTAAATTAACGTTCCTCAAAGATGTTTAACAAAACTCTACCTTGACCTACCATTTTGAACCATTTCTTTATAAGAAAAACTTACCTTCTTGTCATGAATATTTACAGTTGGCTGATGTTGCCTTGGAAGTGATAAAAATTGACTGCTATCAACGCTTGCACGTTACACATTAGTTACTTATAAATTATAGTAAATGGCATACTTGCAGCAGTCGATATTTTCATTTCACTAAATTGTTCGTTCTCCACTATAAATTCGGATAAGCCCATCCAATAGTCTATTAGAGGTAACTTAAAATAGTTTTCATCTTGTTTTAATTAATTTGCGCTATTATAACTCCATGCTAGGAGCAGTATTATATGGAGAAATTAGTTTTTATTCACTTACGAGGTGACAAAACATAAGCTACATAAGCTTCAGAGTGAGTAAATGCCAAATGGTTACTGCTAAGTAATCAAATCTCCAGCAGACCAATTCAGTAAGTTCTTTTGAATTTTAACTTATTTTATTAACAGTTTGCTCAAGTTTGTCTTTATCAAAAGACTTGAAACGTTAATGCATGCATTTAAGTCACTCCTAGCGTATCACACAATATAATCATCTGACCACCACTCCATAATATAAGCTTCATTTTAATTACCTTCACGTTTAATAATTAAAATACTCAATATCTGTGTGATCGATAAAAAAATTTACTCCTACCTGTATAGTAGTTTTCTTTTTTCGCAGAAAACCAGTTCTTTTCCTATCTTCAGATAATACACTTTCGGTAGACAACGACTTCTTATCCTCTTCTAGTTCTAGACTATCTTGAGTTGTGCTGCTGTAGTGAAAGTTCAGCTGGTCCTTATTCAGTGTTATGCAGATCGGATACTTTTTGCTCCAGTGCCTATGGATAGATTAGAAATGAAGTATAGATTTCTGATTTCATATAACAAGGCTGCTATGACGTTAGTTTTTAAGTGTAATACCCAGTCTTACATAAAAAATTTAAATGCCACTACTTTTTGTTTTTACCAGAAAATCTCACTAAATTTGCGACGTTAAAAGCACTCCGCTTTGCGTCGTGCTCTTAAACTCGTCGCACGTGCTTTAAAGACGTACTTATACACTAATATTATAATATACTATTCTTAACATTTCAAGCATTTTTCAAGTTTAACACATTATTTGATTGCTTACTGTTGTTTGATATCTATCTGTTTCTTTAAGAACACTATTACAGCTCTGAGTGGATTGAACGATCTAGTTGTATAGTTGTGTACCTACCCCTACTAACATGAAGTCACACTTAGCATTGATGTGGTGTTGCCACACTGAACGTAAGAACTTTATTCTTATTACTGTTAGCATTTACTAAAAGTGACAAACAAAATGAATACATGTTAACAAACACAACTGCACTGAACAAGAGTCACAGTCAATCTGCTGCATAATACTTTGTCATACAGCACCAATGAATCACTACTTGGAGTTGCATCACAGTAATATAATCAGAATATTAGATAATCATAGCTGGAAGCAAACAATTACCTGTTATATCTAAGATAGTTGAACAATTTGTAGCTAAGCAGATGAAGCTGTTTTTAGAACAATTTCATATATTGCTATCAACACTGCCGTCCGGGTTTCAGGACAAACATGCAACATAATTATACCGCACTCTTGAAAGCTACTGATGATTTAGTACTATAGGTTTTCTAAAGAAACTTTCGTTACATGTTCTATCTGTACGGTGTTACCGGTATGTTAGCAGAATTTTAACAGTTCAGAAATCGATGTCTTGTCAAGAGTGACCTATAGTGCCTTTTCAGAATATCCACGTTTCATGCTTCTTGTTTTATGTGCTGATAAGACTCCAAACAGCATATTCGTTTTAAAGAAAAGTTATTCAATTATTTAAAACCCCTTGGAGGATTATCGTTTTGCTACTTAAATCCTATATCTTTAAGACCATGTAAAAAGACACATGACTGCTCGTAGAAATTTCTTCCTCTCTGTTTTTTCTAAAACTCGTTATAAAAGGATTACATGTGTATTAATACGTTTCAATATTTTATATTAGAAGCATTTAGGCTTACTTCTTTCGTACATCTCATAAATCGTATTTCGAATAGCAGCCTCAGTGAAGTTATCAACGCAAGTTACAGGTTTAGGATGTGGCTGTTTTTCGGGCGGAGAGGCATACATTTCATTTCAGTAGCTGCGATATAAAGCTTACCGTTAAAACAATGATATTTACTGCTGCCGCAACTAGCTAAAGTAAAATTGCATTAGTCAACAGATCTTTCTGAAATTTTGTATAGGATCATAATTTGTGATTCTGAACAAATTTTCTGAATATAATTTTGCCGTATCATAAATAAAAAGGGTAGTTTACCTGAAAATAAAATACAATTTGCTAAAAAATAACGGTTTTTTCTAATTCAACAGATCTTTCTAAAACTTTGTATAGGGCCATAGTTTATAATTATGAACAACTTTTCTTAATAAAATTTTGCCGTATCATAAACAAAAAGGGTAGTTTACCTGAAAATAAAATAGTTTTGGTATCCCTGTCACGGCCTACTTGTTTTTCACACTGATCCTGACCAGCAAATGCTCTAGCCTGGCCTTCTTGGACTTAGAACCTGAACCTGTCCGTCAAACTTGAGATTTATTCTCCTGAACTATCCTCTTCCTCTTCTGTCCGGGTCCTCCGACTGGCAGCTGAACTGTCTAATGGAGTAGACCTCCAACCCTTACCAGTGCAGGCTTTATGGGAGGTGGCAGCTGAACTGTCAGCCCTAAGGCTAAAACTCTCCGTACCTAACCTGTAAAGTGAAGCCGCTAGAATTCGATTTTGCCTTGGTAGTTGAACTGTTTTGGAAAACAGAATCCTTCAGGCTAAAACCCTCACTTGGCAGATGAACTATCTTGCAGGGTTACCCACTTAAAAGCGATTCCCTTCTGCGAGGTGAATCATATTACCACATGGAGGCGGTTCAAGCCCTATAGCCGCACCTATTAAATTTACTTGGAGGGTCTGTTTTGGACGTTCAAAATCGACTTCCTGGTATACGAAGACCGAGCCCACCTTCCACAAATACAACCCAGGCGAGCTGTTAAAGCCATTTTCCCGGCTAAAAGCGAGAAAATTCTATTTGGAGGATTTCACAGCGTCGTCGCTCTAGGATCACCGCCTGACCACCGTAAGGCACCAGCACCCTCCGTACTAGTATCTACGCGACACCACCACCCCCAGATAACCCTTAACCTTCAACGGACTGGCCTTTCCTAGTTTTAAATTTAGAATATTGGGTAGTCATCTATCTTTTCTTTGGGGTTTCCTCTATCTGTTTATTATGGGAGTTAAAAAATTTTTTAGGAAGCAAATCGAAACAAGAAATCTGTTGAGATTACATTCCTAAAAATTTTTTAGAAGATTTTTCAGCTAATTTTTGATTTTAAAAAGTTCATTAATTACTAATGGTTTTTTAAAATGAAAACCATCAGTTGTGTCAAATTTACAATTTAGTGATTGAAAATAAAAGGTCAATTTAATGTTACGTACGTTTCGCTATTTATTATAGCTTCTTCATGACATATTTTGATACATTTTAAAAATTATGGGACACACACATATAAAATATTAAACAATTAATTTTTAATCTTTAGTATTGGTTTTTTTTTATTACTTTTGATTTTGGTTTTATTTTGATTGTGAAACTTTAAAACGAGAAAATAATCCCAACAAGCCAACACCAAAAAATAAAAATAACACGAGACCAGGCTACAGACAAACAAAAATGGCTATTTCCCAACCAACGATCCTTCAAAGTAAATAAACTAAAACCATCAAAAATTAATATAAAAAATAATAATTACTAAACCAAGAAACTTGCCAT
Organism: Agriotes lineatus; assembly: GCA_940337035.1. NCBI lineage: Eukaryota > Metazoa > Arthropoda > Insecta > Coleoptera > Elateridae > Agriotes > Agriotes lineatus. The sequence continues at coordinate 163,106 of CALNHX010000483.1, forward strand.
TGATTCTTATACAGCTTCTAACAAAAACTAAATACACACAAAACAACCATCTAACTACATAGATCATTATCTATTTTTAAATATCCCGAAAAATAATCCACCGTAAGCTAAGAAATGAACATTTCACAAAATGGAAATTACCATGGAATTCTAAACACATATTGTAGAAGAAGGACCTCGAGGCCCAAATGGAAAACCCTTCAATATTTTTGAATTAGACAAAAATACAAACATACCATCCCACTAAACTTCAAAAACAGGAATTTATTAATGGGGGAAAAATTTTTTTTTAAAACAAATTCTTTGGAAACAAATCAAACAACCGACCAATATAATTACAAACAACCATTACATAAAAATGTTTTGGAATCCAATTTTACATAAATAACCATTAGATCTTATCCAAGTTTCACAATCAAAATAAAACCAAAATCAAAAGTAATAAAAAAAAAACCAATACTAAAGATTAAAAATTAATTGTTTAATATTTTATATGTGTGTCCCATAATTTTTAAAATGTATCAAAATATGTCATGAAGAAGCTATAATAAATAGCGAAACGTACGTAACATTAAATTGACCTTTTATTTTCAATCACTAAATTGTAAATTTGACACAACTGATGGTTTTCATTTTAAAAAACCATTAGTAATTAATGAACTTTTTAAAATCAAAAATTAGCTGAAAAATCTTCTAAAAAATTTTTAGGAATGTAATCTCAACAGATTTCTTGTTTCGATTTGCTTCCTAAAAAATTTTTTAACTCCCAAATATCACAGCTGTACAAACATTTAATAAATCTGTTTATTATATTATTTCGGTATGATCATTTTTGTTTCAGTTTTTTACAATTTTTTCAGCTTGGGGTCTGTTGAGACGCCGGCCCGCCTTTACAGGGTATTAAAATTTGTCTTGATTATTTCCAGTGAACTAAGGCAATCCTCCAGTATTGTCTGTAGTTATCCGTTCTTTGTGCTTCTAAGCAACTTCAGACATTTCACAAGACTCTGGGATTCCCCATACTATAAATGTGCACCTGCATGTGCAAAATTCACTTAGTTTCTGTCAGTTGCTCGTATTGTGCGGTTGAAGATGAGTACCGTGCCACAATTTCAAGATAGTAAGCGCGTTACAGCTGAAGAACTGCTGTATTTTCTTGAGAATGATGATCCTGATGTTGAAAATAATTATGATGTTGAAGTGGCCGCAAGTGATTTAGAAGACGATGTCATGGCAGAAAAAATGGAAAAGACGACGCAATTGTTGCTGACCAGGAGACGCAAGTCGAATTTGAAACCGGTTCAGAATTCATTAGTTATCTTCGAAGTTTTGCAAAATATGTGGCAAAAGATGGAACTGAATAGTCGAAGTCTAAACACACAAGCTAAATTACCAAAAGCCAATATTTGAAAAACTGCACTTGGACTTATAACTTGTAGCTTAGGTATTTCCAGCGTGCAAGATGCTTTTCTTCTATTTTTCAGTCCCAACATTGACATAATCGTAACTGAGACAAAAAGATAAGCCAAAACTTTGCTACATGTGCCAAAGGAAGAAAGATAGAAAAAGTAAGAATAAGTGCGTAAAGTGCAAAATTTTGTGTGCTTAGAACATTGTGTTTTTGAAATTATTTGTAATCAGTGCAAAAATTTAAACTAAGTAAAATTTTTTAAGTTTTTTTAGTTAATAGTTTGTTAGTCTTTAGAGTAGTAGTTTGGGTGTTTCTATTAGTATAAATAAAAATAAAAATTGATACATTTGTTATTTATTGTCCTTAAACTGATACGTCACGTATGTGCAATGGTTCCATGGCATTTTTCCTTGGGGTCCAATTGGACCCCGGCTCGTTTGTTTCGTAATTTTATGAAGCCCGTCCGTTGAAGGTTAAACTTGCTAAATTCAATGCCAGCTCTTGTGACAATGATAAAAGGCTGCGATTCATACTGATTCGACGTTGTTAAATGTGATATCTGTAATCATTTACACCTGTTTCAATAAATAAATAAATAAATAAAATAATTACAAAACAATAAACTGTAAACAAATAGCTAAACTAGAAGGTCAAGCTCTGGGACATCCGGCCTACAGGCCAAAACCTATACAGGCAAACCTCGCCATTCGCGGGGGTTACGTTCCAGAAGAATGCCGCGAAGCGCAAAACCGCGATGCGCAAGTAAACACATTAATGATAAAAACGGGGTTAGGTTCCATTAACTAGATTTATTTATACTATGCAACCTAAAAAAATTCAAAAATACATAAACGCGAGTATACATACTAAAATTCCATATGTAACATAAGTCTGCCACTTGAATCTAGAGCTCGAATATCCATTTGTTTATTCAAGTTATAATTTTATAATTTATTTCAGGTCCAATTTGGTAATAAGAGACTCAAAGAAATAGGCTCGATGAGTGTGTTTAGAAGTTCGTGATAAATAATGTTATTTAGGTGCTCATGACATAAACCGCATACGTCTGTTTTATTTACTTAGTATGTGAAAGTTGAAACAGTTAACGTTGGCAATTCCATCCGCGAACGGCACAGCAATCCGCGAACGGCAAAGAAAAGGGAGCACATGCCCTTAATGCCAATGTACATCTCCGAGGACATAAAATGAAACTTACAAAGAATCAATTCTCATCTAATCCTAATAAACATTTTATCAGTAATCGTGTCGTGAACAATTGGAATAGGCTACCTGATGAAGTTATTAAATCTACAAGTGTAAACCAATTTAAAAATAGATTTGATTTGTACCTGAACTCTAATACTGTGCAATAATGGAATATCTACCTACACCTACTATACTTATAATTTTTTTTCCCTACAGTTACTTATACTTTATATTCACAAGTTATATCCGTTTAGTTATTTACTAGTTATAATTATACACATGTACCTGTTTTTTTGTTATTAGGCATAAACAGCCCTAGGCTGCCTGCCTACTATGTAGTAATAATAATAATAATAATAACATAAATGCCCTGCGTAAAATCAAATCAGCGAAACGCAAATCCGCAAACGGCAAGATCTGCCTGTACTTAGCACGACGTCGAACGCACCCGCCATAACGTGCTTACCTGGTAAATGGGTTGCAGTTTACCAGAAAACCAAGAACCACAGTTCCAGACGAATATGTTAATTTTAATGATGTACAATTCAAGTTTGACTTGGAATTTTGTAATTATAGCTAACAACATTATATTGATAGTAATTATATGGTGTTTTCCTTACCCTATATATTTGAGTTGAGTAAACGTATTTCTCCGATTGAGCTAACCCGAGGTCTAAATTAATAATGCCCTCAGTGAGGGGGTGAAACGTTGCAAGCCAAACATTTGATTTTTAATTGTTTGTCAAACATTTTCAAAAATTACAAGGTCTACAGAAACCGTACAAAATACAGTTAGTTAAAGTGGATACAAAAGAAACAATTTAGAGATATTCAACTGGTAAATCACCTATTGCTGTCGCATCTAGATAGTACACAAAACATATATGGAGTTTCAACGTCATATCTCTTTTCGTTTTTGAGATATTCTGTTCACACACAGACAGACAGACAGCCCAATGAACATAAATATGTTTTTTGGGTTCAGGGGATACTAAAACGTGAAGATCTGTTGAAGAATTTTTACCTTTTTCTAATACTTAACACATATTTTTTTAAATTCCAATGAGTTTACGAAGAAATTGCATATAACTAAATTTGTAGCAAATTAAATTTCTTTTTATTTATTTTATTATCAAAATTTTGATATGACTTACTGTTCACGCATTATTAATTGATAATAAGCGAATTAAGTTAAAATCTGCAATGTGGGAACTTCTGGGGTTTGGTGGCACGTGTTAATAGTACGGGAGCCAGTGAACTTTTTTGTTACGTCATTGGGCTCACGGCTAAATTAAACTTCATGAATTAGTTTTTGTACTGATGTAAACAAAAACCGATTTCTGCAATCCCGAATCCGGGGATAACATTAATAAAACACCCGTATACATAGTTGTTCGCCAGCGACTCGCCGAAGTTTCGTTATGAATAGTATGTTGGCGGCACTGAAAGTCTATGTCAAATTCGAGGTTAGCAGGTTAGGTTTTCCGTCAGTTTTGACAGAAACTAACACAAAATCTAACCTGCTAACCTCGAATTTGACATAGACGTACAGTGCCACCAACATACTATTCATAACAAAACTCCGGCGAGCCGCTGGCGAACGACCATGCATACGGGTGTAAGGGTTGCACTGTGAAAGTTGTCGTAATTGACGACTATTTCACGTCATTTTTAAATGCAAAATACAAATTGCTTACAAAAGTTTAATTAACACATAGCAATAAAATAACGGGTGTTCATAAACAGTCGTCATCCCAGTTGCTTTGAAAAACAAAATGTTATGTCTTTGATTAATTCGTGCAACACAATGAAACGTCATTGAGTACTGTCATAGAGCATTTTTTCTCAATTTTACTAGACATACGTTTCTGAAGTAAAAACCTACTGGGATGACGACTGTTTATGAACACCCGTTATATTTCTGCAATGTGGAATTGGGGGATAACCCCTTCTGCAAAGAGGGTGAATATATAGGGTTGAAGTTGTAAAAAATTTTGTAAGATAAATGAAAAATTCTTTTTGCATGCACTAGTGCGAACATTAAACATTACAAAAATGATATTCTGCATAACAAACTCCGGGTCATGACTTTCTGCAAGCGCCTCAAAAGTAACTTGTCGCGCGCCGTCAAATGCTCGTGCCGAGTCAATTTCACGTTATTATATTCAACAAATCAATGCGATTTGTACAACAATAAATATACACGAAGTTTTCTTAATATTCTCAATTTTCTCAAGCATGTTGTTATCGTGTTTCTCAAGTGCTACCAGCATTACCTCTTTACACAAAATAGTACAATTTCTACAAATTAATGTAATAAACACGACCTTTAGAACGTTTACGAGATAAACTACAAAAAAGGCATGATCGAGGAATCGTAGATGCTTCCGAAACCCTCGTCTCGATGTCTGTTTCGAGGTCTACTGGATCAGAAAAGAAACTTCTTCTAGAGCAACTAACGATGAAGTGGTACTCTCCTGTGTTGTATTGAGATGTTTTTCAGTGCTGCTCTGGGTTTCAGCAGCCTGACTGTGATCTCTGGAAAGATTTTTGATGGAATGTACAAATCTTTTCATTCTAATTTTTTAGTTAAGTTGCCAGCAGATGATTTTTTGTGTAACCCTACATATTCACCCTCTTTGCAGAAGGGGTTATCCCCGGATTCCACATTGCAGAAACATATTTTATTGCTCTGTATTAATCAAACTTTTGATGGGAACTTGTATTTTGCATTTAAAAATGACGTAAAATAGTTGTTAATTGCGACAACTTTCACATCACAACCCTAAATGTTATCTCCGGATTTGGGATTGCAGAAATCAGTTTTCGTTTACTTTAGCACAAAAACTAATTCATGAAGTATAATTTAGCCGTTTACCTTATGACGTAACAAAAAGTTCACTGGCTCCCGAACTATAATATTATTCAATTGGGTTCAAATTTTTTGCAGGTTTGTTTTTTCGGAATTAGAACAACTTTAGAGGGTGCGAACAAAAAAATTAGAATTTTTTTTCCCACTAAATATACCTAGAATCACCCTAATGTTAATTATATATGTTTTTTTCCGTAAGCAAAACTGTAGTTTTCTACTATTATCGTAGTACGGATTTTGATGTCATAGTGACGTGCAACGAAAGTTTCTTTAGAAGACCTACACATATAATTCAATAACCACAACTCCTATTTTACTAGATGAAAGCAAAAAATTTGATGTAGCAAAGGCAAAGTTAAACTAATAAAATACTTAATATGCCAATAATAATTATTGTTGGATTGTATACTATAATTTCGCTGTTTAGTTCATGAAGAGAAACAAAACGGCATTGTAACAAATATATTATAATATTAGTAAAACAGCAAATAACGTTAACTAACCTTCTCTTATTGAGTCCTTCAGGAAGTAAGCCGATCTTGGCCCCAAGCAAGTTGTATATTCTGTGCTGCGTAAATGCGAACTTATGTTTCGGCTCGTTCCACAATGCCCGCTTCGGAATTTTCGCCCGAGTGTGACTAATTCGCAGTAGATTGCCTTGAAGTCTGATGTAAACTGACTGTGTTTGTGATATATGGTAAGTCTGTGGATTGTACAAGTCTGGATATTCGTTCATCCATCCCTATAAACAAACCCTCAGTAGAAAATTATTCTTTTTAACTTGTAAACGCACTGAAAAAGAACTGCTCCAAAGGGTAAAGGTCGATACTGTTTTCCAGACAAGTTGTTGACAACAAGTGATGCAATCTTTTGGAATTCTCAGGGAATTCTACTAGTAGACTTTAAAGAACGTCATTAATGTACAAATTGAAGTTGCTATTGAGCAATGCAATTTCCAGGAATTAAATTACCCCGCTCCTCCCCCCTATAGCTCCAACCTAGCGCCAAGTCACTATGTGTTGTTTTAAAAATTGAAGTTGAATCTGTTTGGGAAAAATTTTACCAGACGAAGATTGTAATTTCTGCAGTTTTAGACGATTTTAAGGCCAAAAATTCAGATTATTTTTATAGAGGTATAGAATAGTTAGCAATATTAAAACTAAAAATTATTGTTTGATTCTAGTATCAACACCCGTGGGCCGGAAACTTTTGGACTTCACCATGTACAGTAGTGTTCAAAAATTCGTTGTACAAAGACAGTTATAAGTTTATTGGTAGTTGTGTTTTTCATCAACAAAGGCTCACACTGTATGTAATGGACTGATTCGTGTCACCCTATACATACATTTCACATCCTTTTTTATATACTGCTAGTAATAAAGCTGAACCGTATTCCTTACATGTACTAATTAAGTTGATGCACATTATAAGTGTATCAAATGAGCGAATGCAGCAGATCAAACTGAGGCAGTCGCGGCAAAATGAGCGACCGTGCGTGTGTTGTCCAGATAATCTAAGGTACGACGTGTGCTAATAAAGGCACAGAAGAGTGAGTTGTTGGTCTACATTATTCGCCGCCGACACAAATAGGTTCCTGAGTGGGAACACAGACTACGAAGGCATTAAACTACCTACGTAGCATCCCCAAAGTGTTGTTGCATCTTCCATAGAAGGGAGCCGTTGTTTTAACACCACAGAAGCATCGCTCTTGTCCAACCTCGAGGACACTTGCAGCAACTGCGACATTAGGGACAATTGTTTTCGTGTCCAAGATAACGGGGGTTGCCCGTAGCCAACACGAAATTATTGTGTCATCTGCTAACATAGCTTGTTTGCTTGAATTGAACGTGCCAAGGCAGCGTGTACCCGCAACAAGCGCGTTTAAAGAATAGACCGCTTCGCCTAGTGCATTTGTGCGCAGAATTTAAATACATTTTGCACTACCAGAGTTTGACTTTGCGTCGACAGTTGAACATTAACGCACTATTTAAGGTGCTTTCATGCATGTGGCGTTTTTTTTTATATGAATAGTGTGTATTTTACATTTATTTTTATGTAATATGGGAGTAGAAACAGCTTTCGCCAGTAGATAATTAAAGTATTGTTGACAGCTTCACTGAATGTTTGGACGTCGTTTATTCTTGGTGTTTTATGTACATGTACTCTCTTGCACTTGTGTTTGTTTTGTTTGTACTGGCCTTGTTAAAGTGTGAAATAGTTATTTATGCACTTAGAGCGAAAAATAATGCATTAGGCGTGAGTTCGAAAGTTTCGGGGCGAGCGAAGCGAGGTCCGAAAAAACTCGAACGAACGCCTAATGCATTTTTCGCTCGTGTTGCATACAAAATTTTTCCTACGACTGTAAAATTTTCGAAAATAGGTTTAAACTGGTGTTTTTTGCCATTTCTAAAATTTCCAGCGACGTGCAAATTTTTACATCAGAATTGGATATTTTATCGCCCATTTCTTATTTTTCTTGACACTTAAACACCGACAATACACAAAATAAATCACAAGTAACTTTAAATCTCGAAAAAAGTTTTAAATCAAATTCACAGTTACAGCTGTCAACTTTGACGTTTTCAAATAGCTGACCACTAGCCGACTTAGGTATATAATCATGAAAGCTTATATAAAATTTATGTATGTTGCTATGTATTACGATTCACGATTATATACTTACGTATGACGGCTGCCGAGATGAACTGATTCAAACAATAAATTTTTGACGTACGTCAACAAGGCGGAAAGCTTGATTTTAGAAGCAGTCGTAGGAAAAAGTGTTTTAAAAGCTACAAAATCAAACCCAAATTTCTGGGTCATTTCTAGTGATTTATTTCACCAAAGTGAAGGGAAATATAGTAGTCTAGTAAAGGAGTGGACGAGTAATAAGGAATTAAACAAAAATAAACTGGTTGGGTAATAATTTGTAATTTTCTGCTTAATTTTAAAATTTATTTGTCCCTTCTATCTTCAATATTGACAATTTGACAGTTATTTGAAGTACATCAGATCCAAACGCGCCACCCTGTACTTACGATACAGAGGGTTCCTTAATTTAAGATAGTAAAAGGAAAAGGCAAGGACAAACAGCGGAAATTTTTAAAAAGAGTAAAAAGACGGTTAGATCCCCAGGAAGTACTAAAAATAAGGGTAAAAAATGCAATGAGAACGAAGATGTATCATCCGGAGAAACGGAAAACAATACTAACAGAAAAAAGGCAATTAAAACTCCAGAAAAATTTAGGAAACCAGAAGGAGAAGGAGAACTAGAAGATAAAGAAGGACACAAAACACTGATAGGTATGATGAAAGAGATGATGGGCGAAATTAAAGAAGTGAGACGAGAGCAAAAAAAATCAACAAGGAGAAGTACAGAAAATGAGAGAGGAGTTGCGAGAACTAAAAAATGAGCAACAAATGTATTATAACCATGTGGTTACATTACAGAAAGAAAACACAGAATTAAAAAAAAGGGTGGAAGAGCTGCATAAAAAATGTGAACGTATAGAAGGAATAGAACAAGGATATGAACGTATGAAGAAAGAGAAGTGGAAGAAAAACCATATGATAACGGGGTTAAATACAAAGGCAAAAAATGAAGATGAATTAAAAAGAGAGATAAAAACCCTCATAAGGGAGAAATTAAATCTAGAAGTTAAATTAGAAACAGCTTACACAATAAATGAAAAGAGCTTTATAATTAAAATGGAAGACATGCAACAAAAATTTGAAATCCTGAGAAAAAAAAAAATGCTAAATCAAACAGAAAATCAACAAATTGTATACATAAGCAGTGACCTAATAACAATGAAAGAGAGATACAAGCAAGAATCAGAATGAGGATGAAAGAAAAGCGGGAAAAGATATATCCATAGCATACCAAAAATGCATAATCAATGCGGCTGCTCCATCGAATAACACAGTATGTGATAATGAGTAAAATTGTGGGAAACAAGGAAACACTTTAGATCGATGGCCCCACACTCTGCATGCATTCCCAAAGTTAAATCCCGTATATTTGCAGTCTGTATTAAGGTATAATTTTTACTGTCTGACCAAAAATCTTGCAACCCTAAAGTTTCATGGTAAAATGTAGGTACTGTGTTTTGAAATCCAATGGGTGGGCGGAAGTGAGGATTAAATTAATTTTCTACACAGTATCTACAAGAACAGTTTTATTATTTTTTTTACGATAGCTACACGATTTTTTTTTATCAAAAAGATATGCTGGACAACTTAAACAAATACAAAAACAATAAAAATAACCAAAATGTATGAATTACCGCCATGCACACCAATAACAAACACTCAGAAATTAAGGTTATGTAGGTACGTTGAGTGAGCATGTCTGCAACAAAACACAGTATCTCGTAGATACTGTGTTATACACAGAATTTTGACAAAAAGTTTGCTCTAAGTGTTTTTTCTAAAACACAGTAACTACCAGATACTGTGTTTTCTTTGGTTCTTTTGAAAATTATAATGACTTGCTGTGTTTTGAATTGGAGAACAGAAGAAATTCATGTAGATACTGTGTTTATGGGTAGCTGTAAATAGGTAACCAGTATAGATAGCTGAAGACTGATTAGCTAGAAAGATGCGGGACAACACAGTATCTACATATGAACATTCAGCTCAATTTCACAAAAAATGTTGGATACTGTGTTTTTCGATGGAGCAGCCGAATGGGGAAGTATGGAAGTGGAATAAAAAGAAAAGGTACTTACGAAAATAAAAGATTCAAAAAACTAGCAGCAAAAAGGAAAAAGGTTGCACAAATTATGACAGCACAAGCATAGAAAAAGGACATAGATGAGAGATGGATATTAGGAACGTGGAATGTAACAGGATTGAATTATGAGGGAGCATTAAAACAAAAGGAGGGACAATGTAAAGCTTATCGAATCGATATATTGACAGTCCAAGAAACAAATCTAAAAGAAAAAGCTGAGGTAGAGTTGGAGGATTTTATATTTATGAGTGGAGGGGGAAACAGAATAGATTAGGGACGAGATTCTTTATAGCGAAGTCAAGAATAGAGAGCTTGCTAAATTTTACCGTAAAAAGTGAAGGGATCAGCTCTATTACAATAAAAGGGAGAAACAGGAAATTTAATATTGTAAACGTTCACTCGCCAACAGCAGGGGTAGATGATGAGGACATTGATAAATTCTATGAAGAACTAGAACAAATTTATGATAGAATTCCGAAATACGATGTTAAGATCATAATTGGAGATTTCAATACGAAAGTTGGACAGGAAACTCACTACAGACCATACATAGAAAGGCACCGCAAGCACAAGTTAACAAACGATAATGGACAGAGACTACTTAACTTCGCAATAAGGAGAAGCCTGAGAATAATGTTTACAGTAAAAGCAAACAAAGAAATATACTGCAATGATTTAACTGTAATGATAATACAATAAAATAATAAATAAATGCTGTCACTGTGATATTTTCTTTTATTAAAAATCAAATTATGACTCTTTAATTATTTATTATCATTTCTGGGTTCTAGTTAGGAATGTTATAAACGATAGTATGCCCTCAATTCATAATCCATCCATCTGCTAAGAAAATTATTAAGCTAGCTCTGAAAGTCATGAAACTCATATCTCACACGGGCTTGGGATCCTTGATTTGTTATAATTTCAATGTGACTGGTACGCCACTGGGTAGAAATGAAATTGAATTGCAGCGCGCAAGTGCTGCCTGTCTGTCAAATTAACTGGCCAAAACAATTCGAAATATGCTGACAGCTCGCGTGTGTAATTACTTCAAAAGGAATTTAATGAACAAATTATCCGGTAAGTTTGCAAATTTCACGCCTTCAAACGGCGTCACTTGGTTCTTTTGTTTTCAGGCTAAAACCTCGACTAATTTGTTTGTGCTATATGCCTAGCTGCATTTGTTTTTTCTAACCTCAAAATGATGATTAAAAATACGATTCCTGGATAAATGGTTGCTCAATGACAAAGAAATTCAACGGGATTCGATTCCTTGATTCGTCCTTAAAATTTCTTAGATTGACTGATACCTCGGACCCACTCTGCGCTGCCTGCTGTGTAAGATGGGCCCCCTGGTCGTTGGAATGGCTGATGCTGGTAGTCCCCACTGCGCTGAATGGCTGATAACCCTCGCATAGGCTCAAGAACCCCTACGGTTGTAGACTCTTACTGGTCCGTGGCTGAAGTCGCTGCCGCTTCCATCCGAAGGAGGTAGCCGAAGCAAAATAATTTCAGGACGTGGATTTTGCTACCTTCATTTGTGCAGATGCACCTCAAAAATTCTGGACACACTGGTATATTTTATAACTATCTATTTTAATGTTTAGTATTTAAAAATTTAATTTTTCTGGAGAGCAAAAACTGGTCTGTCAAATCAAGAATTTATTCAAATGGTAATGCCCCTGGTCGTTATAAACAAAACACTATCTAACAATTTAAAAAAAGGAAATCAACCAAGTACAATATTACTTTTACAACTAAATTGAACTTAAGTTATAAATATTTACAAAACCTTAATACTAAAATAATTGTCCTTTGAATTTCGGATTTTTCACTGTCTAATTGCGCCACTTAGTTTGTTTTTAATTTCACTGATTGTTCATTCCGCCACTACACTGGTTAGTTTTCACATCACTCTTGTTTCACATCCTGTTGTTTTCTTTTCTGCAATTTCTACTAAAGCTGCTTCCTTTTTCTCAATTCTCACATCTGGCTGTAGCATGTAGTAATTTCTTTGTTTGCCTGGTTTATGCATTCTGCACAGTCCATCTATGATCCTTTTATTCTTACCTCTTATTTTAAAATGCTCATAAAATTGTCCACATGTTAATTACTTTAATTTCAAGGCTTCTTTTAGACTGAACATATTTCGAACCCTTCTGTGCCAGTTTTATTCAAATGGGTTTAGCTTTACTTCGCACAAACCTTTTATATTATGCTAAAATTACATCAATGATTCCAACTTATGAAAATTGAGTTTCTTTCTTTGCCTATGTGTTCTAATAATCTCTGCTACTGGCCATTTTTGCCAATGTAATTACGAGCTGACAATTTATGTGAAATTTTACAGTTGTGTGAATTATCCCAACTCTGTGCTTTTGTGATTTGATTTATAATTTGTTTGCACTGCAACTAGAGTTGAGTGGAGGGCTAAATACCATCGCAATACAAAGGTACTTGGCAGCATCCCAACGGAAAAACAGTTAACCAAATTGATCATCTGTTAATAGAAATAAAGCATCAAAATATAGTTACCGATATCAAGAGTCCAAGGGGAGCAGAAATAGAATCCATCCACTTCTTCGTGAAATCAATAATAAAAGCTCAGATAGGTCACAAACCAAAAATTAACAGAACTGTAGAAAGAAAACTAGAAATAGAGCGATTAAGGAAAGAAGAGATGGGAAAAAAATCTGATGTGATACACGCACACAACTTCCTTTTACAGTGATCTTATATTAGTCAAAAATTTAATTTCAATTTTTAAGCATTTGTCAAAAATTTTCAAAAAATACAAATTCTACAAAAACGCTAAAAAATTTTCTCTATAATTTTAAGCTGAATTCAAAAATGTAATAATATATCGGGTGTTCTATTTAAAATAGGAGTTAATTAAAAAAACAAAAAAAAAACAAAAGAAACCCATTTTAGAAGTATTCAACTGGAAAATCACCTATCTCACATCAATACACATTAAAAATGTAATAAAAATGTGAAGTTTGAAAAAAATCGTTAAGAGCCGTTTTTGAAAAGGTCTAAAAAAACTGAAAAATCACAAGAGTAAACACCTCTTCCAGTTAAGCGATTTTCTTCAAAAGCTTGCTGTCGCATCTATATAGTACACAACACTTATATATAGAGTTTCAACGTCATACCTCTTTTTGTTTTTGAGCTATTCCGTTCACAGACACACACACACACACAGGCAGACACACAGATCGACACACACACAGACAGACCAATGAAAAAACAAATGTTTTTTTGGTTCAGGGGACTCTAAAACGTGAAGATCTGTTGAAAACTCAATTTCGAATTTTTGGGGTGAATCCAATACTTCCTTTATTGTAAAAGGAAGTAAAAACTGGGCAGCCCTAAAAACGGCAATTACGCAGGCAAATCTGCAGTGCACAAGAAAAAGTAAAAACAAATGGTTTGACGATGATTGTGAGTTGGAGGAAAAGCTCAGAACAAAACATAGAAAACCTCAGGAAAAAAGAAGAGAGATAAAAAAATTAATTAAAAGTAAGAAAAGAAGCATACTCAGCAAATCAATAGAAATTATAGAAAAGAGTTACAATAAAAAGATGCTCCGATAATCAAAACCATAAAACAGGGAAGACTACGATGGCTAGGCCATTTATCAAGAATGGAAGAGAACAGAATGCCAAAAAAAAAATCTTAAAATGATAGCAGAAGGACGATCCAGAAGAGGCAGACCCCCAAAAACATGGTTGGAATCGGTCAACGAAGATCTAGTGGAAATGGGGATTGCTGATAGATGGGAAATGGAGGAAAATTATAGTCACGGGCCTTACGGCCTTTTGTGCTGTTAATATATGTTGACAGCTTCACTGAATGTTTGGACGTCGTTTATTCTTGGTGTTTTATGTACATGTATTCTCTTGTATCTGTGTTTTTCTTACAGATTATACAGTGCATTCCAATTAAAACAAGCCACCCCATTATTAAAAGCCAACTTGTGTAAAGATTATGGGAGTTCTAGTTGTTACCGGTTTCATTTTAGTTTTTTCTCTTGCAAAAAAATGTACTCACAAGTCAGAAGGTTATAAAAGGTGTGAGCCCATTACATTACTTTTTTGCGGGTTACCATTTTTAGAGTGAATTTTCTCGGAAACTACTGAGCTGTATTGAAAAACTAAAAAGCATTAAAGAAAGAATTTGATACCCTTTAAGAGAGGTATCACTCGACCCCCTTTCCTATTTGAACTTTTTGACGTTTGTGTTGGTGGGGTGAGGGGCTAACTCTGAACGAGTAAATTTTGACAAAAAAATGTGTGCCCCTAAAAAGAAAAATTGACGTATTTTAGAATTTTTCTATAAATATAAAAATAATAAAATTATACGGGGTGGCTCGTTTTAATTGGAATGCACTGTATATCTTTTTATGTAAACTGTTGGGTTTTTATTGCTCGCAGTGTTTGCATGCATAATTTCAGCATTCCATGTGACAACGAGCAACCCCAGAGCAATATTAGTTTTTTCTTAGCGCACCGACGATTTTAATAGTTTTATGTCTCTACGGCTGTTTACACTAGCGAACCAAGGATAATTAATAGTACAGTAGAGTATAGGGCTAAGCAAAAGAACCGTTACAATATGATGCCCACCGTAAGGTCTGAATAGAAGTTGTTAATTGCTACACGGGGAATTTATTTGTACACAAAAGAAAAAGAAAATAATTAAATCACTTCAACGATCAATTAATTTACCTAATCGCGATCTATTCGAATTGGTACCATTTCGCCTGGGGTTTTACACTTAAGACTGTGTATTTTCAGCGCTAACAAGGAGTTAATTGCAATATTCAAGATCCCGATAAACCTTCGCAAAAGGTTTAAATTTTAAAATGTTGAGTTACTGAACACGACCAAAATGCAAAAAGGCAGCATTGCCAATCGAGGAAAATATTAAATACATAAAATGAAAATAACCTATTCCGCATACATTATTGCACGAGGTGAACGTCGCAGTTAGCTACACAGAATTTCTTAATTTCTCGGTAACATCGGTTAGGAAGATCACCATTATACAAGGTAGGCACATCGCATAAACTTTCATAAAACTAGCCCGAACGATATTTCTAGTTTACACGATGAGATGACTAAAATGCTAGCAGATACCTGGGGATGCACAGTAGCACAACTTCGTCAGAGCAGCCATGCAGGGTAGCTACACGGAGATGCTGTCCACTAGTTGAAATAACCTCAAGAGTGACGGGCTTTTCTCTAACTGGTGAAAAACCTCGTGGCTGTCACACTGGTGAGAAGTCGTGCATTCGAAGACTACCACATGGGTTGAGATTGCTCACAACGGCGTGGGGGTTGGTCCTCCAGGTGCTTTGGCAAGCGACATCAATGCCACGGGGGGTGCACAAGCATAATTGATCCCGAATAAGTCGGAAACGAAATGGGAGTACTAAGCGTACTAAGGGGACTAAGAGACCAGAGATGTTAGATGGCCTCGAGTGAGTAATTTGAAGAAATATATAATTATCCCGGCATAACTGGCTTTATTCTAGCAATATCACACAGAATTTCTTGCGGGTGAATGACGATTTACATCATAATACTGGAATCGTTGATCTGCTTGAAGCCAAATTCCAGGGAAATCCAACTACATCACCCACAAACAATCACACCAGAAATGAGAGGCATAAAATCGCCGCCGGAAATCGCACTATCAATGTATTTTGAAAACTATTATAATCCCCTAAAGTTCAAGGTTTTTCAAAATCCAAAAATGCAAAAATGAGTATGCAACCAAATACACACCTAGAAACTGCAGGTCACTCGAAACCTCTAAACTACATCTGTATGTATTTAAGCAAAAAATTATTCGAAACAATTCCTGACTGCATCTAAATGATTTAAACACAAATAATTGTATATACAACACTTTTTTGAACTTTGTGTAATGAATTCATATTCACAAAGCACAAACGCTGTACAACACGTTAATGAACACAACTGTACATTATCCGAGAGCGTTGATAGAATTAGTAGAAAATTGTTTATAACAAAGTATACTTCTATGGAACTCTATTTGAAGATTTTTAAGTAATGTAGGCATAAAATAGGGACACACCGAGCCTAGAAATTGCCAAGCACCGAGTGTGAAAGAGAAAAAAAGAAATGTAAAATATCTTCGTTATTATGCATTTCAGCATACATTAACCTTAAAAAGCTACCAATGGATAATACCTTAAATTTGGTACTCTGTATGTTACCTTTACAGCATTTTGGACAAATTCTAATTATACACTTAGAAGTGTTTTTGAGCATACCTACCTCAAATTTGGTAACTGGTTGGTATTCCTTGACGGCAGGTATTTCTAAGATTGCATGCAGATTGTTAGCAGCAGGAAAAGCATCCACCAGACCAGTAGCAGCAGTGTTTAGGCTAAAGAGTTTGTTATAAATGCCCATTGCTGCTAGAGTGAACATTGTTCCTGCCATAAAGCCACTAATATATATTGGTATTGAAATGCTGAAGTAAAACATCAGGGCTGCAATTAACGCTAGGAGATGCCTGTAACTAATAATAGGGTTCAAAAACACAACAAATATATAAAAAGTAACATACCTATAAAACAAATCCAACCAAGAAAGTTCTTGTTCATACGATCGTACATCCACAAAGCCTTCTGGGGCAAAGTACGTCCGAGTTTTGTCATCATCGAAATGGGCTCGCCGGACATCGCTTCCAGATATCTGCTTTACAGTTATTTCATTACTTTCGTTAACATCTAGATTATCTATTTCTTCTGCCACATTCGATACAATCTCCTCATCAGTGTGAGTGGTTTTACTATCAGGATCGGGTGGAGGGGCTAAGTTAGAATCAGTTCCGTTAGCTCGCAAAGGAGTCTCTGTGCTCTGGAAGTTGGCATCTTCTAAAGCCTCAATGCCACTTTCTACTTCTATGTTCTCTTGGGAAGATAAGAGCCTGTCATCGGAAGTGCAAGCTTTCAAACCCGTATTTATTTCGTATAGGTTTGCTAGACTTCTTATGCTAATGTTGCCCTCTTTGTACGGCTTTTTCTTTCTTATAACCTTATATTTGTGTTTCGGCTCTGAGAGTGTGGAAGTGCGTGGTTTTGAGACGTCGTCAAATTTTTTGTCTTTTTCTAGGGACGGCGTTTCATCATCACTCGACATTTCCACTCCTATTAATGCAAAATTTAAAAGTAAACGCATGTTCATGTTGTGCCGGTTTTTATTGTGCTGCCAGCATAAATATAGATAAGGCATAAAATACTTTCTCACCTTCAGTCGTCGATACTATACCACACGTCTTCGAAATACTGCTTTCGGATATGTCTTCCGAATCTGACAAACTGGAGTTCTCTTTGTCTTTGAAAGCTTTGATTTTTTTTGACAAACTGTCACCCTCTTGGTTCCGCTGCTTTATTTCCGTCAGTGTGTCTTCAACGCTTCTAGTTATTTTACCCTGAAAGTTTCATATTGCAATAAAAAATACTAGTTTACTGGTTAGAATTATTTCTGTTATGTAATCGTTGTGGTGCGACTAACTAAAAACAAAGCAGCTTACTCTAATTTCTGCAAAAAACTTCCAGGGATCAGAAGGAGGTGAAGAATCCTGTGTTGTGAGTGATGCGTCTATGCTAGTGGACCTTTTTCCTAAACGAGGTAAGTATGAACGTAGTGGACTGCTCTCGGAATCTCCCACATCTGTAAATAGATTGTTTACATTGTAGCCGTTACTTTTGGTAGCAGTGGTAATGTGATCGTCAAATGTTATGCCAGGATTGTATATTTTGCTGGTCTGGTCCAGCACTGTTTCGATCATTCTCTTTTTAAGGACGAGTGCAATCCGATTTTGCATATTGAAATAAAACTTATTTCCAAATCAATAAATACAAGTCACTTTTTAATAACTTGGTAATAGTCAGGGCCCGATTTTAGGGCCAAATTTAATATTCCGCCCCTCTGCCCCCTAAACTGTATATAAATACAATAATTAGCAGTTTTTGAAATTAAAAAACAGATTGTGACATAAGAAGTAAACTAAATTACTTGTTAAAACTAAAACTAAAAAAAAATAAGACATATATAACAATACATTTACAGTTGAAAGCTTATTTCTCTTTACAATGATATAAAGGTTAATATACAAAGATTCAAAAGTGCTGTGACAACAAAAAAAATACATATGTTAAATGAACCAATCAGCTCACTTCAACAGACTACAGACCTATCGCTTCACGTTGCGACTATAAAAATTAAGACAGTTTATGACTTTTTTCTAATTTCCGCCACCCTCGGCCAAGATCCACTTTTCCATGCCTCAATATTGCCTTCCTAATAATATGAATCTATAAATAGTAAGGAGAGTATTTATTGCGTGAAATTGTGCTTTGTTTTTATCTCCCATTTTGTTTGTTTTAATCTGCCACAATTTTCTTTCTCATATCAATTTATGCATAAAAACGGCAAAACTCATCATTTTAGGTTCTAATGAAGCAAAGTGGGTTTAAGAAAATTTAAATTAATATTTCAGTAATACAGGTTACATTCTTAATAACCTCTTTAAGGGCCGGTTTCTGAAACAAATTTTTAACTGACCGTTAACAAACGAGCCCATTAATTTAACTGATCCATAAAATTACGTCGGGTTTCTGAAAAAAATCTCCATTAATTTATAGGCCGGTTAACTAACTTCGGGTTCTACACTGAACTAATAGTTATCAAAAAATGCGATAGATGCGCTACTATCGCCGCTGTCAAAGTTGACAGAAAATTCAAAACTTTTTTGTGTTTTGGGTGAACTATTTGTGTTAAATAATGGACCCCAAGCGAATGAGGGGAAGAAATTTCACCGAGGGGGAAAAAAACTTTCTCTTCGAGGTGGTTACCACCAAATATAGGTCCATCCTCGAAAATAAACAATCCGATGCGGTAATCACCGCAAAAAAGAATTTGGCTTGGCAAGAAATTGCCAGAGAATTTAATTCTCAAAATCAAACGGGTCATAGAACTGCCAAGCAGCTCCATGCGCTGTACGATAATTTAAAAAAAACAGCACGCAGTAATTTGTACAGCGACAAGGTAAGTGAGCGTGCATATTTGAAATCTGCATGGAGTGAAGAAAACTGATCACAAGGAGGTGATTAATATTTTTTATTTTTAGAAGAATGCATACAAAACAGGCGGTGGTACATTTACACCGAAAAGCAGCAGTCTTGATCACAAAATTGTTACGGTGCTGCAACCTCAATTCGAACCACTCCAGAATAAATATGATTCGAGTGCAACGTACATTGAAACCCCACCCCAACCAAGTTGTTCTACCACTAACATAATAGGTATTGTATTACACAATATATTATACATACATTAATCAATGAAAACTGACTTCTTATAGAAAACTACAACATTGAGGACCTACCGGTTAATTATGAATTTACAATAAATGGTAAGAAATGAGATAAGTAAAAAACTGAAAACTTTTTAACTTGTTTTTACAGAATCATCTAATACAGCAGTGCCAGCAGCTGATAGTAGTCCATCACCAACTCCATCAGTTGCATCTGAAACTGCACCTTCTGAGCAGCAGATTCACACGGCAAGGGCAGGCCAAAAACGCAGACAACTTGGAGAGAAATCAGTGCCTAAAAAAAGAAGACCATGTGTAGACACTCTATCAAACAGATTTGTGCAAAGAAAAAATTTCAAAGACCAACATGATGCAGAGTTGCAAACATTAAAAATAGATATATTAAACATTGAAAAACAAGTAAAATCAAAACAATTAGCTGTTGTGGAACAACAGCTGCAGAACAAAAAAAAATGTTTGAATTAAATTATAAAAATAGGTTGGAAGAAATTGAGTTTGAACGGAAAGTACGGCAAATGAAATTAAACATGCATTTAGATAATAATTAATATAGTTTTGTTGTATTATGTTAATAAATTTACCTGAAAACAGTGTCTATTAGTGCTCTCCTAGCTGCATGTCCACCTGGAACATTGATTTGAATTACCTCATCATCTACATTTTCATATTCCTCGATCAGTTCAAAATCATCTGCTTCATCATTTTGGTTAACGGCGATGTTATGCAGCACTGCAGTTGCCACTACAATTGTCAGTGTATTTTCCAGTTTTGTCCTTAATCCCAAAGAGAGACATGCAAACCGTCTTTTCCAACTCCCAAAACAACGTTCAATGCAGTTTCTTGTTGACTTGTGGGCATTGTTATAATAATATTCTGCTTGAGTAGTTGGATTTAGAAGAGGGGTCATTAAATATGGTTTACAAGCGTAAGCACTGTCCCCTAGTATGTATGATCCCTGAAATTCTCCTGCTTCACATCTTGCACTTAAAAATGAAGCATTCCACACTGTACTATCATGAGTAGATCCAGGCCAACGAGCCACAATATCCCTTATCAATAACTTCGAGTCACAAACAGCTTGCACATTAATGGAGAAATAATTTTTCCGATTCCTGTATAGCTCAGCATTCTCACCACCAGGTGATATTATGGGAACATGGCTACCATCCACACAACCAACAACATTTGGAAAACCTCGCAACTCATGAAAACTTGTTTTTATAGCAAGCTTCTCTTGATCATTTTCTGGCATTTTCACAAAATGCGGACACATTTCTGCCAGGTGTTCGGAAACTCTTTGGACTACACGACACACAGTGCTTTTATTAATGCCATAGTCATCCCCAACAAGAATCTGGAATGCACCTAATTATGGCATTATAAGATGATTATAAATTCGATAAAAACATACCTGTTGCATAAAATCTCAAAGTGATAAGCAGCTGGTCCGCAGCAGAAAGCGAACGATTTCTCAGCGTCATGGGGGCAATGGTATCCCCGATCAGAGTGATAATAAATCTCACGGTTTCTTTGTAGAACCGATATCGGTCTCGAAATTCTGCGTCGCTGTATATCTCAAAAGGATTACGTCTTTCTCTAAACACTTTAACCCTCTGCACAGCTCCCAAAAGGTCAACTAATTCCTCATCAGATGACGAACTGGAACTCTCGAATTCTCTCAGTTCCATTCTGTCTGAGCACACGCGAGTACCAATGTGTTATCAACTATCGAAAGTACGAAACTTTTAAGTTCTGAAAAGAACTGATTCGGTGATATGCAAAGTAAATTTGAACAACTACAATGCCAAACGACGCTAAAATAACGGTTTCACGGTTTGTTTATACTTTTTGACACTTCTAACCTGGGCTGTCACTTAATTTAACCGACCACATTGCTGCTTTAATTTAACTGTGCGAAATCGCACAGTTAAAGTCAATTTGACGTTTCAGAAACCCATTTACTGCTTTATGGAACAGTTAAACTAACTGGCCCGATAAATTCGTTTCCAGAAACCGGCCCTAAGCCTTTTATCATGCAAAAATATCATCATACGAGATAATCTACATCAACTGAAGTGGTGCAAGTTGCAGTGTCAATGTACACGTTAAATAAGGTTATCAACAGATAAAGATAATAATTATTATTGACTACAAACAGGCTACCAATTTTCAGTATTATCTACAAAAACTTTGCAGTTCTAAATATTGTAATGGTTTACTGCCCACAGCATTCTGATTACCTAATTAACTAAATGAATAAGATCAAAATGAGTACAGATATATTTTATTTATTGCAAGATAATCAGTACTTTACATTAATAAATGCACTTTATATGGGCAACAGTAACTAATAATTTGAGGAATAAAAGTTAGCATGAGATAAGGCAGGTTTCAGAAGGGTTACCTTCAGAATTTTAGATAAATGTTCGGAAGGGCCAATGCAATTTAATTTGTAACCGACAGATTTGAGCTTAGTAACATCAAACATAATGTGAATAAAATGCTACAGAATGATTTATTAAGTATAGAAATTGTATGAGCGTTGTAACTAATTTACCAATAATGGTTACCTACAATTGAAATAGAATAAAACTCAAAATATTTAAGGAAATTCAGAAATGTTTATTAAATATAAAAATATAAAACATCTCAATTATGTGTGAAACAGAACTTCGGCCAAATGACCGCTGCGGCTCCTTTTGCAGGCCTCAATTCGCTAGATGAAATTCACCATGACATTCCTGCACATTTCTATCGAAATGTCGCCGATGACCCGTTGGATTTCGAGTTTAAGTTGTTCAATATTCTGTGGATGGGTAGCGTAGACCGACCCGGTAATCTTGAATTTCTTGACAATGTTTCGAATTGTCTGCTCAGTTGGCCGACTAAACTGACCAAACGCAGCAAGCAATGCACGATGTGTAGCGCGCACAGATGAGGCCGACTCGAAAAATGTTTGCACGATTGTAACTTGCTCATCTGTACTGTACGACGCCATGATAACAATTGAGTAAGTGGACAGATTGAGAATAACACTTTTGTTTTTCGCAAAGATAGCGCGACCTCGTAGATACGAATCGTCAAAAACCCTAATCCCTATTGGTAAACCCGTTATATTAAAAGTTTACAAGCCAGCAAACGGCAAGTTAACTGAAAGGTAAACGAAAAACAGTGCTAGCAAAGCAATAATTGCAATAGAGCAATGGAAAAATGTAAGGCAACCGATCGAAAGACAATTAGTGAGATGCTAAAAGAACTCAAGTGTATCAGTGCATTATAAGCCAAAGTAAAGATTAAAAGCAGAGCAAATTGTAGTGACATTTATCCCAAGAAAAAGACAATTTAGTGAAAATACAAAGACATGACACCAAAACTGCAGTCCATAAGTTGAAACATGTAATCAAACCTAATTTCTTTTATACAAATGAAAATCTGGTTGCTAAGTTATGAGACAGGCAATTGTCATTATTAATAAAACAAGCTGAAAAATTTCATGTTGGGTGCAAGTTAAGCTCCACTTTTTGTAGAGAAATTAATAATAAAAATCATTGTGTATAAATTTTATATTTTATTTAAAACCCTACTATTATATTTTAAGTGAGGCTACTATTACAATATATGTCTTTTTCCGCCAGGCGTACCTACTGTATGTGTCTATAAATTGCGCCCGATAGCTTGGCTATTTGTATTTTGCATCAAGCGCTAGGTTACTGTCAAAGTGGAATCATTGATTAATGTTTGTTTGTTGAACGTATTTAACATTTATGAATTAAATAGAAGTTATACAATTAAACATGTTTCTATAAAAATGAATGAACCTACAGAAGGTGCATAATATTTATCCTTAATTATTTTGTTGCAAGGCCAAAAACACGTTAATTTAAAACTAATAGGTTATATCAAACTTTTCTTAAATTTATTAGGGTCACAAAAATTATAAGAGGCTATTATATATCTTTACTGTTGCTTTTATATTATGCAGTCATTTGTTTTTTATGAAATGACCTATACTTTATCTGCGAAAACTAGCAAAAACTACAGTTGCACATTTTTATTTTTCAGGTGATAGTAAAAATTAAAAAAAAATGAAACATTAAGAAATCGGTATCTACATCTTTACTACCATATACAGTTGACACACTGTTTCGTATTCAATTATTACCCGAAAAAGATATTTGAATTAGAATATTTTACAACAAAATTCTTAATATTAAAGGTTTGGTCATTTTTACTTTAAATCTGTGAAATTTTGGAGCTAAATAAATCTCACAATCGAATTCTGCAGATAAAAAAATGCAAATAACGTTATATCATTTTTGGCCAGTTAGAATTTTAGTTCCTCCCACTGTGCGGCATGTACTACTTTAGCAATTTTTGACCCTAAAGATTGTTCCTATAGGATGGACTAACTCCTATAAAAATATCAAGTTTCTATGTCTTTTAGAAGGGGTCGAAATGTGAAAATATGACTCATCTTAAAGCCGTCACATTGAATTTTCCGGATTTGAGATTTTTCCCAACAGGCTTGGATCCCAAGGAATGTCTGTTCCAAATTTCAGGTTTGTAGGTGATGAGGAAGTGCAAAAATAAGTCTATCTTTTTTTCCAACATTTCAGCCCATATAGTTCAACACACATGTATTACTTTGACAATTTTTGACTCTAAGGGCTGTTCCTATGTATGGACTAACTCCTATAAAAATTGCAAATTTCTAATTCTTTTGGAAGAGGTTGAAACGTAAAAAGGTGACTTAGAAAGAAGAAGAAATAAAAAAGTTGTTATTCCTAATTATAAAAAGGACGAAAGAAGATGCTCATAATCACGAAGGAATTACGGTGCTTAATGTATCCTATAAGATATTTGCTGTAACAATATACCAAAGAATAGAACTCCATACTGAAAAAATACTTGGGAGCATATAAAAATGGATTTAGACTTAGATCAACGATAGATGCAAAGTTTACAACACATCAAGTCCTACATAAAAGTAATATTGATTTGCACATAACTTTTCACAGACTCAAAACAATGTTTTGATGCTATTGTGGTAATTGTGTGTATTGCTTTACGAAAGACACTAATAAAAAAGTGAAATTCAGGGAGCAGCGATACGAGTGGATGTCTAAATCAATGGTGTGCGTCCATTTAAGAAATCTCTTTAACGTCAGATTTGAGTAAATGTCGCGCTGAAGTCCTCCTACCAGCGTGATTTCCATGTCATCACAGCATGAGGGACTCGAGATAGGGTTGCAAGTTTACCCTCGCGTAATGCAACAGAGCCAATTACAAGAGCAATAAATGACCGGTCATCTGACTCGACGAACAATGGGCCATGTACCCGAGTCGAGAAAATTGAAACCTCAACCAGGCGAAAGTGAGAACAACCCTTGTGCCCAGCTGACAATACCTATTATAGGAAATCCTATCTCCTTGCATAAGCGACCTTTATATAAGAGCAGACAGCCTGGCGTTCCAGTATTGCGTCTCCACCCGGCTTGCGTTATTTTAACCAAGACGAGGGCTTTGGTGACCTCCCAAAATTTCTTATAATCAACATAACCTTACCCTAAACTATTAACAGCAAAATGTTGATCGGAGAAATGAATGAAGGTGATCCAGAAAACAATTAAAGAAATCA
The DNA here is from genome assembly GCA_940337035.1 of Agriotes lineatus. Lineage (NCBI taxonomy): Eukaryota > Metazoa > Arthropoda > Insecta > Coleoptera > Elateridae > Agriotes > Agriotes lineatus. The sequence continues at coordinate 188,346 of CALNHX010000483.1, forward strand.
CAGCAATAATCAGGTAGACGGGTTAGCAGAATTTTAAAATAACAATGAAGGAAATGCCGTATCAGTAGTTTTATTTAATATAGCTCTAGAAAACGTCAGAAATATAAATAAAGATAAATATTAAAGAAACAAAAATAATAGTACATGCAGCTTAGCTATAATAGCAAATTATGGAAGGATGATATAAAAGCATTCAAAGAAGTGATTACAACAGCTATGTGGCTACAATTGAATGAGAAAAAAGACCAAACATGAGATACTTATGCAAAGTAAAAAACTGAAAGACAGAAGTAAAGGCGCCCCAAAATCAAGATAAATAGAAACAATGGAAATACAGAATCGGAAAATTAAAATGGACAGAAAAACTTGGAAAATGAAGCAAAACCACACAGGCTATTATAATAAAGCAAAGAAAACAAGTCCATGCCATCAAATGGATTGTGTGTTCAGTAAAACGAACGTTCATACCCCATCTGGGATAGAGACCAATGCAAGAAGAACATCGCCTAGTCTTCTGCAACACATTGAGTCTTTCTTACAATTTCTAATTTTTAAAATATCAAACATAGCTGCAACTTTGCCTCAATTAAACCAACATTGTATCTCTTAATATAAGCAAGATGCCCCCCCCCCCCATGTATGTATTCAAAATATGGACACCCTGTGGGTATGCAAACAACTACATAACCTTGAAAATTTAAAACAATAGCTATTCATGACATTATAGCTCAACTGACTTCCATTTATACATAGTTATTTATCATATAAATGTGTTATACAACGTCCGGCAGAATGAAGTATCCATTTTAAATTGAGTTGTTTTTGTTAATGGCTGAATTTTTATTCAAACATCAAACAAAAGGTTCTTAAGGAAACACGGAAATTATATTTTTTTAATAGTCAAGTGACCACCTTCTCGCTGCTGGCACTCTTGAAGCATAGCACGAAAGTTGTATGCGTACAGAACAAGTTCTTCCTTTTGGTTTTTCTTTGACACATGAGGCAGTACTGCGAAACTTGTGTATCCACTTTTTAATTGTGATTCGGCTAGGAACCGGATCTCGTGGATTTAAATGAAAGTGACAACGAAATAAACGCTGGGTGGTTACAACAGAATCGTTATTTTTAAAATAAGCTTCCACCGCAAAAAAAACGTTGAATATTTGACCAGCTAAACTGACATTTCTCGCAAACACTTGGACAACTGTCTTAAATTTCCATTTATCGCAAAAGCATGGCGACTTAATTTGAATTTATATCTCATTATATTATGAAATTAATTAACTTTGAAAATGGATACTTCATTCTGCCTGACCTTGTATTACAAATAATCCACAAGAGAAAAGTTGTGCCCTCGAGGCCGCTAGGCCGAGAGGGGTCTTTTCTAGATTGAATTATTTGCAATAACACACGCGTGCCATATAAAATTTTATCCAACAACTCAATAAATACTTAAAAAAACATAAATTTTGTATTGACAGCCGTGAAAAGTCATAGTGACATATTAGAAAGTACTGAGAGATCATTTAAATGTATAATTAGAGTCGCCAGTGATTCGTGTTATACGTTTGGCAGTACTGAAGTGTATTGTCAGTCTATGTCTTATTATGTGACACAGACTGATGCAAAACTTAACCTGCAAATGTCGAATTTGATATGGCTCAACAGTGCTACCAACAATACAGTAGTGAGTGACATGGTTTTTACCTCACTAGTGGGTTATGGGCCACTTTGGGGGTCTAAAATAAAGCTAGTAATAGCCTTATAACTAGGAGGTGTTGGATAAAATTATATTTGACATTATACCTTCGAAGACAAAAGAATAATCCACTTTGTTGAAACATTGGCCATGCAAATTTTACAAACATGTTTTAACGCACCGGCAAATTATTTAAAACAACAACAAAACTAAAACTGAGGTATCACCAAAAGATATACGTAAATAAATTTACAAATATTTTAAGTTAAGCTTTAAGCCACTTTGCTATTGGGAATTCCGTTATTTTTGCACATATGCTCGTAATAAAATATAAATAGACCAGAGTGGTGTTGTTTTTAAAAGAATTTTACAAACACTAGCTTAGATATTTTGGCAGCGATTCAACTACAGACAAAGAGAACATTTTACCCTTTTATTATTATACTTGTTCATGTAGGTATATTAAATTGAATATACATAAATGAAAATGACGATATAATTATATGAGCAAATTCATTATTTTCAATTTTCAATTAAATTATTATCAACAATTGCTGGTAGAAATTTACAACTAAAAATAAACCATGGATAAATTCCGCAATTAAAAAAACAAAAGAGACGAAGACAATATGGAAAATATAGAACAAAAAATCCACAATTATATACAACCTACAAAACAATCCGATACGGAATAAAGCCATCAAGGATGCCAAAACAAAATTTGAGGAAAACTTGATAAAACTAGAACCAATGGCGTTTTATAAATATGGTTAGCAGAAACACAACCACAATAATGTTTACACCAACAATGTTAATTGGAAGAAATGGAAACCAAACAGAAAACAAAGAAGAAATAGCGAAAACTTGCAAAACAATTTGATAGCGTATTTATATCAGAATCCCTTGCAAATCTACCAGAAGTAATACTTGTACCAAGAGTGACACGATCACATACTCATCACAAACCAAAAAGTTTTGAAAACACTATTAGAACTAAAACTTGATAAAATGCGAGTCTTTTATTTGTAATATATTGTCAAGGATATGTTAAATTAAGATTATTATAATTTAATTTATAAATACACACCCCACACATTTTTAATTTTATTTGATATCAAATTTTTACCGATTGAAAATAAATAAATAACTGTATCAATGGGTTCATTGAATCAGTGTTTTGCCCTTTATAATATTGCGCACATCTGTAAGTTAAATAAGTTATGGCTAGCTCTTTTGGTAGGCATAGACTCAAATCTGGTTAGGTTCACTTATTTATTCAAAATAAAAATCCCCGTGATACGCCACTGGGCTTTGAAATTTAGAAGTAGCAATGCGCAAACTCGTTGCGCTGCCAATATTATCTATTACCAAATTGATCCTACGTGCAGTTCGTTTCTGTGTGGTTATAGTGAATTCAAAGCAAATCCATGAACCAATTATCAGGTAATTCAAATCTCGCCCATTTCCTGTGGTGTGATTTTCTTGCATTTTTATAAAACCTGTCTGAATTTCACCAATCTTCAAATATTACTGCTCTATTTTCTTATAGCCTTATTCGATCTATTATTGTGCTCTTTTGCACTGTATTGAAAACATTCTGTCCTTTTTACCTCTATTTAAAAAGTTCATAGAACTGTACTTATTCAATTATACTGACATGTAAATTTATTTAACCTGCATGTAATAAATCCCTTTGGTGATAGATTTGTTGAATTATTTATTGGCTTTACTTTGCACCAACATCTTAATTTATTTTAATTGTTATTTCAGTGACTCTAACTTAAGATTTGAGCTCTGCCTTATTGCCATTTATTCTAAAGTAGTTTCATTTAATATCGGCAATGCTTTACCGATGCCATTATAAATTAAAATTTCTAATGTGACTTCTTGCAGTTGCCTGCTTACCCCAGCTCTGTGCTTTATTGACTTGCTTTAAATTATTGATTCTGCAAGCAGAGTTGTGTAACGGGCTAAAGACCATTTCAATATCTCCACATTAATGGAGAAACCCTTCTTGGAGGGAAAATTATCAAACGAGTGGTTGAAGGCATCTACCACACCCTTATACAAAAAAGGAAATCGCTTGAACACATACAATTACCGACCGATCTCACTCACCCCAATTATTTGTAAGGCTATGGATTATTGTGAAGGAACTGAACGAATTCTGTACGAGAAATGGGATAACATGCAGAGGCAACACGGCTTTGTACCCCACGAATCCGATTGTAAATCTCGAACAATGGATGAAAAACTTTGATAATGGACTCCCGACAGATGTTATCTACCTTGATTTTGAGAAGGTTTTTAACTGTGTTTCATATTGTTACGTTCTTAACGTTCGGGCTATTTAAAATTATACGACAAACATGGATTCAAATATTTATTTACACAATGAATTATTACGATTATTGTTTACAAGCACATGCGAGAATTATCAAGCAGATTACAAATTAATACAAGCACTAACGACTATCGGTACACGTATTTCTAACAACTATTATTATTTATATCACTCTTAAACACTAACGATTATATATTTATTTATCTGGTCGTCTATTTATGTTCACGCGTTTTTATTTATATGGGGGCTTCTAACAAGCCTCGACGTGAGTTCGAACTGCCGCAGAATTATTTCAGAACTGAACTACAGGTCTGAAGGCCGCGCATTTATATTTCACTGGGGAGATTCCAGAATCCTCGCGAATGCATTCCGGCATTCGCAGGTGTTGTTCTCGTAAGCGAGCGTGAGTCATTCAGTACACCTGGTTCTAGGGCGCTTCCCGAGCATTCGACCGCTGTGACTCATATTTCTGCAGCCGCTTCGAGAAGCTCTGGAACGCTCGCATATTAATCGCCAAGGCTGCTGACTCATCCATCCCTCGGCCCTCAGGATTGTAACAATATGAACGCCCCTTACTTAAGCTAGAACACCTCGGAGTAAGGGTTTGGATTCGAGTGTTCTTTATCAACACGCACCTACACAGTCAGAATTGAAGATATTAACTCAAAGACGCACTCAGTTCGCAGTGGAGTAACACAAGGTTCAGTGTTAGGCCCAACACTATTCATATTATACACTGCTGATTTGTGCAGTTTATTCTAACCAAACGGTAACTTCTTCGCAGATGACACAAAACTATCAGGTAACCCGTACTCCATACACCTACAACAAGACTTCAATCATCTTTCGGAGTGGATGCACAACTGGCTGTTGAACATAAATCGCAGCAAATCCAGAGTATTACACATAGGGAGAGAAAATTCTCGAAAAACTACAGAATACTGCAATATCAGTAGTTGTGCTCCAATCTCAAGTGGAATACCCACATTAAAGAAATAATCAGAAAAGCCAACCGTGTTCTCTATTTAATTCAGAAAACTGTTCAAAATATCTCTCTTAAACTTCTTCTAAAGGCATATACGTTCTATGTTTGGCCAATTCTTGAATTCGGACAAGTTATGTGATCTCCATACTTCCAGACGGATATAAATATACACTCCAGAGAAGACTGCCAATCACAGTCTAAAACCTTACATATGAAGCGAGACGGCTACATTAAACCTTGCAACGATACTAGAAAGACGAAAACGAGAAGACATCATTTGAAACATTTAAAATAACTAATGGTTTTTCTTGATCTGATAAACTACGTGCAGTGTTCACATACACCCAAAATTTCCACCTGCACTTAAACTTACAAGAAAAAAGAGTAACAAAAACCCGTTTGAAGGATGATTCACCAACGGAATACCCTTCCAGACGATATAACATCGCAGAAGATACCAATTTTTAAGAGGAAATTAGATTTGGAAAAACTCACACCACATAACCAGTCTAACATTACTCCTGTCAAAGTATACACAAGTACTCTGAAGTATGTCAATCGGCGGAATCCGATCGTCACGTGGCACAATTGCTGCCTCTAGTTTTGTAAAACTTGTTAAACGTTTGCTTAATTCAAGCCTTATCTTTTTAGAACTACGGATAAAGTATTTGAGGAATTTTAAATCCTTTTGCAATATTCTTTTTTACTTCTTTCAGTTATTCGAATTTTTTAAATAATTTTTAGTTTTTAATTTTCGCGTACTTACAACAAAACTAGTATAAAACTGCAATACAATTTGTTTTTTGCTAAAAAATGTTACTCTTTCATTTCTGGAATTACAATTCCGCAAGTACCCAAAACAAATGGTACCTAAAAATTGCCTATAACTTAAGCCTCCCAAGAATCATTTATCGATCACCGAAATAATTAACTGATTTGTTTCCACACTTGTAAAGCCACACTAAACTAACTTACTTGTACTTCTAGTCTTTTCATTGCTTGGTTTCTCGGCAGGCTCTTCTTCACTTTGGTACAGCTCTTCAATTTCTTCGGCGTTGGCATTGAAACGAATAGCTATTGACGGAACTGATGTGTTAATAGGTTTACCTAACAAACAAAAATATTATTAGAAGGTTTGCGTTGGCTTCTTTGCTACTTTCATACTCATCACATAACTATCACCTAAGAAAAAAAAATAATTTCTAAAAATATAGTAGTAGCGTTTATGAGTTTTTAATTTTTAAACAAACAAAAGCTTTGCATTCTGACTCCTTCACTGATGTTTCTTTCAAGATTCTTATGACATATTGCATATATATATTACGTATTTCGACGTATACGAATACATAAGTTAAAATGAAAGCTTGTGATTAGATTTCTTAGTCCTGCAGTAGGTTTTTCGATATGAAACAGCCAATACATAAATGATTTGTCAATAATCTTTTTTCTTGAATTATAAAACATAGCCCAAGCGTGATTTCATTGTTTCTGTTATAGTCAATGTTATGCCCATCTAATGATGAGTCAATGTGAAAACAATACAATTATCAGACATAAATGCACAAGAGGTTTGATTTTCATTAATTAAAGTTGCATTATTTTATGAGAATTTGATTTCCAGGAGGTTGACGAGACCAGCTGTCATTGATAAGATGACGAATGATTTTATCTGACAGTTTGTCGAGTCAATTTATCAATTGTAAATTATTATGAGATTAAAAATTCAACTATTTTGATACGAAAATTTAACAAATACTCAATTATTGCAATGTTGTTGCCATGACAGCAAAAGGTAAACAACTTTTTATCCACGTGTAAATGTATGGGTTTTTCTACACGAGTTAAATTATCAAAATTAAAACATTCTTTCATATGTGAACAGTTTGAAAATAATTTTGTGTCATCTCTAAGCTAGTACAAATTAATATTTTGTTCAAGTTTTTTTGAAATTAAAACGTCATCGTCATAACTAGAAAACAAGACAATTGCAATTAAAAGTCTACAAATAATTTCACACTACACGCACACGGTTGCACCATTGACTTGCTCTCGTTCCTCCTCACACTGTATTTTTATGAATAAGCATGCACAAGCAACATTCGCTTGCAATGAAATAGTTCGGAAACGGTTAACTGATTCAAACAAAATCAGTTAATAATGTATTTAACATGAACTAAGCTGCTGCTTAAAGTAAAACAATTAAAGCACCTTGATTTTGACAATATCAATTTTATGGTTTAGGTTAAAACATCCCTTACGTATCAACTTTTCGACTCTTTTTTAGATATAAAATCGTATAATATTCGGGAAAGACAGTTGAATTTTTTTAGATAAAGTCGGCTATGGAAAACAAATTCGGAGTCTTAAATTAAATAGTTCACATTTATACTATATTCACAATGTTTTTAGATCACAGCAGACCTATGAAAATAGTGAAATAATTATTTTGATAGTTAACTATGAAATGGTAGGAGGCATGTTTGTGTATTATTAAATAAAAAACCCAAAATATTATTACCTGACAAAACACTAATGACAAATAGAACCTAACCTTAAATACCTTCTTCTGTTATTTTGCCTTTGTAATTATAATAATTTTTTTTATTATTAAAAAATGATTAAATACAAAACATACGAGAAAATACTACAATGGCACTTGGACTTGGCAGTATATATTTATGTAACAGATAGTCCAATAAAACAAATGCATAGTAAAATAGTAACAAACATTTAAGAAAAACGAAATTATATTAAAAATAGGTTAGTCGTTTTTGAGCAAAATTATCAGGGGTAATACCACAAGAGGTGAAAATTTTTTGAAATTTTTTTTCGTTCACATGCAAATCTTTATATACCGATGGGGCCACAATTATATATAACAGCAATAAGATAACATGAACAAGAAAATAACACGTATTGCTTGACTAAGAAAGAGATAAACATATAGTCTGTTCACTAAACATAAAAACACAAAGTGGCCTTTGATTTCCAATATTTCATGAGTGTACTTCTGAAATTGATATTTGTCTAGGAATGTACTTACAAAAAGGTACTAAAACTAATAGGTTAAAGGTATGACATTTGCTTAGCATCTGTCATAACTGTTATAAATAACTACTATTAAAGATATTATACAAATACTCTGGTGGATACTATTAACGTAGCGTTTATTAATAGGTATTTTTATTACATTTTATAAACGTTCTACCGAGAATTTCCGGAAAATATCTACTTTGACACTGAAATAATGAGAAATATGAATTGTCATTTTTAAATTCAAACCTGCCTTCATGTAGGTGGGGAAACCTCTGCAAAACAAAATACAGAATCCCCAGTACAAAAATTGTATACATACGCCAACTTCAAAAACATTAAAGTGTTTTTGTGTTTAGTGAATGGCCTATAGTAGCAAATATTCGAGTAGGCCTGACGCGTATTTTAATTATGACAGATGTCAACCAAGCATGCCTACTAAAATAATTTTTTCGTATGGTCATCTCTTTCTTACTCAAGCATTCTATTTGCTTGTTCATGTTATCTCATTGCTGTTATATATAATTATGGCCCCATGAGTATATAATTCTTCTGTACGTATGTACCGTTGCGGCCAACTCAAAGTGCACGGCAGATTTTTAGCTTGTAATACGATATTCTAATCATAGACGTCGAGTTTTGACGTTTACGTTTGTCATCAACTGTCATAGAACTGAAAACTCGAAAAATTCCCAGACATTTGTCACAAGCAGAGAAAATGCGAGCTATTACAAAACTGGAAGAGAACTGGTCGCTGAGTCGAGTCGCAGCAGATTTACATGTGGGCAAGAGCTGCATTTTCAAAATTAAAAATCGTTGGCAGCAGAGACTTCTGCAAGAAAAGTTTTTTTAACACCAGAGTACAAGGAACGAAGAAAACAGTTTGCAACTGACTATTTGAATGAAATCGACGAGTTTTGGAACACGACTGTTTTCAAAATTTAAAATTTGAGGAGCAATATTCTGTTCAGGCCATAAGGAGTAGTGGACGATTCTCTGTAAACGTATGGGGATGGATCAATGCTCACGAATCTGGGGCATGCTATAGAATTAATGGTCGACTGAACGTTGAAAATTGTTGCAACATTTTGCAAAATGTGATGCTGCCATCTGTAAGAGAGGTCTTTCCTAATCAATTTACTTTTCAACAGGCAAGATATTACCTAATTAATTAATTTTGTTTATGTTAACGTCATTGAAACATTATTTCCACAGGATAACTGTCCTGTGCATGCAGCAGGGATTGTTCATTGATGGTTTGATGGGAATAATATCGATTTATTACCATGACCTGCAAGAAGTCCGGACTTGAACCCCATCGAAAATGTTTGGAGGTATTGAACTACAAAAATTTATACCAGGTATTTTACACCAAACAACGCCGATTAATTATGGGAAAGAATAAGAAATGCTTGGAAGGAACTGAGAGAAGGATACAATATGGAGACATTGGTCAAATCTATGCGAAAAAAACTGCAAAGCGTAATAGCAATCGAATACTGATACATATTTATTAAATACATATTATTGTATGTATAGTTTGTTTACTTGTGAAACTGCTAAAATACAAACATTAAAAAAGTAATGCCTATTCTTACAATCACAAGCAACGCCACTGGAGAAACCCTCATTTAATAAGCCGAAAAATCGTAAAAATAACCATAGTAACAAAAAACCGAGCACTTTGAGGTGTCCGCAACTGTACGTCACTGAACTCCTCCCAAACAGCTGGACTAATTTTGATGAAATTTTTGGTGTGTGTTTGAATGGGTCCCTGGATAGTTTAGATTCACAATTGGACCCGGTAGGTGGCGCTGCAATCAAGTTCTAGAAATGTTTTTAAAACATTTTGACAAATTTAAAAGATTTTTTTTTGATTTTTTCGCATATCAGAACATATAACCCCAACAATTCACCCCCCCCACCACCCCCCAATATTTTTTAAAATGAAAAAAATTGAAAATTCGAAAATCAAAAAACCTTTGCTGAACCTTCTAACAGCAGTCAAACCAAAGTTCGGGCAAGACGTCTGTCGGGTCCCCAAAAATTTCACCCCCCCCCCCCCATCACCCCCTAATATTTTTTAAAATGAAAATCATTATACATATATACAGGGTGAGTTAAGATAGGGGCACCCCCCTGTTAGTTCATTTAATATTGATATTAGAAAAATAATTTGTTAACAAAAGATGTTCAGAATTATATGCTCTATATTATTGTACATTTATTTTATTTCATGGCCTACTGAGGTCTGAGCAGTGACATTCAACTTTTTTATTTTAAATGACACCCTGTATATTTTTTTAATTTTTTCGGAAGAACTATCTTTTCTCTATACGGTGATATAAAAATATTGTGGTGTTAGATGGGAAAATTACACCGTTAAACACGATTGAAGTTGAAAAATTTCCAAATTTAGCAACTTCATCTAGTAACCTTGTTTCGTGGCAGTAACAGTAAAAAATTTGTTGTAACATTTTTTGTTATGGAGTCAAATGACAAAAATAACACCGTTAAGGTGGTAAAATAATAATGTATCAAAAGCAGCAAGTTTTTATTAATAAACCATTTATTCTATGAATACAAAAGAAAGTATCGAAAGACATAACCAAAATGAAAACACCTAAAATCTATTCTAATTTGCTAAATGTTGAAAATTACCCCTATTCTGGTCAATACAAGCTTGTAAATGCATAATATGATTGTGTCTAACACTGTAACATTTCAGCAGTAATAGTGAAAAACGCATTTCTAATTCTTATTTTCATGTCGTCAGGAGTAGTAGGTGCTGTACTGTACACAATATTTTTTACGTGACCCCACAGAAAAAATCTTGTGGCATTAAATCAAGAGACGTTGGGGGCCAAGCTACAGGGCCGCCGCTGCCAATCCATTTTGCACCAAACTCGCAATTTAAAAAATTTTGAACCATTCTGCTGTAGTGGGGTGGCGCAACATCGTGCTGATAATAACTTCTCTGCCGTATATTTAAAGGCACATCCTCTATTAACTCAGGAAGGCTTTCTTCAAGGAAATTAAAATCGGTCTGACCTATTAAAGCCCCATCAAAAAAATGTGGCCCTATCACATGATCGTCGATTATTCCTGCCCAAACATTCAACATTTCTCATTCAATGAGGGTTTTCGGTTGCATAATAGTGTAGATTGTGTCGATTCACTGAACCAGTATTCTTGAATGTGGCTTTGTCAGTCCAAAAGATTTTTCGTAAAAAGTGCATCTCTGTTCTGAATTTGTTCATTAACCAAATGCAAAAATTTGTCCGACTCACATAATCGTCATCTGTGAGTTGTTGCGTCAGACACAAATGGTAAGGAAGAAATTTGTGTTTTTTGATAATACGAACAATTGCGGTTTGGCTAATACCTGTTTCTGATGACAAATTTCTAGTACTGATATGTGGATTGACGTTTATTGCACCTAAGACATCTATTTCCACGTCTTCATTAATTACAAATCTATTTTGTTGATGTTTCTGATACTGAACGGATCCAGTGTCGCGAAATCTTCTTAAAGTTTTTCGAAAAACTTCTCTACTTGGTTGTCTTCTGTCAGGAAATTTTTCTAAATACAAACGTTTAGCCCTCTTAATGACACAATTGGATTCACCGATTACTAGAATCATATCTACCAAGTCGTTTGTTGAAAAATGAACGTGGTTAGCCATTCTAAATGCACTTATTAATTCGGTTTTGAGTTATGAAAACGTCAAAATACAAAAAATGTAACAATTTTTTTACTGTTTTGTTTGATGGCTACTAGATGAAGTTGCTAAATGTGGAAAATTTTCAACTTTAATCGTGTTTAACGGTGTAATTTTCCCATCTAACACCACAATATTTTTATAGCACCGTATAGAGAAAAGATAGTTCTTCCAAAAAAATTTAAAAAATATACAGGGCGTCATTTAAAATAAAAAAGTTGAATGTCACTGCTCAAACCTCAGTACGCCATGAAATAAAATAAATGTACAATAATATAGAGCATATAATTCTGAACATCTTTTGTTAACAAATTATTTTTCTAATATCAATATTAAATGAACTAACAGGGGGTGCCGCTATCTTAACTCACCCTGTATATAATCCTTCTGTACATGTGTCTGTGACTGAACTCCTCCTAAACGGCTGGACCGATTTTGAAAAAATTTTTGTGTGTGTTTGAGTGGGCCCCTAGATCGTTTAGATTCACAATTGGACCCGGTAGGTGGCGCTGCAATCGGGTTCTAGGAATTTTTTTCTTAAATTTTTTGACGATTTTTAAAAAAATTTGTTTTAAGATTTCTCGCAGATCAGAACATAACACCCCAAAATTTAGTAAAATTTGTGAAAGAGGCGCCGGATCAGCAATATCTTTTGGCAAAGGTAATAATTTTAGATGTATGTACATTTCAATATTTACTGACAGTTTTGTGTTCTTGTCAGATTGTTGGTTTAATCGGCATCGCTGGTGGATGTCGCTGCGAAGAGATATATGAAATGTCTTTGGATGACATCCAGGAGACTTTTACACAATTGGTAATCACAATCCCTTTCTCCAAAACGAATAAAAGAAGAGTCTTTACGGTCATTGATGAAATGGACGGCATAAGTATGTTGGAACTGTTCCAAAGATATGTTGCCTTGTGGTCCAAGGGTTTAGGTCACAACAAATTGTTCGTAGGATACCGTAATGGCAAATGCATTTCCCAGCGCGTTGGAATTCATACAGTTGGTGGAGTTCCCAAGAAAATGGCGCAATTTCTAGGATTAGCAAATCCCGAGCATAGTTTTCGCCGCACATCGGCGACTTTATTAGCAAACGCGGGGGCGGAACTTTCCGTTCTTAAAAGACATGGATGATGGAACAGTTCATCTGTGGCAGAAAAATATATAAAGGATTTATTGGAAGAAAAGAGAAAAGTGGCTAAAATGATCAAAGGTGGGGAAAGTTTTGTGCAAGTGTTAACTGAGAAATCCAAAGGGATTATTACTACAAATGCTTCCTGAAGTTCCACTCTCCACGATGGTATACCGAAACTCGAAATAACTGGGAATAGAGATTGTACCATTAATGTTACTGTTAAAGTTTAGCTTCTTTCTAATTACCATATTTATTAATTTTGTATTTTTTTAGTAATAAATAATTATTGATTTATTTCATTCGAGTCTGGTAAAAGGTTTTACCGGACCTAATACCGTAAAGCCTCATTTTCCAGATTGAAATCATTAACTTAAGCATGGATGTTACGATGCAGTATGAAATAAAAAAATTTGCATTGAGTGGTATTTGAAAAGATTATTCAACAATATGGGTAGATGACTTTTTCCATGTTCGACAACACACATTTTTAACGTTTTCCACTATTAATTCAATACTGGAGTCTCCAACACGATTATTATGAGTTTTTAGAACGACGCTGATTTGCAAACTTCACTTTGACGTTTTGGTGAAATGTCAGTGAAAGGCTACTTACTAAATTGAAATCATTGAAACCACTCGGGCTCCCGTGAAAACACTGCAACATTTACACCCGTATGCCTAGTCGTTCGCCAGCGGCTCGCCAGAGTTTCGTTATGAAAAGTATGTTGGTGCCACTGTACGTCTATGTCAAATTCGAGGTTAGCAGGTTAGATTTTGTGTCAGTTTCTGTCAAAATTGACGGAAAACCTAACCTATTAACCTCGAATTTGACATAGACGTACAGTGCACATGCATACGGGTGTAGGCGTTTTCAAAGACAGTCAATTTTGATTGGCCGTTTCTGACAAATTGAACAATTTTCATTGATTCGTTCATTATAGTGTTGAATAATCTATAACATAGAATTTTGCATATTGTTTTTCTAAAATTGTTTTTAAACACAATAATTTTGTAGATTTTGCTGGCACTTCTAAACCATGTCGTTGCCTACATTCTATATTTTCGCATTTTTACTATTTGAATTTGGAATCTTCTCTTCTACGGCTATGGTACAAAGCACTATCTATAATTAATTATTACTGAATTTTTTTGGCAATTTTCGTATCAATGAATTTTTAAACCAGCTTTCACACAATTCTGAATTCATATCGCAATGGTATTCTGCAGAACTATTTTTTATATTTTTAGCAGAGAGTAGCAACGCTCAAGAAACTAGAAGCGTTCGAAATGTGGGTCTACAGAAGCATCCTCAGAATATAGAGGACAGACCGAAGAACTTACATCAAAATTCTGAGGAAAATGGGTAAACAAAAGCAGCAGTCTCAAGGATTAAAATTGCTATGATGATTGCCAAACTTCGATCTGGAGATGGCACCTAAAGAAGAAGCAGTGCTCCATCAACCCATACATTTTTGCTTTAAGCATGTAAAATTATAACACATTTGCCATGAGAAACCGGGGTATCCAAACAACATTCATTATTTTCATACATTTTATAAATCACATCCCTGATGGCAAATTTTTCCATATTAGTAAATTTACTAACAACATTTCATTACTGTTAAGCTTTTCGTTTAAACCTTTGTTTGGAAAGTATATTAGCAACAATAGATATAGGCACTTTTGTTAGTTCTGCAGTTAATGTTAAACGATTCTTACATTTTATTCCTAAAAGAGAATCATACACATTTTTCACTATTAACTTTGCATCTTCCGAAAGATGAATTCGTTTCGCTGACAAATTTAAATCTTCTTCAATGGTGTAACATAATTGGCTAATAAATACAATTTAGCAAACGTCACTGTCATTAGTGTCTTTGTCACCTTATAATATTTTGTTTTTGATTTAATAATACTCATCGTCGTCTGCGTTGATTGTTCAATGCCCTAAAAAGTTTGATTCCTCACAACGGAAGCTTTATAACAGATGTCAGCAAGATCGCGTGTTACATACAGTGTCTTTATATAGACAGTGGCGACAATGGGGTGTCCTATTTTTGATTGGCTCCCTAGATCACGTGGTTTTAGCCGCCATGTTTAGGCAAAATCACCTGTTATTCGTGTTATACTTTTGGCAGTACTGAAGTGTATTGTCAGTCTATATCAAATTCGAGATTAAAAGGTTAGGTTTTGTTTGTTATTTGACACAGACTGACGCAAATCTTAACCTGCAAATCTCTGTTTTCAGTACTGCCAAACGTAAAACACGTATCACAGTCGACTCTGATTATGGATTTAAATGAACACCCGTTAGAAATTTGCCTAAATATGGCAGCGGCTTAGTTGTATTGTTGCCACTGTCTATATAAAGGCACTGTAGTGTTACAGGAAACTGTAAATACTCACCAGCACTTAAAAAATACTGAATTCAATCAAACAGAATATTGGAAACTTATGTGAAGTGACAAATAACGTGGTATTTGGTAAAATGTATTCTACAGTTGCCATATTAGCAGAATGTTTACACTTTTGGAGGGTCGAACTTTTTGTATCATTTCAACCACGTCAGTAATAAAAACCAAACCGAGATCTCAAATGGATGTTAATGCAGCGCTTTGTCTCTCAGAAACAGCGTTGTAGTGTTGCAAATAATTTTTTTTTTCAAACAATACTGTTTTTATTTAAAAAAAATATATGGAGGTGTTGCTTTTTTCACTATTTGGGTTTTTCAATTCTGAGCTCGCCATTTTTAAATAACAGTAAAAAACATCGCAGACAAATATACTAGCTAACGTTTATTTAAAGATGAGAGCTCTCAAGTAAAAAAGAAAATAGTCTCATCATTTAACTGTAATAATTACTTAACTTCCAATGGTGAAAAAACAGTAATTTGTTTTTTTCATAAAAAACTTTTTATTTGAAAAAACCTCTGAATAAAAAACTATTTGTTTACAACTCTAACCACGTATATTACATTTTCTAATAAATAAGCAATTGCAGATGTCGCACTAGCTCAATTATAATTTTATAACTTTAGATTTAATGAATAGAATATTATCTACATTGGTTTTTATTTGTCTTAGCCGTCAGTCGGTCTGCGAAATAGCGTAAAGAGATTGAAAAACGCTGCTTTACATCATAGCAACCATTACAGAATAGCAACGACCATTCGTCTTGCGTTTGGAATCACTGTAGTGTATTGTTGGTAGCACTGTAAGTGTATGTCAAATTCAAGGTTAGCAGGTTACGTTTTGCATCTCTCTTGGCACAGACTGACATCAAACCTAACCTGCTAACCTAGTACAGGCTGAAAAACAACGCCCCAGCTCTCCGTTCTGATGTCAGCACAACAAAGTCAAATTGGCCAATGATGCTATTTTATTTAAATTTACTCAGCCTAAAGCCTTGAGATAATAGGTTCTGACTGGCTAATTTGGCCTTGTTGTGCTGATGCCAGGCCGGAGAGCTGAGCCCTTGTTTTTCAGATGTTGGCTAACTCCAAATTTGACACTGATTTACAGTGCCACCAACAATACACTTCAATAGTGCCAAACGTATAACATTAACTGGAACTGATTGTTGTGCTTCAGTACTGAAAAACAAGTTCGGCTCAGCTTGGTTATGTTTTGCCATTTAATGTCACTTTTATATAAAAATTTTATATTTCATATTTTTATGTAAAAGGTGATAAAATAATGTATGTAACATGTTAAAAAAAAGTGTTTTTTCTAAACTAGTTGGGTAATGTTCTATTATAAATTAAATAACAAATTGAAATGCTTGACAGTTAAAAACTTACAAGTGGTACCAACATATTAAACCAAAAATTACTTAGCGACGATAATTGTGGTGCCAACATAACGCCGATTTGACAATGCGGATAATAAGTATATGGATTTAACTTCAAACTTCTCATATCTGCCGCTGTTTGATTGAATTGTTTAAATAAAATTGTTAACGTTAATTACAAATTTTATTTTAGCAAATTAAAGAGTTTTCAAAATCAAGATTTCAACAAAGGTAAAATAAGTGCCAATTGGATGTGAAAATAAAGGAGAGGCCAAGAACTCGTTACTTAAGTCACAAGAAGAATAAAAATCGGATGGATGGATTTTGGAGTTCAGAAATCTAACATTTCCTGGATATGTTACAGAACATTATAAAATTTTTCTGCCATTTTTAAAATGTGAATTTAAACATCGTTACCTACTTTATGTACCTGCTGGAATAAACAACTGATTTAACGTTATTAATATTTATTTATCACTAAAAATATTTACCCCATTTAATTATATTAAACGTTTAAATAACACATTTACATTTTTGAGGTTTTATGAAATGCCTAAGCCACTTCTAATTATCATTTCCTAAAAAAAAATTAGAAATGAAATATTTACTGATTAATTCATATTTAATTAAGCTCAAAATAACATTACATCAAGGATTTGGGTACAACTGATAACACTGGTTTTGTTGTGAACCATAATCTTAAAATCGAGTCAATGTGACTTGTATTTAAAAGACAGATTTACCTACAACTGAAAAAGACTTATTTACACCAAAATAAACTGTCTCCGTAACATGGCCTGCACTGGTCTACAAACATCCTTAATGCATCATACTGAGTGATTTTTTTTTAAATTCAATTGCAGCAGGCCCTGGATAGCCTAGTTGTCAATTTAGATGGAATGGACAGACTTGTTATAAACAATCAACGCAGACGACGATTCTAATAAACATACCTTGAATTAACAAGTGTCAACTTGACAGAATGAATTAATTGTTAAATACAGTGATTTTTTTTAAAACTCAATTGCAGCAGGCCCTGGATGGCCTGAATCAGTTGGCAATGCTGAAGTGTGTTGTTGGTGACACTGTAAGTCTATGTCAAATTCAAGGTTAGCAGGTTAGGTTTTGCGTCAGTCTGTGTCAAAACCAGAGAGTAAGAGGGAAGGAGACCGATCGCCATGCTACAGAACCTGCAATATTTGCGGCTCTTTGATAGTACAGTAGCGCTGGTGTTCTACGCAGGGTTCTCGATGTGTCACGTGATCGTGGCAACGACCACTGGGGCAAATCAAAACGTAAACAAACCCCCACCATGCCACCAACTGCACCGCAAGTGCTAGAATACAGTACTACTAAAGGGCCGCAAATATCAATGCAAGTTTCGGCGAGCGGCCAGCATGGGGATCGGTTCTCCTTCCCTCTTACTCCATGGTCAAAATTGAAGCAAAACCTAACCTGCTAACCTCGAATTTGACATAGACTTACGTGTCACCAACAATACATTTCAGTATTGCTAACTGATTCAGGCCATCCAGGGCCTGCTGCAATTGAGTTTTGAAAATATGACTCCGTACTTAACAATTAATTCATTCTGTCAAGTTGGCACTTGTTAATTCAAGGTATGGTTATTAGGATCGTCGTCTGCGTTGATTGTTTATAACAAGTCTTTCCATTCTATCTAAATTGATAACTAGAGGCGCTGCTATCGCGTGTCAATGAAATCTAGAATTCAAGATTTAACACTAAGTTTTCTAATAAGTTGTCAATCGATGTCACTGTCAAATGTTTGGTTATAAGCGTGTAATGCTGTTTGAAAATACCACATCAGTAGGTGTCTAAGCTACCTGGTACTCCACATGTCTTGACCTTGTCCGTAACATAAAAACAAACAGTACTAAATAATTAAGTCTTTGAGAATTATATCTTACGCAAAATGTTGCAATCTATTTGCAAGAAGGTACATCATTTTTTTTTATTTCTGTTTCCTTTCATATAACCTCTCTAAATTATAAGATTACAAGTAAAATTTTGCGAACAATAAAAGCACCTGTGGATGCACGTGTGGCTGGCCTGATATCAATCACAAATCAATCGCCTTTGTTACTATTTTTAGTCCAGCTAATCTCCGTGTCATGCAAAAGCCAGGCAAGCAATTGCAAAAGCGGCTAAGCAATAAGTACAATTTGTTGCAGCTGTACATACACAAAAGAAGGCATAACACACCAGACAGGTACCTTTTACCTTTTATCATCCCTAGCGTAATTTTACCATCCTTTCGTTTATTCATGTTAGCGAGGAATCAAGTGGGGTTAGCCAATAGAGAGGGTTAGTAAGCAAGGGTTTTACAGTTTAATCTGAAATCGGTTTTAGAATTAGCATATCAAAGAGGGCTAATGAGGATTACCTTTATTATGATCCATTTCTTGGTCATTGACAGCAATGTCGCTCCGTAGTGATCATCTGAAGTTGCGACTAGGTGAATTTATATTACACTACCGCGTTCTACCTTTGTCCTGTCAACTTCTTTTGCTGGCTACACTAAAATTTGTTTTTAATTGTTATTGTCAGGATGCACAGGATATTATTAAATCCCCACTACCCTATAAATGTCAAATTGCAGGTTCGTCAACATCCAATGGCTAGATCAAAAATAACTATCATGCTGTGGCTATATAGCACCTCCAGTGTCTTTATGGTCAACCTATTATTAAGTTGTTCATAAAATCGAAAGATTAAACTTTTAAGCTGCCCATTAAACTAATTATAGAATATTATTTACAGTTTTTTTTCTATAATACCTGTCACTGCCAAAGCTTTAGTGTTTCTATTGGTATTTGTCCCTACACAATTTATGTTGTTGCCTCTGGTTTCTAGTAACAAATTTTATTAATCAGACTGTGAGGTTAGGTATCGTAAGTAGCTGTCAGAGTCAGAATAACAAATCACTATTATGAAAATAAATAGGTAGGCCGGTAACAATAAACAAATTTAAATTATTTTTTTGTAATACCTACTTGTTAAATATTTCTTTAAGGACTGTTTACTACTGCGTAAGCAACCTCTTTACGGCCCGGCCGTAAAAAGTGTCCGTAAAGACCACGGCCTGCTAAACTGTGTGCCAAACGTCAAAGTGACGTTTGTCACACAAATCCAGCAGCAAGCAAGCCTTCAACTCCACATAGAAGAAGGCGCAAAAAACTGCTATAACTCCTGAACATACGCTAAAATAACTTGCTCATTCAGAATCTTAACGTCTTTAGGAATATCTTCATCATTTTCTACAGATGCCATAAGTTACGAGCTGGTTACAACTTAAAACTGCTTACAACCATACACGAAATTGGAAATAACTGACATTTATAAACAACAGTTGCAACGTTCTACGCACTCTCAATCATTCTAAAATGTCATTACACAAACCTAGCGTTTTGATGAAAATAAATTAGAAAAATATAGATATGACCGAATTGTATGTAGGTATTACAAAAACTATTGTACAATACACGTCCGTTAGGGCCTTTACTGCCTCGCCAGTATTATTCGACTCGCTCTTCGAGCTCGTCTCACAAATTCTCTGGCTCGGCAGTAAAGGCTATCCTAACGGACTTCTACTGTAAAATACTATAACAGAATACAAAATGGTAAATGTCATGGAAAGAAGAACATTAGGAATTAAGGCAAAAACTGAAGGAGACCAAGGTAACCTAAAATAATTAATTTTTAAATTGTCAGCGCGACGGGTAGACAGGGCTCAAAACATCATCCAACAAAATTCACTGTCAATTTTGCCAACGTTACAACAATTTGACAGGTATTATAGCAAAAAAATGAACTTTAAGAGCATTGAATATTGAGTCTGGATATTCAATTGTAAGAGGCAAATTTTGTCTGTGAAGATAATCAAAATCGTTAGTCATTTTTGAGAGAAAAATGTTTGTTTTTTCTACATTTTTTTTTTATATTTGGCAAAAATCTTCTATTCTATCAAATGACAGTACATTTGTTGGAGGTTATGCTGGGTATACAGGGTATGGCAACGAAGCGGGGGTGGAAAATATTTCTAAAATGAAGAAAGTTACATGGATATTGTGTATATAAAAGTTGTAGATTCAAAGGTGGTACACATTACCAAAGAGCACATATTATAATATGTTCTTTGACATTACTGAAATAGTTTTTATTATACAGGGTGTCTCAAAAAAGTGTGGCGAATCAACAAACTTGTTTTTTTATGGAATGCCCTATATTTCGGTAGCTTGAAAGTTTTGCATTGCATTGAAATACTCATCATTTTTATATAAGTTGTATAGATCTAACGTCAACTGTTTTGGTGATATTAACGATATTATGCCAAAAAATGCTGAACTTCAGGCCGGTAGTGTAAGCAACAGAAAACAACTGAATGAAGGAAAACGTTACCAAAAAAATATGATTTTCGTGAACTACCTTTCAATTGTAAAATGGTGGATCTGGGTATTAATTAGTGATGGGCTTATTCGAATCAAAAATAACCGGTTACCCGGTTATTGAAATAACCTGTGTAACTCGGTTTTCGTTCCAAGTATTCGGATGAAAAATAACCTCATCCTGATACGTACTACGTGCCGCGTCTCAGCGACCTGCGAGTAATCGAAATTCTGTAAATAATACGGCATTCATAACTCATACAACCTTTTCTACGTATGTACTTGATTGACCCAAGTGAGGCCGCGGCTGCTTGTTGATGTTATTAAGACATTTGATACTCCCAGTCGACGAGTTAAATTTATGAGGCCGTTCCTATTAAAGATAACGTTCTGCTGAGTATGAGATTTGCCGAAGGTTGGTATTAATTTATAACGGCCTAAATTTTTGCTTCGAAACACGGTTGATTATGCCTAATAAGGGATAAACAGAAAGCGAAATAAGATTTTCCAATATCGTAAAAGATTTATATTTAATTTTTAATAACGGAGCAGTCGGGACAAGAAGTGGATTTCGATGTTGAAAATTTTAAGTGTGCGTCCTTAGAACCGCGGAAGGCTGAACGTAGATAAATGATGGATTCTAAAATATACCGGTATGATGTGCAAGCGAAAATGGAAGGGTGACTACTAGAGAATTTTAGGAACTAAAAATAAATTCAATAGATACTTTGTATTCGCATATTTATAATTTCTTTATGATTAGTATTGATATAGCTATTCTCAATGGTTTAAACTCCTTAGAAATCAAATAAAAATCATTTATACAATTATTATAATTAACGATTAACCGAGTTCCTCTGCTATCTGCAAGTTACGATGCCGATGCAGATGCCGGTGAACCGCCAACTGGCAAACCGGCTGACTTAATCGAACGAATCGAGAGCCAAAATTGATTCGAATGATTATTCAAATAATCAATCGGTTATTAATATGATTCGAATGCAAATAATTCGGTTATGAAAATTGTCCGGTTATGCCCATCACTAGTATTAATGCTATACAGGGTGCTCAACATTTGCAAATTTAACTATTTCGATTTTTTTTCAAATGGAACGCGCTGTATATTTTTGTATTTTTGGAAAGTCCTTTTAATGAGCTTTCTATTGATGTTACTTCATACATCTAAGTTCAACTGTTTTTCAGATATGCGTGTTTGAACATAAAAACAATTTAAGCCCCCTTATCGCCGTTAAAATGATGATTTAAAACAAAAGATAAAACCAAGTTTAAAAAACAAAAATCCAACCACAACTCAAAACCAGAAATAACAAATACGAAAAAAACGAAGAAAGGAGAAAATTAAATCTGAAAAGCGATTTAATTTTGAGATAAAAAATGAAGTGGCAGAAGAATGCTCATTAAATGTTCTTTTTAATATACAGGGATATACAGGGTGTTCCACTTAAATAAATCAAAATAATTATATCTGCTGATTATGAGTTCTCTGTACAGCTTTAATACTCAGAGCAAGAGAGGAGAACTTTTTGAATATTTAATGGAATTACGTATAAGCTTTCGGTGTATTGGCTTTTGTGTTTTTTATCTGATTTAATTTGACCTTGGAATTAATTTATTCCTAGATTTTTCTATTTTTCGTGATTATTATTCCTTGTATCAGCACTGACTAAACTGATATTTTCTAAACCTGGTTTTGTGTTTTTATTTTTGGAGAGATCATGCGTTTAAATAATATTTTAACGGCGTTTGTTTTTATCCCTTGAAATAAGGCATCTTAAGGTGTTTAAATTGTTTCTCATGTTCAAACACGCATATCTGAAAAACAGTTGAAGTTAGAAGTATCAAGTAACATACCAAAAGAAAGCTCATTACAAGGACTTTTAAAAAAATAAACATATACGGGGCGCTCTATTTGAAAAAATCTAAATCATTAAATTTTCAAATATGAAGCACCCTGTATAGCATTAATACCCAAATCCACCATTTTACACTTGAAAGATAGTTCACAAAAATCATAATTTTTTGGTAGTCTTTTTCTTCGTTCAATTGTTTTCTGTTGCTTACAGCAGCCATCTGAAGTTCAGCATTTTTTTGTATAAAATCGTTAATATCTCCAGTTGACATTAGGCCCATACAACTTTATATAAAAATGATGAGTATTTTAATGCAAAACTTTTAAGTTACCCAAACAGGGCATTCCACTTAAAAAAAGTAAGTTTGATTCGCCACACCTTTTTGAGACACCGTGTATAATCAAAACTATTTTAGTAATGTGCAGCACTTTCGTACCTACAACTTTTATATACACAATATTCATGCAACTCTCATAGTTTTAGATATATCGTCCACCCCCGCTTCGTTTATGGAACCTGTATAACAAAATAAAAATTAGTTTTGTTCATGTGAAACTTAACAACAAAAATCCATGGCCAACCTTTATGCGAAAGAGGGATGAATGGAGTATTCATAGATAGGAACAATTGCGGACAAAAAAATGGAAACACTAATTTTTATACCTTGTAAATACGTCTTTTCCATGTCATCAGATAGTAAAGGGTTTCGCAAATAGGAACGATATGTTTTTAAAACGTCATAGCAACCATATCTAAAATTTTAGAAATCTCACTAGCTGTCATTTGTTTTTAGTATAGTTTGACAATTCATCATGTCAAAATACACGCTTCAACAACGTTTAGTTATTATCCAAAAATTTTATAAAAAGAGAGAAAAGTTTGGGGAGTCTGTAATCTCCAGAAATGGAACTGTTAATTGGCCTCCAAGAAGTTGTGATTTAACACCTTTGGACTTCTTGTTGTGGGGTTATTTAAAGTCGTTGGTCTATGCCAATAAACCTGGAACTATTGACGCTTTGAAATTGAACATCGAACGCTGCATTAATGAAATTACACCTGATGTATTGCACAAAGTTACCAAAAATTGGGTTCATCGGATTCGATCCTGCAAACGAAGCCGAGGTGCACATTTGAATAATGTGTTATTCAAAACATAACTGTCATAAGTTGTACTATAAAATAAAGAAAAAGTTTTGCTTTTGTCTCAAATATTTTGTATTTTATTTAATTTTAAAAACATATCGTTCCTATTGGGAAACCTTTTAGTTGTGATTTTGCGGTTTTATTGTAATAACTAATTGTCAATGTGACATTAACTGTCAACCTGACATTTTGTTAAGTCAGTATGACACAAAAAACATAATAATTACATTTAAAATTAATAGAAAACGAGTACTAGATTAACGTTTGTTTTTCTATTTTTTGTCCTCAATAGTACCCAACGTACGTTTTTTTTTTCTATAGTAACTGTCAAAGTGTTACAATGTTGGTAGAAATGTGATTAAAACGCTAGGATATTTTTATACCTCGTGTTGGTAAAACTTTTTCAAAATTATGGTTGTGTCGATTTTGAATGTCAAAGTTTCTTGATTCGAACTTTTGACAAATTTATTTTTTAAACATGGAATCATCATCCTCATCAATAAAATCGGATAAAAAAGAAAACCAAGAAATATTTTAAATGCAAAAATGAAGCAAACGATATTAAATTATGACATATCTGTCAAAATGACAATCATCTTTTTAGTGGAAGAAAATAACTAAAAATCTATGTACCAACATTATTAAAACTAGGGACCCTGCAGGAATGCAACTTATCCCCTGGAAAGTTGACCTTGAAAATTATTATAGAAAAAAAATGTACTTTACACATAAGTGGCACCGCATAATCATAATCTAATCACAAAATTTCGGGAAGGAGGGTGAAGGGGAGTGGGGCACTTGTAGTATTTACTTTTGTGTTATTTGAGTTATTTGAAATATCTTGTTGTGCTAGCCCCTCTAGCTAAAATTATTTATTTATTACACATTAAAAAATGCATAGCTGAAGTTCACATCGTATACAGTGTGACCAGTAAAGTCCGCATCATATGGGATTTTTTTTTATCAATAGTTTTTTTCGAAATTTGACTTTGGCATCAATTTGTGCTTCGATCGAGATGAAAATTAAGCAAAAAAATAGTAGTCACGTCATTCGCATTACCTGTCAAATTTTATTTTTTTTAAAAAAAAATTCAAAAGTGGGGTTATTTCTTAAAATATCGAAAAAAGTTATTAGAAAAAGTTTTTCTAAATGCAAGTTTTAGCCCACATGCAAAATTTCAGCTGTATAAGATAATTTAGATTTTTTGCCGTGTTTTTCTACAAAATCCAAATAGGGCTATTAAAATTTGGTCACATGTGATGCAAAGTTTATTTGTTTATGACCCTGTATAATGTAACTCCATAAAATAACTATTTTTGAAAACGTAGTTTGTGTCTAAAAGTAATACACGTTATTTTATGAAGTTACATTATACAGGGTCATAAACAAATAAACTTTGCATCACATGTGACCAAATTTTAATAGCCCTATTTGGATTTTGTAGAAAAACACACATTTAATATGGCGCTACTTTAAAGAAAATGTGTGTGAAATAAAGCATTGTCAAAACTAAGAAGTTTTATGTAGGTTGCGTTGAGTCTTACTTTGCAACAGTGGTGCAATTTAAAAAAAATGGGCAAAAAATCTAAATTATCTTATACAGCTGAAATTGTGCATGTGGGCTAAAAATTGTATTTAGAAAAACTTTTTCTAATAACTTTTTTCGATATTTTAAGAAATAACCCCACTTTTGAATTTTTTTTGAAAAAAAAATAAAATTTGACAGGTAATGCGAATGACGTGACTACTATTTTTTTGGTTAATTTTTATCTCGATCAAAGCACAAATTGATGCTAAAGTAAAATTTCGAAAAAAACTATTAATAAAAAAAAATCCCATATGATGCGGACTTTACTGGTCACACTGTATATAAAAAATCTGGCACACAACTTCCTTTTACAGTGATCTTATATTAACCAAAAATTTGATTTAAAATGTTTAAGCATTTGTCAAAAATTTTCAAAAATTAGAAATTCTACAAAAACTGTACAAAATAGAGCGTTAGTTGAAAAGACAAATTTTCTCTAGAATTTTAAGCTGAATTAAAAAATGTTATAATATACAGGGTGTTCTATTTAAAATAGGAGTTAATAAAAAAAATAGTAAAGAAACAAAAGAAACCCATTTTAGAAGTATTTAACTGAAAAATCACCTAGCTCACATCAATACACATTAAAAGTGTAATAAAAATGTGAAGTTTGAAAAAAATGTTTAGAGCTGTTTTTGAAAAAATCGAAAAAAACTGAAAAATCACAAGAGTAAGCACCGATTTTCTTCAAAAGCTTGCTGTCGCATATACATAGTACACAAAACTTATATATGAAGTTTTAACGCCATACCTCTTTTCGTTTTTGAGATATTCTGTTCACAGACAGACACACAGACAAACAGACAGACACACAGCAGACACACACACAGGCAGACCAATGAAAAAAATATGTTTTTTGGGTTCAGGGGATTCTAAAACGTGAATATCTGTTGAAAATTCAATTTCGAATTTTTGGGGTGAATCCAATACTTCCTTTATTTAAAAGGAAGTAAAAACAATCAACTGGGCCAAAATGTTGCTATAAACCCAGGGCTATACTTGCCTCACCTGTAATTACTTAGCTTATCTTTCAAAGTGCGATGCTCAATGTCTTGAAATACCACAAACAGCTCTTATTATTTTATTTAAAAAGTGTTCTATTAATATTAACACTTGCATGTGACTCAAAAGTTGACATGGATTCTTTGTTTTTCAGGGTCATTGAAATTTAAACAAATTATTGGGTTTGCGTAACTTGGACAACAATGTACTTTCAAAACGGGCGTCCCTAAGGGTCAGTGAAGTCAAAGGATAATTGCTTTTCTTAGTTTGATGAATTTTGGTCTTAAATCGTCTTTTTCATAAAGTAACGGCATTTACATTTCCGCGGACTAGACAACATGTAAAAGGCAGAGTAATTAAAAGAAAACCCTGCCGTGTCCTATGTTCTTATTATGCTCTCCCACGAAAGATGGTTGTTTCCTCAGCCTCCGGAAATGGCCGCCACTCACGAAAATGCAACAGGTGATGTGATAGTGCCCTTATTTGGAGTGCCCTGTGTATTGGACGTGATTGTAGCCCCTTGATGTTAACCGCCCTAAATCGCATTTCAAATGTTTAAACAATCGCGCATTTCGTTTCCATTATGTCAGGCCATATTTGATTGGTTGCCGGATCCTCATCCGATCGCACGTTCGTTACAAACAAATACTAAATTGGCGGAAAATTTGGGAAGGACGCTACAAAAAGGCGCGAATATGTCGTACAATCCCGCGAAGTCCAGATATTAATGAAATATATGTCTAAATTTCTTAATCATGGTAAATTTCGTATGTGTACAGAGGCTACAGCTGACATATGTCATTGACATGCTTCTGCACCAAATCCGTTGGAGAGTTGTTGCGCGATACACCTGCCAAACTTTCCACCTGCTGTTCGCTGCTGCCTGGACAATGACCCCAGGCTCCATCTTGTTAGTGTCCGTATGCTTCTGTCGCTGAGATCACAGCTTGAACCAGTGACCCAGATATGTGATTCAGGTGCATGGCTTTGTTTTTGGTAGTTTCTTGCTTTCAACGTGGTTATTGATTTTCAGGAAGATCTATATGTGCTTGTAAACCTCTCTACCTTGCTGCGACGTGTTACAATACTTTTGAATAAAAAGCCACCACCATTTGAACCTGCTGCAAATTGTGTCGACCCAAATGACTGCTCCGGAACTGCGCCACTTGTTTTCTCCAGGTCTCTGGATCCCATCAGCGTTTCGAACACGTGCTGGACCACCTGCAGATGTCTTCACCAGTGTGCTGCGACGACGAGGGGTAGGAGAAAACACATCTCGGACCGAATTGTTCCTTGATCACACACGTTCGCACTTTTTTGAAACTGCATGCACTGTTACACAACGTATTACTCTGCCATCTTTACGTATATACGAATGTTGTCTAACTTTAAACGTTCGGTGTTATAAGATTGATTTAAGACTACAGCTTATTGCTGTATAATAAAGATAATTTATGAAAATTTAACCCTTTGGACTTGTTGTGAAATATTTAATTATTGTATTTGTTTATGACTACAAACATTTAAATTAATTTTAGAATCTTTTTCATATTGAGTCCTCTACCAGTTGTATTGTTATCCATCAATTATTATTAATTTGCAAAATATTCCTTTCACATCGTACTTTTGCTAACGAAATTAAAGTGTTTGATTTTAAAAGACTGTAATAATTTGTGCCCTGTTAAAACCATAGCATTATATATCATTTATTAGTATGTATTCGTATAATTATGAGTCTTTGACTAAACCAACCGCTAAAATATAATACAGTTTAGATATTTCTAGAATTAAACCGAGCTCGAAGTAATTTTAAGAGACCGGGGGTGGTTTTAAAATCTCGATGGGCCTGGCGGACAGTTATCCGAAAGCGTGCATATGTGAATGTTGTGAAATCTGATATACCTATCACAGAGGGTAGCATTCCAACGCCAGAGCTCTTACGCGCTTTTGCAGTGTTGCTTGTGGTAATTATGAGGATTAATAAGAAAGCAGTGAAATAATAAGATATGCAATTTTTTAGAAGGAAAACATAATTTTAACTTTTAAAATTAAAAATGCATACATTTCTTACGAAAATAGTCCTCCCAATCGATAGCGTTTAGCAAGAGTGACAGAAGTGCATCCAGGTACAGACGGTATTGTCAGAGTTGCAAGCGTTAAAACAAAGGGAGAAGCAATTCTCAAGCGTCCTATCACCAAACTCGTTCCGTTACCAAGACAGGAAGTAGAAGAAGGAACAAGAAAGCAAAGCAGGGGTAGTGGAGTGTAAACAGTCACAAGAACAATAACGCTCTTACTTGCGTTGTGCACTATAATTTCAGCAACCACGGGGTAGTACATAGTAAGGTATCCATCACCTGGCCTATTTATTGAAGAACTTGGCCACGCAAAACTCTCGAGGGGAGGCTTCAGGATCGAAGTAACAGTGAACATCTCTAGCATCCAAATAGATGAAGAAACTATAAACAAGACAATCCAACAAATGAATACCTTATGCAGCAAGGCACTTGTATTATCGGCAGAATCCCATTGCAAGGAATTAAATCATCACCTGAGAGAGCAGCAACGGCAGATCATCTGGAATATGAAAAGCATGTATAGTCAAGATGTCAGGACCAAGCGAGGATTACTAGGGCAGCTACTAACCTCAGTGTTTGGAGTTAACGATGAAGTTTACCATGACATTGAATCATTGGAGAAAAATCAACTATAATTGATACATACATCTAATCATCGGACAAGGATAATGTTGTCAACTGCAGCAACTCTAAATGAGACTGAAGCCAGAATATCCCAGAAGTTAGATAATTTTCGAAGAAAGCTCAACGAAGGGTTGCTAGTAATCAATGAGATGGAACCTTGGTACAAAAAGACAGAAGAAAACTAGTTAAACATACATGTGTTAACATCATATCAGATGGTTACCAACTACTTACAAGAGATGGGTGAGAAGTACAAACAACTTCTAAATGTAAAATTCAAAAAGGCAGACATCCTGCAATTTATTCCATCATCACAATTTTACAGAATAATGTCGAATGCAATGGCCAATCTTCCATCAAACCTGGAGATACTTACCACACCAATGCACAAGATGGAAGTTAGCATCAATAATGAAATCATCGAGATTTTCAGTCATTTTCACGTAACTGAGAAGCGGGGATACAACTTAATCAAACCAACTCCAATTCCAGTGAAGAAGGGAAATGGAACCTACGCATCTCTGAACTTGCCAATGGAATTCTTAGCTATCAACTACAACGAACAAACCTATTTTGAAATCCAAGAAGACAAGTTGAAGGAGATCGAGCCAATAGGGACACATCTTTACCTATGCAGGCCATCCGCAGTCCGAAGTATTGAAGACAATCCAAACTGCATCATTGATGAGATCTACCAGCGACTGAACAAGGTCAAATGTTTGGTCCATCAATTTACAGTTAAGACACTGGTATGGAAGAAACTGTACGCCGCGAATACATGGTTATTTATTCCCAATCAACCCACAACAGCAGCAGTACAATGCAGGGGGAATCGAGAAGATGTGAAGATTCAAGATGTTGGCATAATCCAAATATCCCCAGATTGTACTATATATACAAAACGGACTACTTTCCATACTCAGCTATTCACTACTATTCCTGTCGTAGCTGGGTTCAACAAACCAATGCAAGTAATTATTAACACTACTTTGCAGAATACAAGTACTCACCCTCAACTGCAAATGAAGGAACCTGTGTTGCTACTGTCCGATCATTTTCAACGCCTACAAGAAGAAGAAGACGAGTTGCAGCTACATCAGGACTATCCATTGTGGCACCATCAACATACCATCGTGGTGAACACCGGTACTACAATCGGTATCTTAGTATCAGGTTGTATCAACTGAACATTATGGAAATACTGGAGAAAAAACAGGAAACCGTAGCCACGCCCAAATTCAGACCCGTCAGGTAGCTTCAGGTTACAACCACTGCCACTAGACGAAGAAGATGGAGAGACAGCCTCAGTCACACCATCCCGGCCCATTGTCGCTCGGCAGAATGTTTAGCAACCAAAACATAATTTTAATTTTTAAAATTAAAAATGCATACATTTCGTAAGCTGGCTGTTACATGCCGAAATGTAGAACAAAGCGGTCAGCGTTTCTGTCAGCATTGGTCGAATGACCCGATGAACAAACTGCAATTATGCATACTTGCTATCACTATTTGTTATGAAATTAAACACGCAAGTGCAAATGCGAGCTGAACTGGGGCAAATAAACTGAACCTTGTAATTTACGTTATAGTTATATATACAGGGTGTTTCATTAATAATTGGAAATATTTTAACTGTAGAATTCTGGGCTCAAAATATTAATATTTAACCCAAATTACCTAGATAAAATGTGGGCCCTACTGAGATATAAGGTGTTTTATTTAAAAATTTAAAAAATATTTTTTCCCTTTACTTTAAAATTATTTGACGTATCCGTATCATATTTGGCAGGAAGTGTAGACACTGTAAACTATGTTAAATTATGTTAAATAAACGTTTCTGGCTACTACCAGAGGCGTAAGACAGGGGCAAGTGATTGGTTGACGCTTTCCAAATTCTACGCCACTGGCGGAATTGCCATTTTAGCACAATTTTTCGATTCTCCAATACTTTATACGTAAATAACATACTCTGCCTTCGTAACGATAAAGATATTATTTTTCGAGATATTTAAAGTTAAACATAAAGCTAAACAGTTATTTTGATTTTAATATGTATTAATTATGTCGGTGGTCTCATGGTATATGCGTTTAGGAAAAACACCATGTAATTACCAAGATAAGTTCTTACACATATTGCAGACCAATCTAATTCGATTATTTTTAATCACGTGAGTCAGTTTGACAAATTAGATCACACTTGAAGTGAAAACTACCCTAGGGTGATTTTCAATCACCATGGAAACTACCTAATTAAATTCCAGTAGTATCCTATGACAAGTTGGTGGCACTGTAAATCTAAGTCAAATTTGAGGTTAGCAGGTTAGGTTTTCCGTAAGTCTGTGTCAAAACTGAAGCAAAACCTAACGTGCTAACCTCGAATTTGACATAGACTTACAATGCCACCAACATAATATTATTATAATGAAGTGTCAACCTAATTTGTCAGAAAATGGCAAATTTATTTAAGAACTTATCTTCCCGAATTCACCGCGGCCAGTGATAAATCCTTATAATTCTGACAAATAATATCCCTCAAGTACATTGCCTTTAAGAAATTTCTAGACAAGCACTTTCGGGTTGTCATTTGTCAAAATTATTGCTGGTGATTATCACTGCCCTTGGTAAATTATAGATGAACAAGCAATCCAGTGAGACAAATGTCTCATTTAAAAAAACAAAAAAGACCGTTTTTCAAATAGAGCGCATATTAAATAAAAACTGTACTCAGACCTGGAAGGTGTCCAAGTGGTTGCCTAACCGATCGACGTTTTAAGGCGCAGAGGGTCGCAGCTCCGTTTGGCTGCTGAAACATTTTTATTTAATACGCGTTCTATTTGAAAAACGGTCTTTTTTGCGATTTCTCGAAAAACGGAAGTGTCACGTGACTGAAACTCGGTTCCTGAGCTGACATGACCATTCCAAGCATATAACTTTCATAACTTTTTTCTCTATCTCTTACGGTTTGGCTGCTGAAACAGCGTCCCGGACGGACGGACGGACAGACAAGTCTATTAGATAAAGGACTAGCAGTCCAGTGAGACAAATGTCTCATTTAAAAAAACAAAAAAGTCCGTTTTTCAAATAGAACGCGTATTAAACAAAAACTGTACCCAGACCTGGAAGGTGTCAAAGTGGTTGCCTAACCGATCGACGTTTTAAGGCGCAGAGCGTCGCAGCTCCGTTTGGCTGCTGAAACAGTTTTTATTTAATACGCGTTCTATTTTCAGACAGACAAAACGGCGTCCCAGACAGACAAAACTGCGTCCCAGACAGACAAAACAGCGTCCCGGACAGACACGTCTATTAGATAAAGGATATATTGTGTTTAACTATAATTACAAAATAAGTAACATTCAATGTAAAAATGAATTGTATATTGTGGAAATAACAATTTCGTCTGGGGGGTCGTGTTTCGTTACTTCCTGGTGAGCTGCAACCCTCCTGACGGAGCTGTACGGCAGACGGGTACGATCGGTGATTTAGCAAGCTTCACAGGTAATTTCGGAACGTATCCGTTAGCGGTGACGGACCGATTATCGGTGGAGCGAATGTCTCGACCGGTAACCTCCAAATCACAGTGGGTATTGTTGCTGTTTACGGTGCTCGAATGAAACGCAAAATCACAATGATATAAGCGATACGTGCACCTCAGTGTCAAGATAGAAGTTCCTGCGGGCCTTGAGGTATACTAGGAGTTCGTAGCGTATCCATCGCAGTGACGGCGATGTGAAATTCGGCCTGTATTTCTTACTCAAATTTTAGCGGGCCGCGGGCATTGACATTCCGACGGCTCGCGAATAATTTCCCTGTGTGTTCGATTCCAAAGATGGGCTCGGAGTTTCGGCTTCTGGAGAACGTCTCTAAACATTCAGGGCGGACCTTCAGGTAGGTTCATTCATGCGGCTACAGGGTTCGATGCACATTTAGGCGGAACGTGTAATTTGGATTCCTAAGAACCATGTTATTAAATAGTTTTGGGACTAGTATATGGCGGATTCTAATGCGGGTTTTCAAGTTATTGGAAAGCAAGTTAGGAGTCGGGCACTGCGGGCAGTCGCAGTCTCACTCTAACTTCAGGAGAGGAGTTTGGGATAAGGGTTCATGGACTCAAGATTGGACTAAGAAGGATCAGTACTGGTCGACTCAAGGGGGAGAAATCTCAAGTCAAGTGAAATGGAAGTGCAATCTTCTTTTATATCCTTCTGGCGGCTTTATCGGTGCAGCGGTTTTGGGTTCCCATGGAGTGGAAAACGACGCGGTCGGTCCTTTAGCGCCACGTTGCGCATAGCGGGAGCCTTCGCGTTATCGGAAAACCAAACGCGGGATAGATGCAACGTCTGATAACGCTTAAATAAGTAGGGCATAAATTAATTGCATTAGTTAATGTTCATTTATAAATTTACGCAGATGTTAGCCTTACAAGGTCTGTGACTCTGAGTAGAGCACAGTTAATTTGGTACCCAAAGGTAAATGATCTCACCGAGGCCGATTACCATCGCCAACGCTACGGAAAAATTCCGGTCTCTGCGAGATTCGAACCGAGGACCTTGCTTAATGCAAGCCTAGCGTTTTCCCAAATGAGCTACGCGGGTTCTTAAACATTTACATAAATATAAGAATACTAATTTAGTATACAGCTGACGTTGTGCAATAAATAGTAAATTGAAATGCGTATCATAATTTTAAACGCAGAACGTAAATAATAAATAGATTATTTACTTTCTAGGATATATCGAAATCGTCAGCCTTGTTCAACGCATCCACATTACTGCGTCATCAACCTCTCCTTATTGAGAAAATGTGGAGACTATTTGTGACAGATTGCAGTAATAATTAAAAAAAAATCTAATTGCAATTCAATCTAACCTAACATAACATAACTAAATACAACACTGCTGGAGCCTGTGATTTTAAAGTATCACAAATTCGTTAAAACCCCTCACCACACAAATATTTAACAACTGCTAAATAGGGAGAATTTCGACAGCGAAGCTGTCATCATCAGTAGCTACGAAAAACTTACACAGCAAAATGGCAACGATATGGTCGCGACCAAATCACAAATGGTATCACTTCCATTTGTGATTCTTGGCACTGCTCTAAAGTTAAATTAAAAATAGATATAAAAAATCTGGTGTGATACACTCACACAACTTCCTTTTACAGTGATCTTATAATTAGTCAAAAATTTCATTTTTAATTTTTAAAAATTTGTCAAAAATTTTCAAAAATTACAAATTCTACAAAAACGGTACAAAATAGAGCGTTAGTTGAAGAGACAAATTTTCTCTAGAATTTTAAGGTGAATTCGAAAATGTAATAATATACCGGGTGTTTTATTTAAAATAGGAGTTAATAAAAAAAATAGAAAAAAAACAAAAGAAACCCACTTTAGAAGTATTCAACTGGAAAATCACATCAATACACATTAAAAATGTAATAAAAATATAAAGTTTAAAAAAAATCGTTAGAGCCGTTTTTGAAAAAATCGAAAAAAACCGAAAAATAACAAGAGTAAACAGCTACTTCCGGTTATGCGATTTTCTTCAAAAGCTTGATGTCTCATCTACATAGTACAAAAAACTTATATATGAAGTTTCAACGCCATACCTCTTTTCGTTTTTGAGATATTCTGTTCACAGACAGACAGACACACACACAGACACACAGACAGACAGACCAATGAAAAAAAATATGTTTTTTGGGATCAGGGGACTCTAAAACGTGAAGATCTGTTGAAAACTCAATTTCGAATTTTTGGGGTGAATCCAATACTTCCTTTATAGTAGTAAAAGGAAGTAAAAATCACTAATGACGGTACCTCGCACTTTAGTGTGTTGATCTAGTGACCTTACTTTGATGTATATCTATGCGCCACCTGCTAGTCGTGTTACAACAGAACAAAAGAATACAAGTAAAACAAATGCAAAATCTTAACAAACATCTATTGATCGTTTAAAATATCAGGATATTCCGCACGCATAAACAATGTTAAATTTGACCCTGGGAGACGTCGCTAAGCATACAAGCTAACTTGCAACACCGTTATCCCGCCCACGAGAGACAAAGCGGCAGAGGTAAACTCTATAACAAACGCCGGCAATCTCACTGGACAGAGCTCAATTTAGCCAGAGCGCCGTAAGAAGCTACGAAATTTTTCCACGGGATCTTGTACCTGAAACTAACATAGCAAATACAAACTCTACTTGTTAGGTTATTTTAAGTTTTGAAGACCACCTTGGTCGTCTTCTTTTTACAGCCACACAGTGGTGAAATTTGATT
Source organism: Agriotes lineatus (assembly GCA_940337035.1). NCBI lineage: Eukaryota > Metazoa > Arthropoda > Insecta > Coleoptera > Elateridae > Agriotes > Agriotes lineatus. The sequence goes on from CALNHX010000483.1 coordinate 224,052, forward strand.
CTGACCGCTTAGCTTCACGCTTAAGTGGGGATGTTGACGCGGAACTTGCAAATTTCATCTTGTGCTCCTCAGTTGGGGTTTAACATCTGAGCTGGCATGTTCACACGCCGCCTCCGCTCACGTATTCAGAGAAAGAGCTCGTCACTCGAAAGAAGCAGGTACTCTGTCGTGCTTACGTATGGTAATCATACATGTGAGATTTCATTGTTGATTACGGTGTTATTCCCAATTTCGGTTAGTGTCGGATTTGCCGATTACTTCCTCTTCGTATCTTAAATAACAGAGAGTCGTGTTCAGTCATTGTGGTTACTCCGACAACTTCGAGACCATTGCATGGATGTTAACTATTCTCAGCCCCAATACACTTCGACACTGCGCACCAGGTTGAAGATATGTCCTCGCCATCTAGCATCTTCAGATGCCAGGTAGCTCCACGCGCAGACTGCAGGCTGCTCATCATGTTAGAATTGGGATAAATTGCGGAATCAGGGGCCAATTCCCTCAATTTTATTTGCTTCCGTTATAAATTCAGTTATGGTTACTAGAGAAACATGGTTAATAATAATTAATATTAACAATAGCAGGGGAATTGACCCCGGATTCTGCAGTTTTCCCTAGAATTGTACTTAATTCACATGTGATAACAGTGCCTAGTCATAAAATGCTTTGTCGAATTTCAAAAGACTGAATTAGAATTATGTGAAGTGAACTTTTAAGTCAACAATCATAATTGATGAATTTATGTAATTTCGGATAGATCTTAAGTCAGATGTTTAATATCCATCCAGTCTTGCGTCATGGAGTTCTAATATAACGGAATTTTTAACAACCATTCTAGCTATAGCTTGTTGAATAATTAATCCGGCACAAGCAAACATTTCTGAGTTAGACTGTATATACAGGGTTAATCATGGGTGGGTTACTTCTGACCAAAAGTTGAAAGCAACCCAAAATACAAAAAACGTATATCACTTGATACAATATTTAATATGATTGATAAATTGAATCAAAGTCCCCAACCTTCTGTTTACATGTCACTGGTGGCACTGTAAGTCTATGTCAAATTCGAGGTTACCAGGTTAGGTTTTGTGTCAGTTTGTGTTAAAACTGACGCAAAAACTAACCTTCAGATAAGGTCCGAAGCAGCCATGTCCTGTAAGGCATTCGGTCACAAAGTAATCCAGACTACCATATTTCCTGTTTGTCCATTTGGAGATATCCTTTATTAATTTCTTAGTCCAGGCGGCTTTGCGCTTTAGCTTTCTCCATCTTGCTTGCCATAAATCCACCATCTCCTCCCTTATGTCCTTTTTGGATCTTATTCTTTCATCCTTATCGTTTCAGTGAATACGTTTTTGGATCATGAGATCGATTGGGAGTGTTCCCGTGATCCCTTGCAGTGCCACTGTCGAGACTGTCCTCTATGCGCAGCCCACCCTTAGCATCATCGTTCTTTGAATGCCTTCGAGCTTATTTCGCCACTTCTTCTTTTCGATAATCTTGCCCCATATAGGTGTGTCGTATAGTACTATGGAACAAACGACTGCAGTCAGAAGTTTTCTATTCTCGTTGTTTGGGCATTTATTCGGCATAATCCTGCCCAGTTGCTTTGCTACCCTGCGTGCCTTGGCCGATATATGCTCGACGTGCTTCGCCATTGTTTTTTATTGAAAAACAGTTTTTATTGAAAACTACACCCAAGTAGTTTAACGCTTCTACCGTTATAATATTGGTGTCTTGTAACTGCATTCTTAAAGTTTCTATTTGTCTTCTTGCTACTAATAGCCCTGCTTGTGTTTTATGAGGTGCACGTTTTAAGCCTTTGCACTTAACCCATTCATTTAATTCCTTGCACTGTCACGGATGGAACTTACCTTCAGTGATTTCCTGCAGCTAAAACCTTTTACACTTAAATACAGGAAAGAACGCATGCAACAACTGTCAAATCCAAAGAAAACAAAAATTTAAATTCAATATATTAACGTCACAACACCAAATATACTATGTATGTACAATGATCAAAGCTAATTTAATTACTGAATCCTAAGTCCTACATGATGTCATGGTGTTTTACAAATTGCTAAACATTCTCGGTAACAGTTTAGTTTAGCATAAAACGCTAAAACCGGGGTTTTTTTAAATCCCTATAAAAAAACGTCATGCAGAACAAAAAGACAAGTCGGCAGAAAGGCGTTTTTAAATACAAAACTTACAAAAATCGATCAGAAATTCCGAAAAACAGGAAAATCACCGGCGAAATGACATAGAAAGGTCATTTTATTTTGGTGCACACGCAACGCAGATTGTAGCTCGAATATGTTACCAAAGCTCGAAAAATACCAGGGGCGGCACCCATTGATTTAAAATAAATAGATAGGATAAGGGAAAGCTCCAGTATAGTAGACCACAACTTTTTAGTGGGTACTAAGTACACACAAATCTTAAACTGCAGCTAACCTAAAATAGCTCCTGGGCATGAAACAGAAGTAGTCTACGATACTGCATGTTAGCCAAAGTATTTACTAGAGGCCTCTATACTTTTATACTCGTTGGGGCTGCGTCACACCGTTTAAGGTATTTTAACGACAATTGGCAACGTAGCTATCGCTGGAAGTGTCATTGTGTTAGTTAAGGTACATTTTAGTTTGGTATTTACTTGGTGAAAATATACATTTTTTGCCTCTTCCGACAACAGATTCGAGTTCAGCAGGCCGTAAACCATAGGAATAGTGCAAAATCGCTTCCAAAAATTGCAATTTAAGCGTTTTAAGCTAAAGTAAATATTTACCACATTCTCATTCGGTAATCTTAATTTAACTACTTACAGAGTTACAGAATTATGAATTCGTGAAATAATACTGACTATTTTGCGTTATCTGAACGCTATAAGAGGTCTTTCAAACATGCGTCATTTTAATTTGCTTCCGCGACATTATTTCACTCAGCGAAAATAATGGGCGTCTACATTAACAAATATAAATTTTAGACAGTACCTCTTAAGATGCTTGCTGCGGCTTGTGCTACTTAATGTCCCTTCCAGAATCGCGCTTGGACGTGCCGCTGCAGTAGAATCCGGGAGCTCAATAGAATGGAATGGGGCAAACGAGAGAAAAATTGATAACACGGAATGACAAGCAATGCTGCAGTGCAAGAACTTGACCTAACGTGTCTGATCCCTTGTGCATAAAAATCCTGGAGTGCCGAGGCGATACGAAACTCCGGTAGGCACGCCTTATTAATTGACTTAAATCGAACGGTTCCGTAAATAAAATCCCGCCGAAAGCGAATTGAGAAGTTATCTCCAGAAATTAGAACTGACGTGGTCAAAACAGGTAAAGACATTCGGCAACTTTCTTGAATGCGGTAACTGAAGGAATTCTCTGCAGAAAACTATGCAAGACCCCTGTTTAATCTAAAAGACACCACTGATATTTTGGGCTTTTGGGTCCAGGTAGAAGAGCGAGGGACACAGGAGCCGAGCCTACAAGTGTCCACACACACATGTGGGGGCAGTTGCCAATTCACATTTGTCATAACAAGTTGTTTTCAATATTTGGTTAAGTTTGTTGTGAATTAATAACATTAAAATCAGCGAGACTTTTATTGGTGCTTCAATTAAATAATACGAGAAATTAAGAAGCAATAACCTACATGGTCCTTCCAGCTGGACGCATTTAATTCGTTAATTACGAGGGAACTTCATATCAACGTGCCAGGACAACAATCCACTAAAGTGAGTCTCCGATCAAGATATTTTGTTAACCCCTGCTAAGCACTTCATTGAAATCCCTACATTGCGCAACATTCCTTATTAATTCACCTAAACAAACCCCAACCATGAGTGACTGAGACAATGCTTTAAAGAGTTTAAGAACAAAGCGGGGCCAAATCAAATCCGCGGTGACAAGATTCTCCACTTTTCTAAACTCTTTAAACAATATAAGCGACAACAACCTCAGCGCAATCGAGTTACGGTAACGCACTACTAAATTCCAAGAACATTGGCAGCTCTTTGATGAATGATGACATACAATCTCAAATTGATGAAGTAGATCCAAACGAAATTGACGGTACAGAACGTGAAGAATTCGAAAACAATTATTTTCGGTTAATTAGTAAGGCTGAAAATCTCATTATAAAGCATAATCAATCGACGATCGTCCATACATCAAATAATATAAATGGACCTACAAGCAACACCGAAAATCAATTGCAAAATCAAATTCGTCTCCCGCGAATAAATCTACCGTCTTTCTCTGGGTTATACCAGGAATGGTTTACATTCTACAACACATTTTCATCATTGATTCATGTAAATAATTCAATAACGGACATACAAAAATTCCGATATTCGAAAAGTTCCGTTTCTGGCAAGGCTTCTGATGTAATTCAATCCCTCAAAATTTCGGCGGAAAACTATCAAGAAGCCTGAGCTTTACTTAAGAACAGGTACGACAGTAAGCGAATTATAGTATGAAACCACATAAAGGCTATCTATAATTTACCCGTATTGACGAAGGAAAGTTTACCCGCTTTACGGGAAATAGTGGATGGTATTTTAAAACATCTGCGAGCACTTAAGGCCCTAAACCGTCCGACTGAAGCGTGGGACGATTTTCTTACTCACTTAATCACCACTAAACTGGACCCCATAGCTAACAAAGAATGGGAAAGCAGGCAAACTTCAAAAAAACTTCCGACAATAAATCAGCTTATTGAATTTTTAACCGGCAAATGCCAAACGTTGAAAGTTATATCCAAAAGTGCAAATCAACAAACAATCGCTCCTTAGTCGAAATCGGTCTTCTATAAATCTCCATTAACGCATGTTTTAACAAAGAGGCTTATTTGTCAATTACGCTCCCAAGAACATTATGTAGTTCACTGTGACAAATTCTTAGCGATGCCCATTGAACAAAGAATCGCAGAAATAAAGTCTAAAAGAATGTGCTTAAACTGCTTAAGAACCACAGCCCATCGTTGTTATGCAAGCACTTGTAGGAAATGCCACAAACGCCATAGCACTCTTTTGCATTTACCTGTTCAACAATCACAGGTTATGGAAAATGCAGTTCAAGCAATTGCAACGTCGCAGTCGGATTCAATCAACGGAAATAATTCAACCGACCAAGCACAACATGCTACAACTAGTTACCATTTGCTGCCATCACAGAAATTATCTACAATTCTATTATCAACAGCATTAATTAATGTTTGTACAGCAGTGGAAATCAACACGTTTGCAGGGTTCTTCTAGATCCCGGTCGCAATCAAATTTTGTAACATCTTCGTTAGTAGCGCGCCTAAATTTGCCTAAAACATCAAAGGCCACGCCGGTAGCAGGAATTATTCAAGCTAGTGTTCAGGTTCACCATGCAGTAACGATACGCTTTAAATCTCGTTTTAATGCAATAAGAGCAGCAATAAACTGTCTTGTTTTAAACAAAATTACAGAAAATTTACCTCAAGTTTCCATCTGCAAAACAAATTTTCTTATACCACCAAATATAAAACTTGCGAATCCACAATTTTTCTTCTCTAAGACGTAGATATGTTAATTGGAGAAGAACTGTTTTGGAGATTGTTATACGTATGCGTAGGTCAAATCAAGAAGACAATTCATCAACCTCTACTCCAAAAGAAACATTTAGGCTGGATTGTGACAGGCAAAATCGTATTAAATAATATAACTACAAGTACAGTTTGCAGTTTGTCTACATCTGCAAATTTGGATTTCGACCTTCGACGTTTCTGGGAGCTTGAAGATTGCAAACCTCACGGCAATTTGTATTCCGATGAAGAAAATACGTGAGAAAATCATTTTCTCGCTAATATGACAGGTGATATTAACGGTCGCTTTATAGTCAAACTGCCTACTAAAGCAAACATAAAACTCCTCAGCGAATCATATAAAGCAGCTTTGAAACGTTTTTTAGCCCTCGAGAAAAGGTTGAATAAACAACCCGCCATAAAAGGTCAATATCATAACTTTATGAAAGAGTACGAACTACTTGACCATATAAAGCTTGTATCCGACACCACTAATACAACAACAACATATTACCTGCGTCATCACGCTGTGGTCAAAGAAGACAGTCTGACAACTAAGCTACGAGTTGTGTATGACGGCTCGGCAAAAACATCCAGTGGTTTATCATTAAACGCCATACTAATGGTAAGACCTCCAATTCAAAAAGACATATTTGAAATATTGCTAAGGTTTCGAATTCACAAATATGTCTTGACAGCGGATATTGAGAAAATGTATCGCCAAGTGAGGGTCAACGAGGAAGACGTTAATCTACAAAGAATACTTTGGAGAAGATCCGAGAACAAACCGGTATCAATTTTTCAGCTAATGATAGTCACTTATGGAACAGCTTGTGCACCATTTCTAGGAATCAGATGTCTACGTCAGCTAGCCGTTGAACAACAAGAGCGTTTCCCTGAAGCAGCACGTACAATTTTGAGTAATTTTTATGTAGACGACGGATTATTGGAGGAGATTCCATTCAAGAAGTAATCACCATTAGAAATGATCTCATTGTGCTATTACAGCAAGCTGGCTTTGTATTGCGGAAATGGGCTTCTAATGAAAATAAATGTTTAGAAAATCTCCCAGTTCACGAAACAGAGGCAAATGCATTGTTTCTTGACAAAAACAAGCAGAACAAAACGTTAAGGCTGTTATGGAAAGCTGCTAAGGATTCACTACAGTATTCTATAAAGGCAGACAAAACCAGAGACAAGGTAACCAAAAAGACAATTTTATCTGCAGTTGCCAGTATTTATGATCCCCTTGGTTTACTTGGACCTGTTACGATAACAGCAAAATTAATAATGCAGCAGTTATGGCAGTTAGGACTCGAATGGGATGAATCACTTCCAATCGAATTGCGTATATACAACCTGGAATCAACATAGAGATCAACTTTCAGTTTTAAATAACATTTCAGTAGATCGAAGAGTGGTTTGCAATTCTCCCAGGACTGTCCACTCTTTTTGCGATGCGTCTGAAAATGCATATGGCGGCTGTGTCTACATCAGATCAGAAGATTATCATGGCAACGTCACCACACGGCTCTTATGTTCCAAATCGCAAGTAGCCCCACTAAAAAAGATCACATTACCCAAACTTGAATTATGAGGAGCGCTACTCCTAGCTCATATTTCAAAGAGTCACAGGATTAAGATTCGATAATTGTTATTTTTGGACGGACTCCACAATAACACTAGCATGGCTATCAGCAGCCCCAAACACCTGGAAGACTTTCACTGCCAATCGCGTATCACGGATTCAAGAAATAACTCGGCCATATTCTTGGCGGCATATTCGTACATTTGACAATCCTGCAGACTTAATTTCAAGAGGTATTCAGCCTATTCAACTGCAAAAGTGTAATATCTGGTGGTCTGGACCAACGTGGCTCTCTCAAAGTTCAAGCGAATGGCCAGTTGTACACCAGTTTAATAACATCCAAGATCTACCAGAAAAAAGAAAAATCGTAGCAGCCTTAACCAGTGTGGCAGAAGTACCATTGTTTGAGAAGTATTCATCACTCACCAGGCTAATAAGAGTGACAGCTTACTGTTTACGCTTTATAAATAACATACGAAATCCCAAGAAACTGCGATTTACCATAAATCTTACACTAATGGAACTGGAAGGTGCACTCCAACGGTTAACCAAACTGGCTCAAAATCAAGAGTTTTCTCAAGTAATTCAAGATTTTCTGAAGAATCAACCCATAAGTCGCAAGAGCAAGATATTGTCGCTAAACCCCTTTATAGACAAACAAGGAGTCCTCAGGGTGGGCGCAGATTAAAACATGTAGCTGTACCATACGAGCAACGTCATCCAATTTTGTTACCTGCCTCACATGCTCTTACAAACCTAATTACAACTAATCAGTTAATGGGCAATCTACCACAACATAGAATTATACCACCTAGACCCTTCAATGTATGCAGAATCGATTAGGCACCAGACAATCAAGAAGCGCAACAAAGGCGTATCTTGCAATTTTCGTTTGTTTTACCACAAAGGCTGTTCATTTAGAGCTAGTGATCAGCTTGACCAGCGAAAGTTTTCTGAACACACTAAAAAGATTTATTTCACGTCGAGAAAAATGCTCCCAGATTTATTCTGATAATGCAACCAATTTCGTGGGAGCAAAAAATGAACTGGTTGAGCTGTAAGATTTTCTAACAAAGGCCGAAAATCATAAAAAAATAAAAAATTACTCACAGAAGAGAACATCACCTGGCATTTAAATCCTGCGCGATCCCCACACTTTGTTGGAATATGGGAGGCAGTTGTCAAATCCGCCAAAAGACATTTACGAAAAATTGTTGGTGATGCCAAACTCACGTTTGAAGAAATGTACACTCTATTAGTAAAAATAGAAGCTTGTCTGAATTCACGTCCTTTAACACCATTTTCCAATAATCCTAATGACTTGACAATCCTCGCCCCTGGGCATTTTTTTGATCGGAGATTCCTTAGCGGCTCTTCCGGAAAAGAATTTTCGGGAGGTCCCTACAAACCGTCTATCTCATTGGGAGCGAGTGTGCCAGCTGATCAACATTTCTGGAAGAGATGGAGCACGGAGTATTTAGCAACCCTTTAGCAACGGACCAAATGGAAGGACAGCCAATTCGAGTGAACGACATGGTTCTACTACGGGATGATAATTCACCCTCCTACACATGGCAATGGGGTCATGTCCAAGAACTTCATCCAGGAGACGATGGCATAACTCGTGTAGTGACATTAAAAACTGCAAGGGGTGTAGTGAAACGGGCTGTGTCAAAGGTGTGCATGCTACCAATCGAACAAGACGATGTTTCTAATTTAGGAGTGTAGGTTAAGAGAAACAGACATTTACTTTAGTTTAATTATTCATTAACGATTATTATCTATTCTATGTAAACGTTTTCTATTATCTTGTCTAAGTCAATAATTTTACTATTGTCCATTGAATTTTGAAACCTACATTTCAAAGTGGGCGGTATGTGTAATCTAAAAGACACCACTGATATTTTGGGCTTTTGGGTCCAGGTAGAAGGGCGAGAGACACAGGAGCCGAGCCAACAAGTGTCCACACACACACATATTGTTAGATCATTTTCGACCTCGTTTAGGCATTTTTGCTATTAGTCCAACTATAGGTTGTCATTAACGAAATTAGTTAAAAATATTCTGCCCGAATTTTCACTGGATTCGGCCCTGTACTAGTTACATTCGAATTTATTTCGGCGGGCATTGAAATGCTTGCGCTTCGTATTTGTTTTCTTAAGTAACCAATTCTTTAACGCTGGCGCAAGGCCATAGTAAGATTTCTTTCCTCGAAACTATTATAAATATCACCGTTGATGTTGCATTTGCCGAATTGTGTCCGTGAATTCATTCTTTAATGCAGGAACCGATCGCCTGCACAAGGCCGACGTGAAGTTTCTTTCCTGGAAATTAGATTGTAAAATAATACCTTTTCTTAGCTTCTTGAATTGCGCCCCTCGCTCACTGAAAGCGCTGATTTGGCTGTCGAAGGTTCTAGAATTGTTCGTGTTAATTGTTCCTTGTTTCTTTTGCAAGGCTGGCAGGTGCTTTGTTCTGAAGGAATCAGATCATTCTGCGCGGGGGTGACCATCGTTTTTACCCGCGCGTTTCTGAATTAATTGACATCGAGCTGTGAACCACAACTAACGTGCAAGTTTTGTCGCTCCCGGGCCGCTTGCGGCGGTCCGGGAAGCTTTCCGTGAACGCAGTGTAGTTTCGTGTTCAAGTTTTGCGAACTTTGTGATCTTCACGTAATTAAATTTTGATTTGGAGTTCAGCTTAGACCTTTGGCACGACTATTTAACCTTGTTGGGTGTTTGAAAGAACGCGCCCGGTGGGCAATTGAGTTTATCGATAATTCAGTGTTGGAAAATAGCCGAGTCGTCTCCTTAAGTTGTTGTACTTCCCAGGGGAAGATAGTTGCACCATTTGCAGATCCAATTAGAGACGACATCTTTAAGCTTGTGATTAACGGTTTCCCGTACCTTTGTGGGGAAAAACCTTTTGCGTACTGCATTTTTGAATTACCGACGCTGAGTTTATCGAAATCGACGGGAGGCCCACCGCGTGTCATTGTTGTAGTGCCCTGGTTGCATTCTTTGCAAATTCCGATTACGTCGTGCCATTCCGAAGCCTGGAATAAACCAACTCTATCGCCCCGGTTCTTCCCAGGGAGGGGCCCACATCATTTTAGGCGCCGTTCAGCGCTAAGCAACCATCAGGCCCGGCTCCGGCCCTTTCTGTACCTCTGCAACGCCCTGCCAAGCCTCCACGAGGACGAGTACACCGGCATCTAACACTGCATGCTTCAACTAAGGTAGGCGCCTTGTATTGTAACAACTATATAATTCTGGTGCCTAACTTAAGGTGCGATTTTATATTTTATTGTGCGTCAGTGCTTATAAACGTTGCGTACGTCCGCTAGGACTTATGATCTGTCTCAGTTAATGTTTACCAGGGGCTTTACTCCTGGCGTCCGTTTTATGTCACTTGTTTTGGATAATATTGTGTTTTTTTGTGTCTTTGTAACTAGCCCTTAAGATATATTTTGGTTTTGTGGGGCCCCCTTTCATATTTACGTAGGATATCGTATTACTAAATTTAAACTCACCTCCGGGTGTTTGTTTTAATGTACCGATTTGTGTAAACTGTCATTTGTTCCTTTAAATAATAAACCTGTTAAAGTCAGTTCATTCTTTTTATGAATTTTGAAACCCCTTCTGGGTCATTCACTAATCCAGTGTGGCAAAGACCAAGTGTAATTAATTTTGTGAAGTTAAAGCATGCTCTTTTGATTATGCGAGCGCCGAGATTTGGGCCAGTCAGTGTTCTTTTGTTATTCTTTAGTGACGGTGGCCTTGAAGGTAAGTGATTTAATGACAAGGTCACCCGGCTACTCGGAGGAGGCTTGGTAAATAGGCTGAGGTGTTCAGCAACGTACCTGGAGGACTTCTACATAGGCTACGTGTATTGTTCTTGGTTCTAGACACGTTAGCCACCCCTAATCAGAACCAAGTGGCGCTCAGGCATTTCTTTTTCTGTTAAGCAAGCTTTAGGATAAGTACCCCGTCGGTTTTCCATTTAAGTCTTTGAACTACCCCTTCCCGACTGAGCTAAGTGCGAGTAACCGGAGCAACAAAATCTGCTCCGACACATTAAGATCTGTGATTTCTAGGGAAAGCCGGCGAACCCTGTAGTTTGTACCCGATTTTGGACAATCAATACGACCTATGTCGATCTGATGAATTAATACCGTAACAATATATGGGCAGTTGCCAATTCACATCTGTCGTAACAAGTTGTTTTCAATATTTGGTTAAGTTTGTTGTGAATAAATAACATTAAAATCAGCGAGAGTTTTATTGGTGCTACAATTAAATAATACGATAAATTACGAAGCAAAAACCTACAACCCCTTTTAAAAGATCTGAAAGCCGATTGTAGTGGGGGATAAGATGTTTAAGACAATTGGTTGAAAATGAAGCAGGCGATTAATTTGGCAATGTGTTTGGCTGAAGCGCTACGGAGGGATAGCGTGACTGATAATTGCGAGAAGAAATTAACTACTGAACACTTGTTAGCTTTATGGCTCATAGATCAATCTTGAAATTACTTTTAGGACCTTTTCAATGACCTAACGAGCATTTTGACTGACCTCTCAAAATTATCTGCTTGTGTTATATGGCTCATATATTAATCTTGAAGTGACTTTTACTGCCTTTTTGACTGATTTATGAGGCAACAGCTGGTAGTTATGCACTGCAGCTGTAACCAAGGACGTACTTATTGAGGCAGCAGTGCTACACACCCGTTAATTGGAGTAATTTATGAGACAGCACGTGGCTAATGAAACATATACTGCAGAAATTGAATTGCATCTAAAAAGGCTCAAAGAAGATCCCTGAAATTGACATCTAAGAGCTGGGAGCGACACTAAAAATGATGAAGAATAAAAAGGCTCCAGGGAATAACGTGTTACAAGTGAGATGTTAAAGGCAGGTGAAGCATTGATTATTCTTCTCAACAATTGTTTGGAGAAGGGAATATTTCCAAGCACTGGAAAAACGCCGAAATCATTCTGTATAAAAAGGAGATAATACAAACATTGAGAGCTACAGACCAATTAGCCTCTTATTCACCTTATACAAGCTGCTCACCAAAATCATTACTAACCGGCTCAACAAGAAGTTAGATTTTCACCGGACCATAAAACAGGATAATTTTAGGAAATGGTTCAGCATAATGGATCACATGCAAACGAAACGCAAGCTCATTGAGAAATGCACAGAGTATAATATTCCACTCCATCTTGGTTTTGTTGACTATGAAAAGACGTTTAAATCAATAGATATTTAGGCAGAGTTGGAAGCAATGGATCGTGTAAGAATTGACTCGAGGTACACAAACATCCGAAACATCTATAAGGGAGCTACTTTCCACGTTAAAATAAATGAGGAACCACTAAGAAGATACCAATTCAGAGAGTTGTTAGGAAAGAGTTTACAATCTCTCCAAAATTCTTCACCCTGCGTCTTTATAAAATTGACATCGGAACATAAAGATGTTAATATCACAGAAAAATGTATAAGTCTTCGGTTCGCCGATGACGTCGTGGTAATAAGCACCGATGCTGCTGAACTCAAAAGTATGAACAAGCTAAAAAAAATATCTGAAGCAATAGGTCTGGAAATGAATCTCCAAAAGACAAAAATCATGAGCCCAACCAACGTTCACATAACGATAATCTACACCCTTGAAAGAGTGGATGAATACATATATCTCAGACAAACCATAAAGCTGGGCAGAATTACCAGATGTACATTTACATCCCACTATTGCAACCAGAATTAACACAAATAAGAAACAATTGTTAGAAATCAATATATTTACTTGGTAACAAATTACATTTTTGAACAAAACAGAAACATTATTGAACAGTTATTTGCAGAAAGAGTCCAGAGTACTGTAATTACTGTTTTTTCCACGCTTTCCTCTTGTTCCACGACCTCGGGGAATACTACTGTTGCCCTTCCTCTTCCTTTTGAAGCAGCAGCTTTCCTCCGATTTGGTACTAGTACTGGCTACTGGGGTTTCATCATCACTCGATATCAAAACTGCCTCTATACCATCTTGTTGCACAGCTTCCATTTTCACTTCAGGATAATCATCAGCATCATTTTCATCAGGAATATCAATGGTCTCATAATTTTCTGCAGCATCTTGCAGTCTTTGATCCCTTAGCAGTTTAATAGACTCCTGGATTTTGTCGATGTCCGGGTCCATTTCAGTCAACTGTTGGCATGTCTTCTTTAGTTGTTCACTAAAATTAAACAGAACTTTTTAATAGAATGTTACAGCGCATTAACCATTGTTGTAATTTTTTCTTTTAAGCTGTTTACTTTGCATTAAAGCAAAACTATGCAGTTTATATGGTTGGAAATTCTATTTAACCCCTTCGAAAATGGCATCCTGCACAGTGATGTGGATTTTTTAATTCCAAAGAGGAACCGTATATCTTGATGCTGGCCCTGATGGTAATAATGGTGAGCCACTAACATCCCATGAAGGAGCTTGGCCTGCAAGGCGGAAGGTCAGAGCTTCCGTATCCTCGCTATCACACCCGGCTGTCGCGTGTCAAATTCATAACACGTGGTGATGTGGTGAGCATCACGCATTATTACCCCTTATTCTTTCGAACGCAGGTCCCCAATTATTTAAAGCGACTGGGTAGGCCGCCCGCCAAGCATCGATCTGGGATTTGAACTCCAGACTTCCGCACCGCAGTCCAATGCTCTAACCATTGAGCTACGCTGGAGCGGGCTCTGATGGTATCAAACAAAAAAATGCAATAACAGAAGTAATTTTCCATAAGAGAGAGTATTACATAAATGCTAAAATTAACAAGGAACTGCTATCCGCATTTAGTATTTATTCCAATGTGAATTTTTTAAATATTAAGTGATTTCATTGGTGTCAGTATGTATAAATATGACACTAATCTTCCTCTTGACAATCAGTATGTTACATGTGAGGGTTGTAATCATATATTTAATACTTCTATATTGCTAGTAGGATCTGGGAACGGGCGAAAACATTACGGCGCCGACATAATCTCTCTCTGACTACTACGCACCTCGTGCGCATGCTTGGAATTCGAACTGCACAAATTCCTTCAAGTGTTCACGGACGACGCTTGCGTTTGCATGTGCATAATGCACTAAGTCCGTAGAAACAGATGGTTGTCTGTCTCACTTGCGCTGTGACCTCCCCACTTACAGGTGCTAGCAATATAGTAGTATTAAATATATGGTTGTAATAGTGTATGCCAGCAGAGTATGCTCACTAAGCTATGCAGTGCATATACAAACACTAGGGTCTATTCAATAAAATTTTAGCAAAATTGCATGTTTCCATGCTAAAATTGGGTACGCTGACTACAGTGATCGCTTACAGATTTTGCAACTGTCGACTTTAGTGAAATATAGAATATTAATAGTCTTTTCCTGCCTTTGTAAACTGATAAGCAATTTCTACGATTCCAATCACTTAACTAGTTTGCTTTATTCCAATGTGCCCCAGTGTGATTTAAGAAACTCTCATGTATTTCAACTTTTGGACTCTCGTCGAATGTATATTACTTCTTTCCATTTGCAAGAATTGCTTGAAATTTTAATAAATATATAATTTCCATTATCTCATCAATTGGAAGATTCAAACATATTTGTAGAACAAAAATGTATTTGAATACGCATAGATATTTTCTCAATAAGTTCTTTACGTATTAGTGATTAAAGATTTCAAGAATTTTTAGATAAGCATCAGCATACACTTGTCTTTGTATCCCATCCCTTTTTCTTGACTGCTTATTAACTTGTTATTATTAAGCAAGAAAATGGAGATATATTTTAGGAGGACGAGATATATATCATTTGACTCAGCTTGCAGAGTAAATTCAAAAAATATATAGAAACCGGAAATCGGATTTCTTTTTCGAGGTCGACTTCCGGTCAATTTTTTTTTAACTTTTAACTTTTTCCTTTATAGCTCCTGCAGTTTTTGAGATATTTAGCTCAAATTTGGAATACAGGTTACGCTGCAGGGCTTACATCATTGAGCATATCAAATGGTTGTGAGAATCTACAGGGAGATATTTTTTCAGGGGTCATGCTTCCTTTTCTCCCCCTGAACTTTTTTGCGGTGCCCCGCTGTTAGATTCTAAAATACAAATTGAGTTTTCTGTTTTGTTTAGAATCTTTTTGTTCTCTTGTAGTTTTTTCGTATCTGCAACCGTTATCGAGAAAAAAAAGTATAAAAACGATTTTCTGTAATTTGCTAGACGAAATTTAAATTTTTAAAATGGTTATAACGTTAATTATGTGCTAATAAGTACACGGTAACAATTTATAGATTAGTTCAGGCACATCAGTTTTGAGTCATTATAATTTTTACCGCTACAATAACTTTACAACACATACGAGGGCTGTTCAACATGTTATCTACTTGAAATAAAAATGAATTTAATGAAATTAAATATTTTTTGCCACTTGTTATTATTAACTGAGAAGCAAGAAAATGGAGATATATTTTAGGAGGACGAGATATATATCATTCGACTCAGCTTGAAGAGTAGATTCCAAAAATATATAGAAACCGGAAATCGGATTTCTTTTCCGAGGTCGACTTCCGGTCAATTTTTTTTTCATCTCGTGTTAAATTCTTAATGTCCAATTATTGGCTCCCCTAATTATTTTAGAGCTAAAGTGTAAATACATTTTTTGTAGAGAAAAAAATACTGCATCTATTCATACTGTTGCTAACCATTTTTCATTTTCCATAACCGAGGGAATGCAAAAAATAAAACTAGAATTTTATTAACTTGTACAACCTTAATCATTTACAATTTTTGTTCACTGATGCTGATATAGGTATCTACTTAAAAAGTTAAGAAACATTTTCTATTCCATAATTGTACAAAATATAAAGGAAAAATTGTATTTGTATGTAAGCAAATCATTCATAAACTTTCACAAATGAAATGCAACTTACTCAAATATTTCTTGAAAAGCATCAAATTTTGCAGATTTCACAGCACAAGTCACAGCTTCGGTCAATTCCTTAACTGACAGTACAGTCATAGATTGTTTTATTTCTTCTTTTGTAGGTACTTCATGATCACGTCTTCTACACATGTAGCCCATTCATCCATCTGTAAAAATTTGTATTACCACCTATTTCATGTTGTCAATTTTAAAATAATTTTACATGAACTACTTACATCACCAAAATTTTCAAACTCATCCTCATCTAGGTTTAAGTTGCTCCTCTTCTTCCTTTCTTTACTGATTAAGGTATTCAGTTTGATAATGTCATCAGGATTGGCTACACGGTCGCTAAACTGCATCCCGATCCGAATGCCGCTGAATACCTGCTGCTCGTTATGATAGAACACCTTCAAGCGAAGGATAGGCAAAGGTGGAGGTTTGTTCTTATCTAACGTCAAATGTTATAAAAACTCGGCAAAACAGCTTTTACACGCAGGGATACCTTTGTGTCGTGCAGCAGCTTTTGCGATCATTTCATTGATTTTCTCCTTAACCTGCGCAATGGCTTGTTCACTGGGTTTCTCCAAGCAGTAATCGGCAGAGGTTGGATCTTCTAAAACCAACTCTTCATAAAGGAATGGCCTTACCGTTTGTAATTCTATTGGTATGAGCTTAAACTGCTGCTGATACACATGAAGCAGGCCGACCTTCTTCTGTGTGGACTCACCAATAGCAAGAGATGTTGCAACGGAACTTCCTAAAAATGTATAAATAAATTTTGAGTGAAATACTTAAGCGTACTGTTAACTCAGATAAATGTGAAAATTCATATTTCACGTGTTGGCGATATATGCATTAATGGTACCTACTATAAATACGGAAATGAGCACAGAGCAAGATAATAAGTGGATATCAAAGTGGCGAAGTGTTTTGATTTAAATACGAGTATTTTTTTTTGAATAAAAACGAATTCTGCAGATTACCAAAGAGGAAGCTGTAAGAAGCTATAGTAGATAAAACACGCGGATAATATAGACAAATGAAGTAGAAGTTATAGCAAAAAGTAGAAGAAATAAACTAGGTAAATTCCGAAACGAAGTATAGGGATACGTACAAAGAATATTGGTTGCATTCAAGAAGACTTCAAAATCTGCACACAAGTGAAGAGCGATAAAATAATTTTAGAGGAAATAAAAAAATTAGAGCAGAAATGTCAGGTGGATTTCAAAAGAATCACGATGTAATAAAAGAAATTAGAGAGGAGATGAAAAGGAAAGAGAGTGAGTGAAACCGGGAGGAAGGAAATAAAAACACAATAATAACATTAAAGAAGACAATGGAGGTGCAAGAAAGAGAGAAGAAAAAGGCTAAAATATAGTAATTAAAGGACTGCAAGAAAGAGAAGATTGGCAGCTAGAGAAAAGAGTGGAATATATGATTAAGAAAACATTGAGTGTAAATGCAACATAACCGATGCCTTCAAAATAAGAAGAAACCACAGAAAGAAAGTCACCGTTGCAAAGGGACCACCAATGAAATGGAAAGTAGTGGGGCAAATAACACAGATTTTTCTCAAATCGTGCACTTTCATATAAACACATTAAATTTGATATGCAATCTCTACATAAGTAAGAGGATGTTTTTTGAGGTAGAGCCTGATAATCCGCCGTTTTGTTTCAAAATGGCAGCTCAAAATGGTGGCATTAGTTTTTGTTCCGTAACCTGTGAAATTGATGGGTTAGTGAAAAAGGTTTAAAATAAAAGTTATAGTGCATCTTCATATACACATTTTGTTCTTACACTTTCTCCAATAAAACTAATAATAGCATAGATAATGTGTTTCTGTCGGATAAGTTCATTATTAGCAATGATATAAAAAAATGTTTTGGGTCATTGTTCAGTGAATATACCAAACATATTTGAGGCGATAGCGAGGAAGAGAATAAATTAAGTGTAGAGACACAAAACAACACTCCAGATAAACGGGTCAATGCAATAATTAATTATAAACTTTATAACCTCAAATTTAAATACTGGGATAAACAATACGCGCAAGAGGTACCTACCTTCCATTACTCAATATAAGGAAACGCGAGTAATTGATTGCATTCAGTATGACGTAAGAAAATGAAGTAACACTAACGGACATAAAACACTGCTGGAGCCTGTGGTTTGAAAATATGACAAATTCGTTAACACCCCTCAGCACATACATACTTAACAACTGCTAAATACGTATTTCGACAGCCAAGCTGTCATTATCAGTAGCTACGAAAAACTTACACAGCAAAATGGCAACGATATGCTCGTGATCAAATCACAAATGGAAAGCTTAAAAAGAAAATGAAACATAAAAAAACTTCAAAATGAAGAAAAAAGAAGAGAGTACGAGAAAGAGCTAAGAAACAACTAAGCAAAGAGAAGGAAAATGATAATATAGAAACAGAATCGGATAGCATAGAAAAGAAGATATTAGAACCACCAGAAAAAGTAATAGGTCGACGAGAGGAACAATATAGAAAGAATTGGTTTGACGATCAATGTGAAATATTAATAAAAAGGAAAAATGAGATAAGGTTAAATTGGAAAAAATCTAATAGAGAATGACTATGAGGAATATAAAAAAATAAGGAAGGAAGCATCAAGAGTAATGAGAAATAAAAAATCTGTTGTGATACACTCACACAACTTCCTTTTACAGTGATCTTGTAATTAGCAAAAAATTTGATTTTTAAATTTTAAGCATTTGTCAAAAATTTTCAAAAATTGCAAATTTTACAAAAACGGTATATAATAGAGCGTTAGTTGAAGAGAAAAATTTTCTCTAAAATTTTAACCTAAATTCAAAAATGTAATAATATACCGGGTGTTCTATTTAAAATAGGAGTTAATAAAAAAAATAGAAAAAGAAAAACAAAGGAAACCCATTTTAGAAGTATTCAACTGGAAAATCACCTATCTCAAATCAATACACTTTAAAATGTATTAAAAGTGTAAAACTTGAAAAAAAATGTTAAGCTGTTTTTGAAAAAATTGAAAAAAACTGAAAAATCACAAGAGTAAACATCTACTTCCGGTTATGCGATTTTCTTCAAAAGCTTGCTGTCGCATCTACATAGTACACAAAACTTATATATGAAGTTCCAACGCCATATCTCTTTTCGTTTTTGAGATATTCTGTTGACAGGCACTCACACAGACAGACACACACACAGACCAATGAACAAAACATGTTTTTTGGGTTCAGGGGACTCTAAAACGTGAAGATCTGTTGAAAACTCAATTTTGAATTTTTGGGGCGAATGATGAAAGATATAGAAAAAGATCCATATATATAATAGACTTGTCCGTCCGGGACGCTGTTTCAGCAGCCAAACCGTAAGAGATAGAGAAAAAAGTTATTAAACTTATATGTTTGGAATGGTCATGTCAGGTCAGGAACCGAATTTCAGTCACGTGACACTTCCGGTTTTCGAGAAATCACGTGATTTCCGTCCGTCCGGGACGCTGTTTCAGCAGCCAAACCGTAAGAGATAGAGAAAAAAGTTTTAAAGTTATATGTTTGGAATGGTCATGTCAGGTCAGGAACCGAATTTCAGTCACGTGACACTTCCGGTTTTCGAGAAATCACGTGATTTCCGTCCGTCCGGGACGCTGGTCCGTCCGGGACGCTGTTTCAGCAGCCAAACCGTAAGAAATAGAGAAAAAAGTTATTACAGTTATATGTTTGGAATGGTCATGTCAGGTCAGGAACCGAATTTCAGTCTCTAACACTAATTATTTTCTTAATTATCCTAATCGCTAATCCTAACTTCGTCGTCGTCGTCTACTTCAAGGATTAGGCCTTGCGGCCTGTTCCGGTTCAATATTCCATCGTTTGCGAGGTCTTCCGACATCTCTGGTTCCTCTTGGGTTGTATTGTATTGCTAATTTTGGGAGTCTTTCTGGGTTCATTCTATCTACATGTTCCTTCCATCTTGTCTTGTAATTTATTATTTGGTTCCTTATTGGTTGTACTTGTAGCTCGTTTCTAATGTGTTCGTTAGTAAATCTGTCTAACCGGCTGCATCCTTTGACTCCTCTTAGGAACCTCATCTCTGCTGACTGGATTTTCCTATGGTCCTTTGTTGTCATTGTCCATGTTTCGCTGCCATATAGTAATGTGGGGACCGCCATTACTTTGTAAAATTTTATCTGTGTCTCCTTTCTTGTTTTGTTTCTTAGTGCTCTTCTTATAGTACCGCACATTCTCTGAAATGTGGCTATTTTTTTTTCAATGTCTTGGTCATAGTTATATGAGACATCGCAACCTAGATATCTGAAATTTTGTATTTGTTCTAGATTGGTGTTGTTAATAATAATTTTTAGGTTATATTCTAGGCAAATTTTATCAAGGCGAATGCGACTGGTAGTTTGCTACCAACAATGACGTCATATACGTACGTGTGGTGAATACGCGTTCTATTTGCAAAACGGTCTTTTTTGTTTTTTTAAATGAGACATTTGTCTCACTGGACTGCTAGTATAATATAATCTGTAACTCACTTAAATAGCAAATGTCAAGTTTGACATTTAAGTGTAAATATAGTTGCATTCATAAATTAGAAACAATTCCATAGCCATAATAGATGAAAATAATTTTTGATCATACTACCATGAGATAAAAAAAATTATTCTGAGCAGGCCTTGATATGTGTTATACGTTTGGCAGTACTGAAGTGTATTGTCAGTCTATGTTAAATTTGAGATTAAAAGGTTAGGTTTTGTTTGTTGTTTGACACAGACTGACGTAAAACTTAACCTGAAGGCTGTTCGATTGACGGGGTTTGGACGTGTTCAAGTTGGTTGGAAAAGTATCGAGGTTCGGCTGTTAATGAGCTTAGCTGTGAACGTCAGGAGCAGTAGTGTTAAATGTGAATAACAGAAAAATAAGAAGAAATCAGGTTGGTTTTTAATTAGTCCTATAGAAGCGTATTGAATAAATGACAATTAAACACTTGAAATAAATATAACACAGTACTTACTTTAGTGAATTAAGTCTTTGATTTGTAAGTAGAAAGAATATTTGTCATTTTGATTTGATTATTGTTTAAAGTCAAACTGACATTTAGTAGCAGTCAATAGTTGAAAATTCATATAAAATTAGAATATCAAAGAACAGATAACTAGATTAACGACCCACACCCTATTAAGAGTCGCAAATTGCATTAAGTAATAATTAAAGTAAAAATATAGGATTTAAATGTAGAGTGGTGTTACCATTCCATATTTAATGGCGCCCAACGTGGGGCTTGTCATCCCAATATATAAATAAATAAATAAGTACAAGCTTTATGAAGAATTACTATGTAGATACAAATATAGAGGGTGTTATGGAAGTCCACGTAATAATTTTAACCAGGACAGACCTCTCCAAACTAAACTTTTCTATTTATCGTTCTTCTTTTAATTGTATATTTGTCCAATTATTTATCTCCCCTAAATTTGACGAGCTGCTCGATAAGCAAATTTAAGTTAAAGGTGCTAGTGGCTATGAGTGGGGAGGTCACAGCGTAAGTGAGACAGACAACCAACTCTTCTACACACTTGGTGAGCGTCGTCCAGCGAGGTGGGGAAGTGAACCTCACAGTCAAGTTTAAAATTCGCTTTTAAAGGTGGCTTTACATTTGTATAGTAGCTAAAGCAAGTCACTAAACGAAGTAGCTAAAATTTAGTAGTTTAGTTAAGCGAGCATGTTTACACATATTCTATAACATAAAATTGGTGTTCTTTTTCTTTTTTTCTTTCTTTGTATGTTTGTTCGCTATCTCCTCCGAAGATACTGAACCGCTTAAGTTGTATGCTGGCTTAAAAGTTTGCTAGTTTTGAGACTTAGATCGTAGGCCGATTTTTATTTTCAAAAAAAGTACGAAAACGTTTTCATTTAAGCACACGGGCCAACTAAATTTTTAAATTCTAATGGGATCCAAAGGGATCCAACCAATGAAATGCTGTTGCCGCGTTTGCTCTACTCTTACTATATACAGGTACTCTAGCTGGCGCTAGCTCTGTTTGACAATTACACTCAGTAGAAAAATTATAAACATTCGTAAACGCGGGAAATTTAAAATTTTTAGATTAAAAATCATTGGAGTTCTTTTACATATAACAGTGTTTAAGTTACTGAACCACTACTTATTAAATAAATTTATTGTAACAAAAATAATAGTACATAGAACAACCAAGGATGCAATACATATTTTTATGATAATAAATTACTGAGAGATTATATACAATAAATTGCCTAATTATCAATTAATCTAAAGGCTAATGCAAAAAATACAAAGTTTTTAAACAAAGGAAATTGACATTAAGATCGCCAGAGCAAAGAAAAGCTGAAACGAGAAAGAATGCTAACCCAAATACAATATATTCTTCTTAGAATCGATTCTCGTTTGCAATGGACCGATTTCCAAAGTCATTACCAGAGTCATTTAAATGGAACTTTTGAAAACACCTGGTTCATCATCTGACTGACAGCATTTTCCTACTGTGTAATTACGATGAATATATTTATGTTTCGTCTAGGAACGTTACAGGTTTTTTGTTCGCACCTAGTTTATTTTCCTTAAATGCCTAAACGCCACATTACAATGTTACTCCTTTCCATGAGCAATTTTTTTTTGTCACGTGAATTCTATGATGAACAATTTTAAAGTTAATTTATTTTCAACCAAAAGACGACAAACAAAAGAAATTAAAATATAACTGTCCGAAGATTTTTTTACAAATCAACAGTACAATAAATATTAAATTTGTTGAACATTTTACACTTTCTAAATTGCAAATGAAAAAAGTGTAGATAAATATCTTTCTTTTTGACCGACCCTTGTAGTTCATGACTGTTACTTTTAAACCGTCCCAGAATTTTGCTACACCGTCCGCTTTTAATTACAGCGTATAAGTATTATTACTCAGGAACATATTGTTTACATTTTGATTAATTTATTAAATTTGAGGATGACGATTACATAAAAACATACCATTTACAGGATAGTTCCGAAACAACATGAACATTAAAAACAACAAGTTGGTAAGTCTTTGGCCGATTTCAAATAACTAGGGAGATTTTCACTCAAATTTAGTGCTGTATTAGTTTTTTGGACACCTAAAGAATAAAAAAAATCAAATATATTGTTTTAAATAAGAGTGTGCTAAAATATACTACCAAACAGAGTGAGGGACAGTTTAAAAAAACGTATGTTGAGATAAACAAATATTTTGAAAAACACTTTAGATATTGCGCGACTGTTAAAAACTTATATAATATACTAGACATTTCTAATTAAAAAAAGTATCCACAGAAAGCAATCAGAAACATTTTTAAATTTATATTTTAATTAATCTAAAAAGGATTTAATAGTATTTGCCATGAGTTACTAACTCTATTCTTATGGCTTTAGAGGACTGTCGTAGGAACGGTTCAGAAAATATCTACTTAGCCGAAAAAAGCCGTGTGTCCAGGTCCTGTGCTGTCCAGTCCCCTACAGGTTGAACGAGGAGTCTCACAGGGATCCATATTGGGCCCCCTGTAACTTATTGTCTTTGTTGTGGACTTGGCGTACCACATTACACACTGTAATACCCATTACTATGCCCACAATGTCCAAATCGTATTGCTTCAAACCAGAACAAGCCGTGTCGTCAGCATTTAAGAAAATCAATGAAGACTTGCAAGCAATTTTAGAGCGGAATGAAAGTAAATGTTGGCAAAACAGATGTATTGCTGGTAAAAAATGTCAAAAAATTATACTGGAGGCACAAAATGAATGATGAATAATCAAAATATCCCTTAAAGTAAATGTGGAAAAAATTTCAGTTTATCTATGGATCAGAAACTAAATTACTCTAAACAAGTGGTAATTTCCAACAGGACAGCATATTTAACTTTTACAAGATTAGATCACTTTCGTGACTACCTGCCAACACAAGCTAAAAATATACTAAAAATACTTAAAAAAATAACTTGAATGGTTATATTGCAATCCAAACAATTGTGAGTTTGAAATGAATTGTGCGAGCTGATAATAGAGCTCTCACCATTAACTAATGTATAAGAAAAATACACTATTTCTTACCTGGTTGTGAGACAAACACCTTGTTTCCAACTTCTTCTGGCTCAATTCTGCAGTCATGTTCATGGCCCCATACTACCAAATGCATAAAATCTGGAAGTGCAGTATCAGGAATAAAATTCTTAACTCCACGAGCTGCTCTGTTCTGATGCAAAATGAGCATGTTGAACCAATCGTCACCGTCTGGCTTTTTCATGGTCACCTAGAATGCAGAAATTGCTTTATACTGAAATATTCGCAATTTAACTGATAATAAAAAGTTCTTATCAATTTAAAATGTAATAAAAGTATTTAGACTCCCTTACCTTTTTGTCTCTTAATAGTCTGCCCAATCGTTCGTCTTTCACGTGTGATAAACCATAAAGTGCTAGTTTGGTTTCACCTTTCTGCAAGAGAATCGGCCTAATTTCTATTTTTGTAATATCGCTGAAGCGCCCAAAGTAGTTTACTAAACCAGTGGATGCTGGAATATCTAGTGCTGATACTTGCTTATTACCTAAAAATTATAAAACTTATAATACAAGACATGGTTGAGTTTGCCATGTTTACTCACCAGTAGGATCATCATGGTCACCATGGATAGAAAACACAGGAATTCCCACATTTAAATTGGGATCTTCGTAGTTTACTATAGGTAATCTTTGATTTTGGAAATGGTACGATTGATCCGATAAAAATTCTATACCAACAGATTTATCGCTTAAACAATATCTAAAATAATACACAAATAGAATTATACTTCCATGACGATAAAGCTGTTTCGTTTTACTTACTTCCTTAACAACTCTAAGCACTTATATACGCAGTACGGGCTGGGTTTGCTTTCGTGGAACAAATCGCCCCCCAATAGCAGGAAGTCGACTTCATTTTTCACAGCCAGTTGCAGTATTTCCTCAAAAGTGACGAAGGAATCTTGCCCTGTAATTATTAAAGAAGCGGCTAAAAATCCGATGGTGATCTTAGATATGCGCGTGTGTGATCTGCAACGTTGTCAGGATTGAGATATTTTTCTGTGATTGAGAACGTATTTGTTTGCAGTGAGGAAAAGAGGTTAGAAATTCTCAACTCTCTTTTTGCAATTTTTCTTGTGGTGATTTAAGTGTTCTAAGGAGGTTTTTTGGATTTTATTTTCAATTCGCAGAGTGCTGATATTTTTGACCATCATAGGCGTAGTCTGCTTTTTACGCTTCACGTAATTTGAACAGGCACCTTAAAACAGTGCACAATTTAGTTGAAAAAAATCTTGTTTCATATTAATTTAATGTTCACTTGAACAAGTGTTTAGAGGGATGGAAAGCATCATTTATTAATATTATCCAATTGAGAGAACATTTGACTCAAGTCCATAATAAGAATTTCAAGTTGGGTTGCCACAAAGCGGGCATTTGGGCGCTTCGGCCGAAACCAAAGCAGACTGT
The DNA here is from genome assembly GCA_940337035.1 of Agriotes lineatus. Lineage (NCBI taxonomy): Eukaryota > Metazoa > Arthropoda > Insecta > Coleoptera > Elateridae > Agriotes > Agriotes lineatus. Next base: position 249,685 of record CALNHX010000483.1, read on the forward strand.
GGCACGAATTTCAAAACCGATGTCCTTTGACTCGTCTCAACAAGACGGAACCATCTACTCCATCATATACACGAGCGGCACTTCATCAAACAAAAGATTTGCAAACATCGTTTTCTTTTTTAGTTCTGTCTGCGTAGTGTCCCTGTAGAGCTAGGCAAACTAATTCAGTCTTGAGATTTGACTCTTTGAATCTCGTTCAGCTTTGGGATTCATTTCTTCTGCTACGTCGTGTAAGCGTCAGAATGCTGCATCGGCTATTTCGCTCTGCTTCGATCTAAGCATGTGATTTGTTTTGCTGAAGCCAAAGCTTTTACACAAAAAACCCAAAAAGGGACAAAATTGACACTGTGTATTACTGCTGTAACCGTGCTGGTAAGTAACCGAACATTTTCAGTTGTGCATTTTACTATAAATACTTTTTTAGGTATTAGTCAAGCTATCTCCAGCTATGACCGAAAAAGAAAAATGAAAACTCAAGGATCTTGCAGACAAGGAAGTGCATGCACCAGTGCAATTCAACTACGAAATAAACACAGCACAGCTTCAACATTTACTTCTTTTACCAACTGATCGTGCAGTGGTTGCCGATAAATTAGCTAAAGACGTGTCTGTATCAAGGTATTAAAAATTTTCAAATATTTTAAAAATCCCTAATTATTATATTAAATGTATTATCAGATTCTTGAACTCAAATACTATGGACCGTACAATTTAAAAAGAACCGATTTGTTAACAGAAAAGGACATCCACAACGTAAAAAGTTCTTATAATATCTGTATTAATGATTGAGTGTGACATACAATTGATAGTGTCAGTGTAGAGATGTGGGTACAAGAATTTGGACAAAATGAGTCAAACACTATTTTTTACAAAAAACGATCATGATTTTTTGATAAAAAAAGATATTTGCTTAATTTTTATGAATTATTCGCAAAAGTATATGCTAAAGACATATGGAAATAATGGGGTTATATGGTCTCAATTCCTAAGATTTTGAACTTACCACCATTTTAGTAATAGACAAATGGGGAGAAGGTTTTCCAACGGCTTGTCTATTTAAAGAAAATTATAATTTTTTTAAATTTTAAAAATTATTTTAGGAGATTATTAAAGTCAAAGTTTTTTGTTAAAATTTGCATGATTATATTAAAGATAATATTGAATTTACATTTTAAAATATATGAAACCGTTATAAATACACATAATTAATATTTATTATATTGTTCTAAACACTACATATTTCACATGCACAATGGGTTCTCCTATTTCATCTACTATTGCCAACCTTGTGATGGAACAAATCGAAACAAAAATCCTTAAACGATTTTTCTCTTTATTTAAGATATGTTGATGATATCATTTGGCATCTGACTCTATTAACAAGCAAAATTTCCTTAATCTTTTTAATAACGTACACCCAAGACTTAAATTTACAATAGAAAATCAAAATAAAAATGCTTCTATAAACTTTTTGGATTTAACTTTATACAGACAAGCTAATGGGAATATTTTAACAAATTGGTATTGTAAAAATATAAAAACAAACAGATATTTAAATTTTAATTCAAACACTTCAATTAAATATAAAACAAGCGTAATTATCAACTTAATAGACAGAGCCATCAAACTCTCTTCTACACAATTTCACAAACAAAATTTAGAAATAATAACAAATATACTATGCATAAATGAATATCCTCTATATTTTATTAAAAAACAAATTAATATACATATCAATAAAATAAAAAACATTAACAAAATTAATCAACCAATAGAATTACAACCAAATTGTTTAGGCAATGAATTTAACAATTCCTTTATAACTACACATGATATACTTATTTATGTATAATAATAATAATAATAATATTTTTATTTAGCAAAAGCTAATACAACCAACAAAATTAAATAAAATACAAAAACTAAATTAAAGATTCCAACAATAATGCCCAACTTATTTAACAAAATGTAATAAATGAATAATAGATAACTAAATAAATACAGTAACTAAATAAATACATACCAAATAAAAATGTTATTAACATAAATAAAATTCATTACCATAAATAGAATTCAACATAAACAAAAATTATTAACATAAACTCTTTTTTAACCTCTGCTTAAAGATATGTACATTTCTTGCGCTTTTAATAAAATCGTCCAGTTCATTATACATTATCAGCCCCTTTACAAAAACAGTTCTAAACGCCCCCTCCGATTTCACCGTATTTATAAAAAAATTGTCCCGATTTCTAGTCAAATGATCATGTACATTCACACACTGAATATTCAAGTGGTTGAAATAGTCCGGTAACAACGCACTTTTCAGCTTGTATAAGAAGATCATACAATGATATTCAGCTAATTTTTGTACACTGAGCCAGTCAAAATATTGTAGCATGTCCTTTACTGGAGTATATCGATCACACTTGAGGATACTTCTCATACCCCAGCTTTGTAGTTTCTGTAGCCTTGCAATTGCTGTTTTGTTTAAACTAAACAAAACTGTTCCACAGTAAAAAAAGTATGGCAACACTAAAGTATTATACACTATTTTTCTAGTACCTATGTATTGACAGATATTTCAATCTGCTTAATAACCCCAGTCTTCTGCCTATCTTCTTACAAATATAATCTGTGTGTTCATTGAAGTTCAATCTGCTGTTTATTACCACTCCTAGATATTTAATGGTATCTTCAAATTCTATTTCAGCGTCTCCAACTTTCACACGTATGTCATTATTCAGTAATTCCTGACATCTCATCGAGGGACCCATACTTACTTAAACACTTAGTTTTTGAAACATTTAATTTCAATTTATTCGCCATCAACCACTTACTAATATTCAGTAAGTCAGCATTTAGTTGTCTTACAATTGTAAAAGCGTTTTTTCCTGCTATATAAATTACTGTATCATCAGTAAACATATGTATTTTACTATACTGTAATACATTAACTATATCATTTACATACAGTGCAAACAATAGTGGTCCCAGGATGCTCCCCTGTGGTACTCCAGAAGTTACTTCAATTTCACTTGATTTTATTCCATCATACACCACAACTTGTCTTCTGTTTGATAAATAGCTTGAAAGCCATTTTAATACTGTATCACGGAATCCATGTTTTTTAAGTTTTATTATAAATTTGTGTACATCGACGGTTTCAAAGGCACGTTTTAGATCCAAAAACACTGCAACCACCAAATCTCCATTATCTTTACCCATCTTCCAGTCGTTCACCACACACTGCAGCGCTGTTTCACAGTTGTGGTTTGTTCTAAAACCTGACTGATATTTAGTTAAAATATTATTGTCAGTCACATTTGTAAACACTGCCGATATACTGCTTTTTCCAGGATTTTTTCAATAGTCGGTAACATATTCACAGGTCTAAATTCTTCACATTTATTGGTTTTTTGCACTTTTCGTATTGGAATAACTGTAGCAATTTTAAATGCTTGAGGTACCTCATCAGTCTCCATAGATGTATTCACCAGATTTACAATAGGCGCCCACATTTCTTCAAAGAACTGCCTAATAAAACTAATTTATGCATTAAGGGAGATATGAATATGTTTTTTCCCTGAGGTCTGTAAGTCAACCGAAGGTAAAGAACATGAAATATCTCCCGTGGTGCATACAATATTTTATCTACTAGCATATTCGTAAAAATAGTATGAAATTTCAAAATGTCATAATGACATTTAAAGTTAGAATATGTAAGGCACATCAAGGATTGCCTCATTGTATGGTTGCTAAGACATTAATTGTAGTTGCATTGTTACCATGAGTTTAAGGGAGAAATTATTTGACAAGTCCCTTGGGAGTTATAAGTTGCTTTTCATATTTTGTTTCTATGACGAAAATGTACAATATCATGTTGCTATTAGATAATAGTTATTTACTATACAAGTGGGATAACAGCATCATTAATATACGTGTGTGTAAGTTACAAACGAGTGCGTAGCACCAGTTATGTAAGCACACAAGGATATTAATGATGCATTATCACACATGTATTGTACAAAATTTTATCTACGACTGCCTAAAATTGAGAAAAGTGCATTAAGAGAAATGTCATCTGTCATTTTCAAAAATATTTTAGTAGGCAAATGTCATTATGTCATTCATTTGCCACTATTTCAGTTAGGTAATGAAGCCATTACACCACTCAGTAGCGTAATAAAACCATTACATAACTGAGTGGTGTAATGAGCTTCATTACCTAACTGAAATAGTGTCAAATGAGTAACGTAATGAGTTACTTATCCCACTGGAGTAGATAAAATACATTTCAATCCCATACATTCCCAAACTTGCTGAAAAAATCAAAAAAGAACTTAACAAATACAATTTCAAAATAGCATATAACAACAATACTTTAGGTAAAATGTTTTTTACAAACCTTAAAGATAAAACCCAACTAAGCATGCAATCTAAAATAGTGTAGGTATCAGATTAATTGCAACAATTGTAACTCCACTTATATCGGTCAAACAAAACAGCTACCTACTAAAAAACAGATTAGCGTGACACAAATACTCTATAAAAGTTAATAGATCTTCGCCCTCTAACAAAAAAACTGCATTAACTGACCATGCCAATGAAAACTTTCACAACTTAAATTTTAACAAACCAGCAATCTTACATAAGGAGAACAATCTAAAAAAACAGATTATGCTTGGAAATGGTCGAAATACAAAAAAGCCCTACAGCTATTAATTATAGAACTGATATTGACAATCTAAGTTCCATTTATCATAATTTATTCAAATAAAATATCACATTTCTCAAATAATATGTTTCATTTGCTAATATCGCCTTTTATAGTAAAATTTCAATTTTCACTTAGTATTACCCTGCATTAATAGAATGTATGCAGTTCCAGTTTTAAGCTTGCTGGGCACTTATTGATAAAGTGCAAATATGTGTATGTAACCTTGCATTATTTATCTAATAAATTCAGACAATCAGCATTCCTCAATATGAAAGCAGCTAAAATATATATTTTAAAATGTAAATTCAATATTAATTAAGTAATTATTTATATAAAAAGAAGTCGTAATGATTATGAAATATTTGATCTCCAATGCTTTAATAACTCGTAAGTATACATATTTAAGGAAATTTTTTCGTGTTCGCTAACCTATTTTTCTCTATAACTTTTCAGATATGTAAATTTTGCAATTTTATTCTTTTAACAAAATGTTTTATAATTCTTAAACTGAAGAAGCCAATTTTAATTGTGCAAAACGTATTTAAAAATTAAACTGTTTTCGACTTAATGATTTTTATTTATCTATAATATTAATTATGCAAATTTTAACAAAAAACTTTGACTTTAATAATCTCCTAAAATAATTTTTAAAATTTAATTAATTGAAAAGTCAAATTTAACATATTACTATCAAATTTTTTGTTCTTGGCTGTAGATCATTCATGGAAATGAAATTTTAATAAAATTAATAATAAAGAAAAAAAAATAATATGTTTATATTCAGAAGCAGCTAAATTTGGAAAATATTTTGTAGAGAATTATGCAAACAAGTGTGAACAGTGGGCATATGTGTTATCGAAGAACGGCAGGAATTAACACTAACATGCAGTTGGAAGCAATGCATAAGAGTATTAAATACTTTCAGCTTAATGGTACTGTAGTGAAAAGGTTAAATGTGTATTTTCTTTTTTTTTTAATAATTTATTTTCCAGATCAACAATGTACAATTGTTATACATAGCAGTTTTGTAATATAAACAATTAACTAAATTAGCGTATGAGACCACTTAACGTCCAGTTTATACTGTAATCAGTAAGTTGACGTTTTTATTATTATTTTACATAACTACATAATAGTTATACGACAATGATGTCACTTATACGAAAAATTGTTTGTTAGGGAAAACAGGGAAACTATTAATCTTCGTCAACGGTGATATAAATATCTTGCGGCATTCTTCTTTTCAATCTTGCGTGTGTTTTTTTGGCCTAGCTGATAGTGGGAGGCTCCGTCAAAACTATTGATATTGGCAAAAAGCTTTTTTAGGTATTCTTCGACCGTTGGCATTCCCAGCTCGTAGTGAAGTTGCATGTTCCTTATGTACCACGGTGCGTTAACTGACATCCTTAGAATTTTATTTTGTAGCGTTTGTACTTTTGAGATGTTACTCTTTGAAGTGTTGCTCCAGACAACGCTTGCATATAAGGCTAAAGGTCTAATTAAGGATTTGTACATTAGGAGTGAGCACTGGGTTTTGACTTTTGAGTGAGGATTTTTTGTTCATGAGTGGATATAACTGTCTTAATCTGACGTAGGATTGGTTGAGTTTGTAGTTAACATGATATTTCCAGCTCAGTCGCGTATCGAGGTAGACTCCAAGGTACTTTACGGCTTGGATGTTTGGATTCCAGTGTACGAGTTGATTATTAATCTCGATGTTTGAAATTCTTCTGAGTGAAAAAATTTTTGCTTGACATTTATTTTGATTTATGTTCACATTCCATTTAGAAAACCATGCACAAATTTCGTTGGTAGTCAGCTGCAGTCGAGCGATTGATTCATTTAGGTCCTGGCTTTGTGTAATGATTGCAGTGTCATCGGCAAATATCGCTAAGTCTGCGTGAGTTGCCGGAATGTCGTGTATAAACATATTGAAAAGGATAGGTTCTAAAATACTTCCTTGCACTACACCAGACCGTATCAGTTTTTCACTGGAATTCACTGCGTTTATCAGTACAGAAAATGTTCTATTGTCTAAAAATGAAAATATAATTGCCTTTATGTAATTTGAGATGTTTAGCTGTAGCAGTTTGTATTTAAGGCCGTCTACCCACACTTTGTCAAACACCTGTTTTATATCCAGGAAGACTATTGTTGTGTACTCTGTTACCGTTAATTTTCGCTTTACTGTATTCTCGATATTTTGTTACCGTCAATTTTTGCTTTACTGTATGTTCGATATTTTTCGAATTGCGTCCGGATATTGCGCATTTTTGATACGCCGCCGTTGCACATTGTTGAACGTTCGCGACGAATTTGGCATCTTGTCCCTGCGTTCGATCGAATAAGGTCGTTGGAAGTTTTTGGCGCGGTTCGAGGTCGCGATTTTGTAGAAGGTGCTTATTGATGTCTAGGCACTCCTCACCCTTTGGTTAGGGGGTTTGTACGCGTCTCGACATTCCTCTGAATATAAATCTGGAGATACTGCCTGGTGCAGACTTTTGTTTTGACGTCAAACTTGCCGAGCAAAACATTTGGGGAATTTAGTGTGAGTATGACCGTTTTCAGCCCCTTTTCGATTGCCCGCTAACGTTTATTTCAATAATTTAGTCCCCACCACGTTATGGGTCCCAAATAAAAACTTCGAGAAACCCGACTTGCGGCCCGATGCGATCTGTGATAGCGTTATCTCGGCGCGGTTAATTGTCGAGCTATTGTCCTCCCTGAGTAAGCCATCAAACCCACGGAAGCCCGTTCCTGCGATGTTATCAACGCTAGGACGGCCTCGCACCAGCTCAAGGTAACCTTGCTGCTCTATTAATTGTGCTTGCGGTACCCAGCGAGTAAACCTGGCTGTACGCGTTTATGTGCCTCAATAAATGGACTGCCGAAAGTAATCTGTATCTAAATTGAGATTAGCGCGACATACCAGCGCGAGATATTTATATCATGGTCTGGACGCATCACTTTAATCACATATTTTAATCTGTAAAGTACGAGGCTTCCCTCGCCGTAGCTTTCACTTTAGCTACGAATTGTGATATTAATTGTTACATGTACCACGCTATAGAAATTCCTGGGGCAGTTGCCCGCTTGTAATTTACAATTTTATATTAACGTCACTCCTCGGGAGCTTCCAGGGATTTCCCCTATTTTGGTAATTTGGTGTTTTAATTGGCCACCCCATTCTGTAAACAAGGATCCTTGGGGCATTTGTATGCTTTTATATCGGCCCTAAACTTTTACTTATATGTATTTTATTGTGTCTGGCTTTACGAATGAATAAAACGTCTACCCTGCACTTCATTGTTTGACTTCAGTTTTGCGCCGTTTTATTATATCCACAGTGTTCCAATTTAGCTGGAGCGTAATCTAACAATCGCTGAATTAGGGGGTTTGGCTGTGTTATCTTTTTTTGTTATCCTTTAAATTGGTGGCGCCATCTAATGAACCCACGGCCGTCTTCGGCTGCAGCTGATCGGCGACCCCTAATTAGCGATTGGTAGTGACTCGCCTAGGCATTGGCTGAGTGAGGCAATTTGGTGCTTTGAATGCTGCCTCGATTCGTTGAGCAATTAACGCCCCTTTTTTTGTGCTTATAAGGGATAACAACTCTTTGTTTTCGAAACCGTTTTCTATAGTTTCGGCAATACGCTGTAATTGGTGACACGTTGAGTAACCGCTTCTAAAGCCAAATTGGAAAGGAGGGAGAATATTTAAGTTTTGTACATATTTATTAAGCCTTAAGTAGATTACCTTTTCCAGAAGCTTCGACAGTGTATTTAATAAACTAATTAATCTATAATTGGTGATATCTTTTTTATCTTTCCCAGGTTTGGGAAATACCGATACTACGGGGCGTTTCCATGCTACTGGAAAGTATCCTATTCTCAAACAAGCATTAAATAATGTAGCTAAGTATGCCAATATCTTTTTGGTTAAATGTTTGAGAATTCTGTTGTCAATTAGATCTTCTCCTGGAGCTTTTTTATTTCGCAGGTTATTGATGATGTTTTAAGTTCAGTTGGGGATGTTGGTTTAAGTGGCTCGGTTATAACTGGCAAATGCGACTCAATACAGTTTACGATTGTGGCCGAGAAAATATGGTTTTTAATGTTTGGTGTAAAAACTTTTTCCAGGTGGTTGGCAAAAAGGTCTGAGAAGTACATAATATTATCTACTGCAATTGGTGGTGTTGCTTAATAAGTCTTCTAGTGGCCTTCCACATTCTAGTGTCGCCAGGTTCTAGATCTCTGGTAGATATTGATTCTATAGCAGTCTAGTTCACGTGAAATTCGATGAGAGAAATTGTTTAGCTCATTTTTCATTCCTGGGTCTCTTGTTTGTTGCCATCTCCTGCGCAGTTTACTCTTTTGTTTAATGAGTTCTATTATGTAGGATGGTGGTATGTTCGTAGTTTTGAGTTTTCTTCTGTTAGAGATCGACGTTGCTAGTTTAACACTATTTTTAATGCAAGCAGTGTATTCTAAAACAGTTTGGTCTATATATATTTTCATCAATTATATTCCCAAAACTATCCCAGGTTACAAATCCATTTATTAACTTAGGGATTGACGATTTTACATGTGGCTCGCTTTGAAAAGTAATTAAAACGTGAAGATGGTCCGAATCAAACTCTGCTGTGACTGTTTGATGTATGTTCTTGGTAAAGTTTTTCTGTAGAATAATGTCGAGGATATCCGGTTGATGATCATTGCGGTAAGGGTAATATGTATGCTCTTGAGGGGTTAAGATTTGAAAGTTGTAGGCCAAAGAATAATGATCGAGTTTGAGGCCTTCTGGGTTAGAAACACGGCAGCCCCACTGTAAATGTTTGCAGTTCAAATCGCCAACAACTAATACTGGTTCATTTCTGTTGAATATTGTTCGAATATCTTCTTCCAGAAGTTTTTTATTAGACTGTAGGTATGCGCTGACGATATTGATGTTGGTGTCATCGTTTAATTGAGCATTAATTGCTGTCATTTTAATACGAGAGATATCTATTATGTGGGTGGTGTGCTAACTGACGTTTTATTAGAATAGCAACCCTCCCCTGAAGCTACTCTAGCGTCTCTATCTTTTCTATATATTGTGTAGCCGGGTATTTTTAGATTATCGTTCTCGTTTAGGTGGGTTTCTGAAATACAGGCTATATCAACAGCATATCTTGCTAAGAAGGCAATTAATATAGATCGTTGGTGTATAATTCCGTTAGCGTTCCAATTTAGAAGTGTTATGGTTAAGTTTATGGGACATTGATAATGCTTGGAAGGATGTGATTTGCGATAAATGATTTTATTTGTGGGAGAAATGATTTTATGCAGTCCAGGATTATTTTTGTTAGGCTTTCTAATATGGGCGAATCTGTTTGGTTTTCGGTTTGTTGGGTTTGAGGAGTGTTCATAGTTGGTTTTGGATAGTTTTTGACTCTATTGGCATATGATTGCTGTGTGTTTATTGGGGTTGGAGTGAGGTGTGTGGTAAGTGGATTAACGGTCCTAGGTATTGCTGTGGTTATGATAGCTCCACGTTGGGCTTGCCATTTAATTTGTAAAGGTTACACTATTTGCGGTCCCAAAAATTAATTAATGCAATGTACTCGGCAAATTTTTAATAATAAAATTTATAGATTTAGACTGTTTAAGATCAGATGGTTGTATATTTATTTATTCAAATAAAATAGTATTTTGCCCTCTTTTATTTTTCATCAATTCGCAATTTCAATTTTTCTAAATGCTAGCTCGGCAGGCACTTGGCTCAGTTTAAAAGGGTTAGGTTCCTGCTAATTTATTATTTTACTTTACGCTGGCACGCCACTGTGTGCCCAAATTAATCCTAATACGCAATCGCAAGGTAAGTGTGACTGTCAAAATTACAAAAATGGTTTGATTAGATTGCAGTAAGCGTTTTTGACTTTGAAAAATTTGAATTCTAGTGTTTTAGTTGTTCCAGCGATTAATTTGTTCTACTACGTCACACAGACGCGGCTTGGATTTGCAATTGTTTTAACCTCCGTTAACCTCACAATTCTACTTGGATGAATGATTGGCAAAATGCGTTAGCTGGAGGCTTGGATATGCATGGATCTTATTCACAACGGTAATGTTTCTCTCGTACACAAATTTCTGCTTTCTCACAATGTTAATAAGCTTTTTCAAGTACCTTAAATTTTTCAGATGGTACGGATCATTCTTAGGAAAAGGGGGTCTTGCTTGAATCTTCTCTAGAAGTCGCTGTCTCCAGAGTTTCTGCAGCTGGCCGTTGTCCTACAGCTCTATGTGCTGTGTCCCAGTAGTCTGGATCCTTTATTCCGCTGATATCGGTCTTCGTAAATTTGAAGTGGTCGCTACCGCAGCTTCGAAAGCTTCTTGCAGCAAATATTTTTTTTTATCGGGAAAATGTTACCCACACTTTCACTGGTACTCTGCGATGTGTTCAACACAATAATTTTTATTTGTATAAAATATTATTTAATAGGTAAAAACTTGGTTTAAATAGGAGCCCATAAACTGCATGTCAGAATTAATTTTATTCAATTGTTAATTGTTTGCGTCATATATGTATTATACATATATTGCTAGCAGAGCCTGGGAACGGCCGAAAACGTCACGGCGCCGACATAGTCTCACTCTGAGCATTACGCGTCTAGTGCGCATGCCTGAGAATTCAAACTCCGCCTTTAGAAGCAAATTTTAAACTTGACCACTTCCCCACCGCGCGGACGACGCCGACGCGCTTGCGCACAGCTCACCATATACATTGAAAAGTTGGTTGTCTGTCTCACTTCATCGTGACCCCCCAACTCATAGCCGCTAGCAATATAGTAAGTATGATTTGCGTCCTTTTTAAACAAAACCGAATCTTATAACTATAAACAGGACATTGACTGAGTCTCAAATGACTTAAATATTATATTAAACATTCTTATACTTAAGTAATTATATCTAAACAATTTCCATTTCTAAAATTATTGTCCACCTTTTATTAATTGTCACAGTGTCTTTACGCCACTACACGTTTTTTATTAAGTGCGTTTCATGTTCACTCACGTATTTACATTGACTAGTTTCTCGTTCACTTCCTTCATAATTGTTCCCTGGTTTCTAACTGTCTTCATTTCCTCGTTTCCTGGCCTAATTTTGTGTCTACTTTTTCTCCAGTTTTATTACGTCATGTTTGCTTCTTACAATTGCTAGTTTACGCCTGCACTATTTGCTCTTTGCAATGTTCTCATCTTTTCTGGCTAATACCCTTTTAGAATTGTTCACAAATTTTACTAACTAGTTAAGTTGAAATCTACGCTTCAATAACCTGCACTTAGCAAACCTTTGTGTGATTATTTATTTTGGTTTGGCTATTCACTCTGTAACGTTTCGACCAGCTCGAACGCGTTTTTCTGAATTTAGCGCGTTCTCCCATAGCTTATTCAACGTTACGTATCGGAGTTTGAATCTTAAAAATACGTCATCGAAGAGGCGCAGGTCCCCGTTTGCGCCGTTCTCCAACTCAGAATGTCCGAAGTGGTTGCTAGATGCACGAAGCACGAAGAGGGGACATAAAAGCTGCTTCACGACCCATTCAAGAGGCATTCATTTCCGAGATTCCCTCCGGCATTCTCAGCATTCATTCCAGTATCCACCCAGTCCCAGATCATCCCCAATCCTGTCCGTCCCGTCCGATTTTAAAGAGAATTCTTGCCTCACACTTTGAAATCCTGCATCCTGAGTTTTCCTGTAGGTACGCCGAACCGAAGACTCCAAACTAGGGGGGCGTGTTTCTAGCTAAAACCCGAACGATTCCTCGTCCTGAAAGCCAGCTCCTGGAGGCGACGACCTCTATCGAGGACCGCTTCGCTGGTTTGCCCTGTTAATATTATAACCTGAATTCAGCCTAAATGTTTAGCCCAAGCTCCGTCAACAAATACTTAGTTGTAACAATTTCCTGGAAAACATGTTGGAGGCGACGACTCGTTCACGAGGCCGTTTCGCATGCTTCTCGTAATAATTAAGCCAGCCACTCAGCGTAATTAAACTCGAAACAAACATATTAGAACTCATAATTCAAAAGGGGGCCTTCAAGCCGCAAATTTTCACAACGACCTGTATATGTGCTAATCCCTTTAAACACAGATATTTACCTACCTGCTAGACTTCCCGATAGACGTAGAGGAGCCGTCCCCACAATCACCTGACTACGCCGCGCCGTGGAAAGCATCCCCGACGTCTGCAATCCTCTCGAGGTCGTGCTCCAGCTGGAATCCACCGCCGACTTTTCATTCTATGGCAACCAGCACAAACACAAAGCCCAATTCACAGGGGGCTTGCCGAATCTCCCGCACGACCCGGTGTTGTAAGTAAATAACCCTGACATAGCCGAATTAACCTATATTTGAAGTTACACGTGCCTTTGACATTGTGACCGAGATTCAAGTTAAACGGTTGGCATCCCTGGCACTAATTTCGACGGCCCGATTTCCTGACCAGTGGCGTCCCGACGATCTACCAGGGCTCAAACTGTAGGGCCACAAACGCACGGATGTATGACGGGTTGCAGTGACGCTGGGTGTTCGCAACAGGACGTCTCGTATAACTACCGATTTTATTGTAAAATACATTTTACTATATTTGGGAATACATTACAATATAATTAAGCTGTCTAAAATTATCCTGGTGTTTGTTTGCTGGTCCCATAGTGTATATCTGTCTGCACCAAATTAACTCCGACTGAGAGAGGTACCCGATGATGATTAATTAATTCAACGCCCTTATTAGCAGAAGGGCGGAATGTTACAACTCAGCCTCACCTAATAATTAATTTATATGAAATTTGACTCAACCCTGTGAAAAGCAAGTTGTCTCCTTTGCGTTCCTTAATCAATTCATTTCTTTTTAACACAAGCATCCCTTTTTCAAGTTGTTTAAATTTGCCATCTTTGTTCAAACCTTGCACATTCCATGTACCTATTCTGATTTCTTTTTCCTTCTGCTTGTTGTTTTTCTTACTTATCTTAATTGTACCTTTTCTTTTTGTTATGGATCTAATCTCCAGTTCTTCTAGCCTTTTTAGCCATTCTCTGGGTTCTTCATCTTCTCTTGTTGACTTTATTAGTTGTTTTAGTTCTTCTGAGGTGTATTTGGCTATCTTTTCTTTTGGATCACTTTTAGAATATGTTGACAATCTTTCTCTTAGATACACTAATTCCCTGTACAGTTCGTCTCTCTCTCTATTTCGCTCTTCTTCTCTTCTTCTGTTTATTTCTCTTAATTCTTCTAGTTCTTTTACAACGTTTATTGTTTCTTTGGCAAGTGTTTCCTCTTCTCTGTGGAGTCCTTCGCATTCCACCCGTAGCGATTGTATGGATTGCAGAACTTCCTCCATCCTACTGGTACTTCGTTGTTTTGCATGTATGGGCTTCTTTAGTTGCGTTTGCTCGTCTTTCTGATTCACCAAACGCGAGTCGCTTTTCCGTAACGCGCTTCTTGTTTTGTGATACGGCGCGGTCTGCGAAATTCGGCCTTGCTGGGGTGGGCAAATTTAAACAACTGATAGAAGAATCCAGAAAATACGATATAGACATACTGGCAACTCAAGAAACGAATATAAAGGGAATAACCCAGTCCATCCACGGAGACTATATATGGTGTAACGGAGGAGGAGATGCAAATAGATTGGGAACAGGCTTTCTGATCCAAAGAAAACTAAAAAAGTAAGTGATAAACCACGAAGTAATAAACGAAAGGATGAGCCTACTAAGATTAAAAACCAAATATAGAAAGATAACTATAATAAACGTGCACGCACCAACAGATGTTTCAGAACAAACAGACAAAAACGAATTTTATGAACAATTAGAGGAAACGTTAGATAAGATTCCCAGATACGACATAAAAGTCATAATAGGAGACATGAATGCAAAAATAGGCAGAGAAGATAGGAATAGAGAAATAGCAGGAAGGGAAAGCTTACATAAAGAAACGAATGACAACGGCCAGAAATTGATAGACTTTGCAGCTTCCAAGAGAATGATAATTAAAAGCACTATGCTAAAAAGAAAAGATATACACAAAGCGACGTGGATTAGCCCTGACAAAAAGACTCAAAACCAGATAGACCACCTGATAATACAAACAATACATGCAACAAAAATAGGAAAAATAAGAACATACAGAGGTGCTGATATAAGTTCAGACCACCTGTTAGTATTAGCAAAAATAAAACAAACTGTAGAAAACACCAAAAAAACGAAATTAAGGAAAAACAGATGGAATACAGAAGCACTAAAAGAAGACAAAACCAGACAGGAATATCAAACTAATACTAGGAACATGGCTCTCCAGCAAAAGCCAGCAAATGGAACAGAAGAAGAATGGAATCAATTAAAAGAAATAATAACAAAAAGTGCAATGAAGATAGAAATGAGAAAAGAAACAAGACAGAAAGATTGGTTTGACGAAGAATGTAAGGAAGCGATAGAGGAAAGAAAAAAGATACGATTAGAACACATGAAAAGAGGATCCCAGGAATTAAATGAGAAGTATAGAGCAGCAAGAAAAAAGCGCAGGATATTTGCAGAGAAAAAAAGAGGAAGGCAAAAGAGAAAAAAATAGAAGAAATAGAGAAGGCATTCAAGAACAAAAATACAAAAGCTATGTACAGAAATATAAAAGAAGAAAAAAATGGTTTTCAAAGACAGACGATAGGCCTTAAAGATGAAAAAGGTAAACTATGCATGGACGAAAAAGAAATGACAGAAATATGGGCCAGACATTTCGAAAAAATACTAACGGAAAAGGAAGCGAATGTCGAAGATCAAAACCAAACACAGCAACAACAGGAAAACCAAGTACAAGAACCGACATTCGAAGAATTTATGGAAATAATTAGGAATCAAAAAAATGGCAAAAGTCCGGGTACAGACAAGATAGAGATGGAACTAATCAAATGTGCAGATGCAACGGTATTAGAAAGAATTTATAAGTTAATAAAAGAGGTGTGGAAAAGAAAAGAAATGCCCGAAGAATGGACCAAGGCGCTCATTTGCCCCATCTACAAAAAAGGCAATAGGAACTTAGCAGACAATTACAGACCAATAGCACTGCTTAATGTGGTCTACAAAATTCAACTGATAAACCGAAGACTGAAACAAGAGGCAGAACATAAAATCGGCAAATACCAGGCAGGCTTCAGAAATGGAAAATCGGTAATAGACCAAACCTTTATACTAAAACAAAGCCAAGAAAAATGCAGCAAAAAGAATATTCCAATACATACTCTTTTCATTGACTTCTGCCAAGCATATGATAAAATAAAAAGAACAGCTATACTCAAGGCACTAAAAGAGCTGAAGATCTCAGAGGAATTAATAGAAATGGTCCGCATGACATTAAAGAAAACAACCAATATGATAACTTTCAGAGGACAACAGTCCAGGGAGTTCAGGAGTAATTCGGGACTAAAGCAAGGAGATCCCCTCTCGACAACCATCTTCAACATTGTGTTACAAAAAGTAATGAGAAAAAGTAACATAAATTTAGAAAGTAATATAATAAACGGGCCATACCAAGTGTTAGCATATGCAGACGATCTGGTGGTATTAGCAAGAACTAAAGAAGAGCTCAAGGAAATAATAAAAAAACTAGAAGAAACAGCAAGAAAAGTAGGCTTAATAATAAATGAAGAAAAATCTAAATACATGGTGTTAGGGAACAGAAAACAGGAGGAAAACCAAAATGTTACCTTTAAATCAAACATTATAAATAAAATATACAAGTTCAACATCGTAAACAGTGTGGTGTACCTCGGGTCAGAGATAACAAGCGAAGGAAACCAAGGAAGCGACATCAAGAGGAGAATAACTATGGGCTCAAGATGTGCTGGAGCTCTTAACAATTTACTGAAGGACAAAAATATACAAAGAACGCTGAAGATAAGAGTGTACAGAACGGCGATCAGACCTGTGGTAACCTTCGGGAGCGAGACGTGGGTACTTACAAAGGAAAATGAAAAAATTGGAAATCTGGGAAAGAAAAATATTGCGTAGAATACTGGGAGGAATAAGAGAAGGGGACACATGGAGAAGAAGAACAAACATGGAACTAAGTGAAATCTATATAGAACCCAGTATAACAACGATAGTGAGGCAAAATAGACTGAGATGGCTAGGCCATATAGAAAGAATGAAGGATGACGATTGGACAAAAAAAGCATTAAACAAAGAGGCGGAAGGAAGTAATAGAAAAGGTAGACCCAAGAAATCCTGGTGGAGTGAAGTACAAGAAGATATCAAAAGTTTTGGACTCACAAACTGGAAAGAGAAGACAAAAGACAGAAGAGTATGGAAGAAAGAAATAGAAGCCATAGGTCTCAAGGCCTGAAGTGCTGTGTTATACAGGGTGTTAATTAAGTACGTAGACAAACTTTAAGGGGTGATTCCTTGATCAATTCTAAGATAAAAAGTTCCTACAAACATGAGACCTAAACGGCTTCGTTTTCGAGTTTAAACAAAAACAGTTTTTTTCAAAAATTTGGAAAACGGATAGAGGTATTCTAATGAAACTTGGTGTAGGTTAGTATTTCAGAAAGTGGCATTGTTTGGTCAAAATAAATTTAATTTATTTCCACCAGTGGCGTGCATCGGGGCGATCTCAGTTACATTATTTTAGAAAAATCTGATACGCCACTGTTTTGTAGAAAAAAGTTTTGTAGCTATTGTAAGATTGTGTTTTATTAAATAAAATTTTTTAAAAGCTTCCTTAAACTGTATTTTGAAAACGAAGCCGTTTAGGTCCCATTAACGTCCAATGTACGAAATTGCTGTTACAGATTTTTCCATTTTTCTCGCAAAATGTTTATTCTATCAAAAAATAAAAGATACATCTTTTGTATAGTTTCAATGGATAAAGCTAAAAACTTGTCGTATTGACTAAAAAACAGTGGCGTACCAGATTTTTTTGAAATAAGGTAGCTGCGGTGGCCCCGATGCACGCCACTGGTGGAAATAAATTACATTTATTTTGACCAAACAATGCCACTTTATGAAATACTAATATACACCAAGTTTCATTACAATACCTCTAGGCGTTTTCCAGATTTTTGAAAAAAAGTAATTTTTGTTTAAATTTCAACACCCTGTATCTTGAAAAGGAAGCCGTTTAGGCCCCATGTTTGTATGAACTTTTTATCTTAGAATTGATCAAGGAATCGCCTCTTAAAGTTTGTCTACGTACTTAATTAACACCCTGTATATATCCCTTTTTCAATGCATTTACGGAATGACATTTAACTTATCATTGCGGCTAGATAAAACACCCCTACTCCGTGCTTTGATTTAATTTTAATATTGTACTGCAATCGGAGCAGAGCCGTAGGCCTAATACCACTGCAGTATATATCGGTTGCTATGAATTTGAGCTCTTTCTCGATTTTCAGTATATGTTATATAACTACTGCAGCCACGAAAATTAGCTGGATGATATTCGTTACAGTTAACGCATATAGGGGGATCGCTTGGTCTTTTTGTGCAATTGCTAGTAAGATGGTTACCTGGGCACTTTACACATCATGGGTTTAAGTAGCAGTAATTTCGTGTATGACCAAAGTTCTGACATCTGTGGCACTGTTGAACTGTAGCTTTTTTTCGGCTCTCTACTTTCACAATTGTATAAAAGAGTTCATTAACTTTAAAAATGTCTTTGGCGTTATCATTAGATTGGTAGTCGGGTTATTTTTATAATTGGAAAGTCCTTTAATTCCTTTTGAATTTCTTCTGTTGATAATGATAACGGCACATTTTTTATGACTACAGATGGTTTATCGTTTGGGTTTTGGAATGTGTGATATTTGAGGTTGTTAATTGTGTAAAATTTGGTGATACTTTTGTAATCGTCTTCGTTATTTACATTAATTCGTAATATGTTTGAGTTGTAAGAAATGGTAAAACTGCCTGTAGCTAGTTTATCAATATCTTCCACGACTTCTTTGTATTTAATTTTATCAGCATCATGAAGAAATATGGGTGGTACTTTTAATTTTTGAGGGGATGTTGTTTGAGACGTTGGTTGCGATAAATTATTATTATTTGATGTATTTTCGTTGACTTGGTTCTTGAGTTTAGTTGGGAGATAATACTTATTTTGTGGGAATAGGTCTTCAGGGCTTAGTATATATCTTTTTAACACTTCATTGATAATTGGCGGTGAAGTTTGCTGTGATTTGCGCTTAACACCGCTGTTTACAGTGTCTGATAGACTTATGTTATTTACTGTTACCTGCTGGGTAGTTTTTACTGTGTTGTCTTCTTTATTTATTGCCATTGAGGTGGTAGCATCATTACATAAGTCTGCGTTATTTCGAAGAAGTTTTAGTTACAATGCTGTATCTCTTTATAATTCACTGGATCTTAAATTTAAAAGTGGTGGATTACGTTCATTACGTCTCAGATATAAACAGTATCTTTTAATAAATTAGGTTTTCTTAATTTTAGTATTACTATTTGTTTTTTTTTTTTTTTTGTTCTTTCTACGATTTTGTTTGTTATTTCTACAATTTTGTTTGTTTGTTATTTTATTGTGCTCATGTGTAGCACGACTACGGTGCAGGAATAGTTAAGTGGAAGAATGACCTCTGGTTAAACTTCGCTGTTTCTGCTTCGTGTTGTGTATACGATATATATGTACTTTTTTTTTCATATATGTGTATATACACGAAAAGTAATAAAGACGATTATTATTATTATTATTATTACATACAAGTGTTGACGGTTTCAACTGTAGATTAGAGTTGAAAGGCATGCTGTTTCTGTAGCGGGTGTCGATTAGAACAGCCGGTTTATCAGCCGGCTGCAGCCAGCAGGGCCGGCCTTCGGGCGAATTTATGCGCTCTCAGGTAAAGACACGAAAATAACATAAAAACAAGCACTGACACTGTAATTACTACAAGTAATGTAGCAAGTGTTTATATAAATGATTGCACACTCTAGATACATCTGAACACAACCAGGGTTCATGAGCGATGGTTAAATGTGGTGAATACCTATATACGTGGAACGTATAATAAAACACGTTAAAGCAAAAAATACACTTCGTGTTAACAAAATTGGTCAAACGACATTAAACAGGACCAAAAAGTTCATTTGAAGTTAGTCAGGAAGGGAATATAGGGTATGTAAAAAATAAAGAACGAATATAATATGTAGTTTCAAAAAATCAGGTGCTAAGAACATCAAGTTGTGTTAAAATGTGTGGCATGTAATACTTGTATACAAGCATACCGATGCACATGCACTGACTATTTTGTTAAAGCTATCTTGTGTGAACATATACATTATGTCATTTTGTTGACTCGTAAAAATAATAAAAATCGGACAAATGGTATAGGAACGCATACGGGACTAACACACATACATTTTTATATACTTATACTGTAATGGTTTACTGCCCACAGCAATTCTGATTGCCTAATTAACTAATTGAATAAGATCAACATGAGCACAGAATTAAATATTTTATTTATTGCAAGATAATTACATTAATAAATGATTTGGAAAGCATTAGAAAAGAAAGGAGTCAGTAAAACAATAATACAGGCATTACAAAGTCTTTACAGCAACACCAGAAATGTGGTCAGAACTTACGGGGAATGCTCACCAGAATTTCAAACCACCAAAGGAGTCAGACAAGGAGGCGTCCTAAGCCCACTACTATTCATCGTCGTAATGGACGAAATCACACGATTAGCGAATAGAAAGGTGAAGAAAGCAAGAGTGGGAGTTAGAAAAACTAAACCAGTTAAATTAAGCGAAATGCTGTTCGCAGACAATTTGATACTAATCGCTAACACACAACAAGACCTACAGAACAACATTGAAATATAGAAAGATACACTGGATGAATTTGAAATGACAATCAACATAAACAAAACTGAAACAATGGTTATAACTAAGGAGGATGAAGACTTGGAACTTCACTTGGGAAACTGCCCCTTAAAACAAACAGATGAAATTAAATACCTAGGGGCTATAATTGACAGCAAAGGGAGCATGGAAAAGGAAATAAATAGTCGAATTAAAACCGCTATGAACTTGTTCAACTCGCTAAATAAAGTTTTTATAAGTAAAAGTGAAGTGTCAGTTCAAACGAAAATGAAAGTGTACAAGGCAGTCTTCGTGCCAACTATGACATACGGATGTGAAAGCTGGGTGTTGTCCATCAACTTAATGTCAAAACTTCAAGCTTGCGAAATGAGATGGCTGAGGAAAGTGGTTGGCGTGTCAAGGAGGGATCATGTGCGAAACGTAGACATACGAAACTCTCTGCAAGCAGAATCAATACAGGAACACATCGAAAAACGACAACTCGGCTGGCTGGGACACCTATGGAGGATGGAGGAAGACCGCACCGTTAAAACTATCTGTGAGATGGGTACAGACTCGAAAAAACCAAGAGGAAGACCAAGAAATGTCTGGAACGGAGAGATTGGAAAAATCCTGGCAAAGAAAGGAAGTAATTGGAACGAGGCAAAAAATGTAGCTAAGGAACGCAAGGAATGGAAGAAGTTTTGTAGTAATAGTAATAACTGAACCTCTACACCTGTCGGTAGATGAGGAGCTGATAATGTATGTATGTAAATGCCCTTGGTGTAAGCACCAGTAACTAATAATTTGAGGAATAAAAGTTAGCATGAGATAAGGCAGGTTTCAGAAGAGTTACGTTCAGGTTTCACATATGATAAATGTTCGGAAGGGCCAATGCAATTTAATTTGTAACTGACGAATTTGAGCTTAGTTACGTCAAACATAATGTGAATAAAATTATACAGAATAATTTGTTAAGTACAGAAAGTATATGAGCGTTATGCATTAAAAGAGTATAAGCCAGCAAACGGCAAATTAGCTAGTAAACGAAACAGTGCGAGCAACATAATTATTGCAAAGAGCAATGGAAAAATGTAAGGCAACCGATCGAAAGACAATTAGTGAGACGCTAAAGGAACTCAAGGGTATCAGTGCATTATAAACCAAAGTAATTTAAAAGCAGAGCAAAGTGTAGTGACATTTATTCAAGAAAAAGACAATTTTAGTAGTTAGGCAAAGACATGACAGCAAAACTGTAGTCCATACGGTTAAGCATGTTATCAATCCTAATTTCTATTATAAAAATTAAAAATCAAAGTGTCAAGACAGACAGGGGGACTTCACCATGCCATACTGCAGCAGGGGGTCAAAGCGGGTCCGAAGATTCAACATTCCCAAAGCATGGAACGCCCGCAATGCAAATACGACCAGCTGTCATGTATTCGATGTATTTCGATACATCGATAAATACTCCTCAAAACATCGATTTTTTGTTTTTCCCCCAAACATTATTAATGATATTTATAATTATAATGATTGTAATTAATTAGTAAGACACTGAAGACAGTAGTATATTTCTTGTTTGACTACTTTCGTTGCACCCCCTTGTCACACTTTTCAAGTGCATTTTATGCAGATATCCGTTAGCAAATCTGCTGAATCTCGAGCTAGACAGCAGCTGAAATGATGTCATCGAACGGCAGCATTCGATCCGGTGCCAAACAATCGGGGAATGTGACGATTAGCAGGCTTAAAAATGCAATATAGTAAATTTTATATATTATATTCGGTACTTCGGTAGCGGTACTGGGTACAGTGGATACTGGGCCACTCGCAGACTCGCAATACTCAATACGCAAGAGAGAAGATAATCTCATATAAGAAAATGAATTAAAAAGAGAGAAGAGTATTACAGATTGCAGATTACAGTCGTCGGTAAACTAACTTTTTTAAAATGCCCCCGAAACGAAAAAGTGACGTGTGGCAATACTTTGAAAAACATTCTGATACTACAGCAACTTGCAGATTGTGCAAAAAAAAACTTAAAACATCAGCAATTTAAATGGACACATAAAACATATTCATCCAAATATTGTAAAAGTTAGTGTAGTTTCCCAAATAAGTTCGGTTGAAACAAAGTTGGTAAGTGATACACCTTCAACATCTAAAAATGTGTCTCCAACATCAACGGAAGTACCATCCACATCCAAAGAAGTTAGAGTTTCTGAAACCCTCCAATTTGAGAAAGAGACAAGTACTGAACCTATTAAACAAAAATTGATTATTGAATCATTTTTGGATATACAATCATTTTCCAAACAAGGCGCAAAAGCATCGAAAATTACAAACTGTATTATATACATGATTTGTAGAAATTGTCAATCCATTTCAATTGTTGCAAAGGTTTTCAACATCTGATGAAAGCAATTGCGCCCTTATATAAAATCCCACATAGAAGTACAGTTACCAGGCTTATTAAAGCAAGATATGATATAGGGGAAAGGGTGGCACATTCGGCATGAGGATACATTCGGCCACCTCTAATATTTTAAATTTAGTTAGATTTGGCGCCTAAAATGAATGTGATAAGTGTTGTCCAACCCTACCAGTGTTGCCAGGTCTAGTGAAATTTCATTAGATCTAGTGATTTTTAGTCAATCTAGTGATTTAGTGATAACTTTTGCCAAAAGAGAATTATCTAGTGATTTTTTCCAGTCTATTTTATAAAAAACCAAATAATAAAGCAAAAATTCCTTCGCCCCTTTCGTCGTTGTTGCAGATTACTACCTACTATTATTATTCCAATCTTAGAAATTAGTTTTCGCTGTGACGGACAGATGGCAGCCTGAGATTTGAAATGCGAAGGTAAATTCCATGAATTACTTAACAGAAAATAGGTATTTCTCTGGTTCAAACTAAATACCCGAGGATATAAACAGAACTCCGAAAGGGAATTGTTCACATTTGCATTTTTACTTTCGGTAGAACGTAAAAAAATTATCAAAGTTCGAAGTGTGCTGTGAGTACTGTGACCACTGCGACTCAAGTAGATTTTCCGGTAATTTAATGATATGAATTGAAGATTGCAGGCTGAAGCTCCAAAGATTCACTTGCTTTATCCAAGAATAGCAACTGCTTTTAAATTATTGTTGAGTTAGTTATTACATCAAACCAGAGTATTTAAAAAACACGGATTTAAGCAAATTACAGTATAGAAATCCGGAACATTATGTTTTAATTGAGCACTTGTACTTAGGTCCAAATATCGCAATAACGCTAGCAAATAATAGTTTAACAGATAGTGCAAAACATTTTATCCGTTTGAAGTGTTTACATTTTACACCGAAGCAGCGCATCAAATTTTCAAAAGATTTCCCTTTAATTCCCATGAAGCTGTTTTGCTTAAATCATTAAATTTTCTAAATCCTTCAATAGTTGCAAATGTTGATAGTCTCGGCCCCTTAATTATACATTTTCCTAATCTAATAACGGATATCAATGCTTTAAATCGAGAAATTCGATCGCTAAAATATCTGCCATTAATTTTGAAATGGATGATTTAGAATTTTGGAAAGACATTTTTAATTGTAAAAACGCCGACGGTAATTTGTTATATCCCCAACTTTCTCAGTTTTTTTGTGCTTCCCATAGTAGCGCCTGCGTTGAAATGGTTTTCAGTTCAATTAATTAAATAAAACTAATTAAACCAAGAAATAGATTAAGTACTAACGCCTTGACTGGAATTCTTCATTCTAAAAACTTAATTTTGCCAGAAAACTGTTATGATTTTGTTTTTACGGATGCAATAATAACAAAATGTATGATTAAATTACATATTGTATAATTATTGTAGGTGGTATTCATTTATACTTTTTATTATATTTTTAAACATTTTATCTTGTTCGTTATTTTGCTTATTTTTTATAATTGTTGTGAAAACTTTGATTTGTTTCTTAATTTCCAGCTTTTTCACTTTTAAATTAATCTAGTGAATTTTTGTCAATCTAGTGATTTTCCACCGCAAGCTAGTGACTTTTAGAATTTTGATCTGGCAACGCTGAACCCTACTCTAGTGTCACTGTTAGTTTGAAGTTGATGGCGTGCTTTGCAACTGTTTTCTGATAACTTTGTGAAAAAGTTGTTTCAAGGTAAATATGTCTATCTTTTCTTTTCTTCTATTGCTATAAGCATTTTGTGCTATTTGTTTAAATAAATTAGCAAAACAGGCACTTAACGGTACTTTTAAACTTAACACAAGTTGTAGATATAACCTCAAAATAAATTTACTTTGACAAAATTTTATATTAAGCATGCAGCGTGGAAACGCCGGCGGCCGAATGTGCCCGCATTTTTAATTATTTATTTTTCACATGTCACGAAAACGAGAAAGAAAAACGGACAGATCAAATTTGGACGAATCGAACATCAGAGCGGCCATACTCAGTGTTTTTAGTAACAGTTATTCTGAAAGAAGAGCTGCTGCGGTATATGAGATTAAGAGATCGACACTACAGAGCAGAATTAAAAAATATTGTCAAAGACAACCAAAGAGGAGTATTTACGAAAATATTCTGGCGATGATTCTGGTCATGAAAGTGAAGAAGAATATTCCTGAAATACCATAGTAAATATGCTGCTCATCAAGTTTTTACATATTATGAGGAAGAAGAACTTCAAAATATATTCAAAAGTGTGCCGACATTACTTATGGTTTGACTTATGCTGCCATTGAAACACTGGCCTTTGAATGCCAAAGTTAAAAAAAAGAAAATATACCAAAAGAATGGGAAGAAACACACTGCGCCAAAAGAGGTTGGAGAGAGGGATTTATGAGACGGACATCCTACTCTTTCACTCGGAAAGCCTGAAAGCACGAGTCTAAGCAGGAGTATTGCTTTCAATAGGTCAAAAGTGGAGCAATTTTTTAACAATCTAAAAAAGGTTTAGATAGGTACAAATTTCCGGCAGAGAAATCTTCAATATTGATGAGTCCGGTGTCACCACAGTCATGAAACCAACAAAGATTGTTTCTACACGTGGGAAAAAGCAAGTCTGTCAAGTGGCTTCTGCCAAACGTGGCGAGTTAGTTACTTTCGTGGGGATTATATACGCAGCAGGACAGGCGTTTCCACCTGTTTATGTGTTTCCACGAAAAGGAACCTGTCTGAATTTCTTTAAATGGTCCACTATCAGTTTAAGCTTAGGAAGCAAGACAGTATGGATGACATCCGAAATTTTTCCTGAAGTCTTAAAGCGTTTAGTGAGGCTTACAAACTGCAGTCTTGCCAATCCAGTATTAATACTTTTAGACAATCATGAATCTCATGCAAATGTGACTGCAGTTAAATATTGCTGAGAGAATGGCATCTGTCTACTAAGTTTTCGCCGCATACTACCCATCGACTTCAGCCGTTGGACGTTGGCGTTTTTGGCCATTTAAGACTTATTGTGAAACATCTTTCAACGACTGGTTGACATCACATCCTGGGGCAGACGATAACTATCAAGCACATTCCATTTTTAAACGAATGCACCTTTCTTAAAGGCTTTTTCTGCTAGTAAAATAGTCAACAGTTTTAAAAAAACTGGTATCTGGCCGTTGAACCGTTTGATTTTACTGATGAGGATTTTGCTCCATCGTCAGTGACAGATCGCCCGGAACCAGAAAGTGTGAATAACACTGACGAAGTCGAAGACCCAAGCAAAATTGCCCAAAATGAACAGACTACAGAAACCAGTAAAAATCAAGACGAAACTATTGTCAAATTGACCACCGATTTTGAACAAATTGCTGAAACTCCCAAAAAGATTATAGAGATTACTCATGCCCTTCCATCATGCAGTTATGCAAAGAAGAGCCTTCTGGTATCTCCTGAAGTGGTTCGACTTTACCCAAAAGCTACGAGGAAGATAACCAAAAGTAAACGAGAACCTGGACAGTCACGAATCTATACAGATATCCCCGAAAAGCAAAGATTGGAAGAAATGGAAAAATTGAAAGAAGCGAAACAAAGATCAGAAGAAGCTAAAAAAAGGAAGACTGTCAGAAATATTGAATTTGATACACAACAAAAGAAAACAAAGAAAGAAAAAGTGGAAAGAAATGAGGACACAACTAGTGATGATATGGAGTCGGATGTGTCTCTTCATGACACAGACGACTTCAGTGACAAAATGGAAAACATTGAGGAACTGAAAGATTATCAGCCGAGAAAGAAAGATTTTGTTCTGGTAAGATTTCCCGTTAAAAACAATATGCGTCACTACATAGGGCAAATTTTGGCCGTGAACTCTGGAATTGCCAGAGTGAAATTTTTAAGGAGAAAGGGCTTATCAACGACCTTTTACTTTCCATCTGTTGAAGACATAGCTGATATTGATGCGAAGACATTATTTCTAAGTTTGAAAACCCTTCAACAACCGGAACTGCAAGAACAGCTTCATTATACAAATTTTGTTACAACTTTGGAAGTCTAGTTGTGCTATAAACGAAGTTGCAATGTAAATGCGGCTTAAAATAAAGTAGCATCAAACTATATTTGAAGAATCTTATTATTTTTATGTTTGGTATCACTGTTTCAGAATAATTTGGAAATGGCCGAAACTACCCCCGTGTGAGGGCACATTCGGCTAGTTGAGGTGTTTTTTTTAAATTGTCATACCTTTTTTTCTTAAAATAATAGGACCCTTACCTCGTGGCATATACAACATATATTACATTTATCACAGAAAATTCATATATAAACTGATAATTATCAATAACTCATGCGAAATACTATAAAAACCACTTAACACTGATTTTTCTTCTATCACAATAGGAGTTGTTGAATTAACTGAAAGACATACAAGTCAATATTTAGCAGATCTAATTTCAGAAACTTGCAATGATTGGCACATTAATAAAGAAAATATAACTGTTGTAGTAACTGACAATGGACAAAAGGAAATAGAAAACACAGCAGGATTTGAGCAAATCACTTGGTTTAAACAAAGTGTTGTTGCTGCCAATGAATTCAGAAAGTTTTCAAATCAAAAGTTAATTCAAGAGGTCCAAACCAGATGGAACTCCAAGTTTTATATGATTGAGCGACTTTTACAAATTTATGAAGCAATCAATGAAATTTTAATTAAATATCCACAAGCTCCAACCATGCTTACCGCACTGGAAATTTTAGAACTTAAAAGAATTTGTAAAAATTTTAAGGCCCATTGAAGCTGCTACAATAGAAGCATGTGGACAAAAATATTTAACGACGAGTTCAGTGATTTCAATGATGAACTGCTTAATGACATTAACAAATCTTAAACCTGAAACTTGTATCTCTACAACACTTCGCAGTTCGGTTATAGCGGAGTGTAATAAGCGATTTGGGCAAATTGAAAATGTCCACTTTTTGGCTTTGAGTACACTTCTTGATACACGATTTAAAAAGATTCATTTTAAGGACCCAACATCCTGTGCAAAAGCAATCAAAACGTTAAAGGAGTTAACTCTTGAAGATGTGGAAGTGGAATCAAAGCTTACCTCTGAACCTCAAATGGGTAAGTTTATGCAAACTATACAAATTCAATTAACTTCTATTTGTTCTTGTTTTGCCAGATATTTCAGAAATAAATGAATCATTGGAATCATCCCTATGGACAATGCATTGACTTGGTCAAAGCACATAGTGCATCTCTCACCAACAGTCCTGACGATGAAGTAATATTATATTTAGGAAGTCCTCTAGCTACATTGTCAACCAAACCGTTAGAGAAATGGAGACCTTTAAAGGTCAATTATCCTAGACTATACAATGTAGCTTTGAAATATCTTGCAACGGTTGCAACATCAGTCCCCTCCGAACGATTATTTTCAAAATCTGGACAGACCTTGTCGCAAGAATGAAATCGTCTAAAGGGAAAACGTCTATCACAACTTTTATTTTTGCAATTGTTACATAAAGGTGTTTGGGACATATAAATAAGCATCTATGTTTTATTATGTATGTTAAATACATTATAAATTTTTTTATATAAAACGTTAAACTGTAATTCAATAACGTAAATAAAAAGGTACTGTCAAAAAATGTAATTAAACAGCAAAATAAATATTTTTGTTGGAATTATTATTATTTAATAGTTATTTCTACCGGGTGACTATAAATGATTGAGATTTTTTTCTTAGGTTGGCACTGTAAGTCTATGTCAAATTCAATGTTCGCAGGTTAGATTTTGCGTCAATCTGTGTCAAAACTGACGCAAAACCTAACCTGCTAACCTCGAATTTGACATAGACTCTCAGTGCCAGCAACATAAACAGTGCCAACCTAAAAAAAAAAATCTCAATCATTTATAGTCACCCGGTACAACGAATAGCTAAAGTGCCACTTTTTTGCACGCGTGAGAAACGAAATCTCACAAGTGCAAAAAGCAGCTTTACATACGAGTTGTATACATAATTATTTCGATGCCACATATTTATGCTAAAAGAGATTACAAAACGTCGTCATTTCAAATTGAAAATTCATTAAAATCATGTTAGGTATGCTTTCATTGTTTTAAATTGAAAACTCACCACATTTAATGACCAGTTTTGACAAAAGTGTGCAATAAAGTGACAGATGTGTGCAATGATATTTTTATTGCATAGCGTGCAATAACAACATGCTTTTGACATATGGAAAGTGTCAAATAATAGCTTCCTTTAAGAAATGGTAGTCGAAAATAGTATATTATGATACGAGTTTTATAAGAAGTATTTTGTAGCACGCACGCATTTAGGGTACGACGAGCGAAGCGAGGAGTGCCCTAAAGGAGTAAGTGCTACAAAATGCCTTATAAACGAGGTATCATACAGTATTTTAACTACTTCGCCACTTTTTTAAGCAAAAAAATGAAAATGTTTAGTATTTTTATTATAGCATCGCTTTGTGTTTATTACGATACGCAAACGCGTATCGTAATAGCCTCAGTACGAACGCAAAGTAGATAAATACCTTTATTTTAAAATCTGAAAAATCATCGATGTTTGCAGAAATCGATGCTTTTTATTCGATACATCGAAGACCTCGATGTTCCTACTCGATGTTGAACATCGATGTCAACATCGATTGTTTCATTTCAATGCGCATCCCTAAAGGGGACGAGTCGCCGAAAAAAAATGGCAGAACTTGGGTTATCTCCGCGAGTCCAAAAATGGGTGTGGTGCAGATCGGGAAATACAAAACGGCGCTCACAGGCAATCGTGCAAAAAGATGCACAACAGAGCAACGTGCATACTACAGACTGCGAAATTAGAAGGGGGCGCAAATGAATCGTAACAAGTAAAAATAAATTAATAAATAAACTAAGTTTAAAATTTCAGTTCATAATATCTCAAGTGTTTGTTCAAAGTGACCTCCGTTGTTTGCAATACATTCTCGAGATCTGCTTATTAAGTTTTCTCTCGCTTTCTGCCACATGTAATCTGTTATTTGGCCACAGGCCCTACAAATACGATTTTTAAAATCGTCTAGATCTTATAGACAAGTAACATAAACTTGTTGTTTGAGAAAACCCCATACAAAAAAAGAAAAATAGAGAGATCTGGAGATCTTGCTGTATAGTTGATGGGGCAACCATTTCTTATCCATTTTGTACCATACTTGTCATTTAAAATACTCCTAATGTTTTGTGCATTGTGTGGAGGTGCACCATCCTATTTAAATTTTGATTATTGTTAAGCCAGTTACAAAATGTCGCCCTCCTGTCAAAATCATCCGCTCTTAAACCTTGTACGAATTTCATTTTATGATGTTTTTAGTATAGAAAATGTTTTATACTGACTTATTCCTAAATCAGCCACTGCTTGCGTAGATGTGCTCTAAAATATGCCAATACTAAAATATCTTCACCATTTGCGGCACGTCCATTTCTTGCCCTTCGTACCTGATCATTAAAACATTTCTTTGTAAATTACTTTCGAACCTTGTAAAAGTACAAAGATGTGGATGTCTCCTTTCTGGATACGTAGCTTGATACATCACACAAGCTTCTCTATTATTGCCATTACATCTGATGTACTATGCAAGACAAAAAAAACTGGGACAACTCATGATAGAGATTTTAGCATAATTTGATTAGCTTAAACGAGGCTTTAAACAATTACATTTACTATAACAATTCTGATTCATAGCAACATCTAAACAAGTTGACGGTGAAGTTAGAAATACCTAGCAACTGTACATATTAAGGCAGTCACATTCACAACAGACAATATTAACTGTCCCACTTTTTTTTTGGTCTTGCATAGTACACCATTAGCATATCCATTTTGTCATCATTAGAATAATTATCACCCATTTCGTGCTACCTAAGATGAAAATAACAATATGTAGGAATTTACTCAGTTAGTTTGACACTAAAGCTACAGCAATTGTTTTCAGCGCCTACCTTCTCAAAGCATCGGGTTCAATTCCCCAAAGTGTGCATTTGTTAATTATAGATTTATGTTTTTAATTGATTAGATAACTATGACATATGATATATCATTCTAAAGAGATTTCTTTACAGTTTTCGAATATGTAATAAAATTGGGTACCTTCCATTTAAAATTATGCATGTATTTGCTACATCTAACACATTTGATGCTTATTTGTTTTTTTGGCTATGGCGGATAATAGAAAATTAAATATAGAACAATTTTTCTCTAACAATATCTGAGATATCTGCTGTGACAGCTACAATCAAACAGACTTTATTAATTGTCTGTTTTTTTGTTTTTTTAACTGCTTTTGTGACATGTTATATTTCAGTTTAAATAAGTTTGAAAAAAAATCATCTTTTCTTTTGTTTGTTTTTGATAAGCCTATAGTACCAATTTTTCAGAATCTTTCCAACATTCCGTAATAAATCTCAAAATTGAAAAGCCTCATATACTTGCAGTAATTCCAGATTAGATTTAAATTTCCAAAGATTAAAAACATCCACATTTTTTCAAAATGTTTGAATGAGTTTAAAGTTTTTTTAGAAGTATTTGTAACACCTTCTTAGTAGAACTTTGGCAATTTTTTCTTATAAATCCAGAAAATAAATATCGTAAATGCTTCCTGGACTTCCTGTTAATATTTAATTTCAAAGAAAGCAAAAAATAAGCATTATAAAATCAATACTTTCATATGACACATCAGTCATCTTTATAAAGTGAGTATACCTAAGATGATCATCGGATTTTTAGCTGCTCCTATTATTAAAGGGTAAATTCATAGCAGAGATTAGGTATTGTTCTGTGTAACAGAGTAATCGCGATGTGAACATAACCCTAAACTCTCTCACCTCTAACGGGATTCTTTTCAGCATAACCCAAATGAATATCTGTGGCAACGAGAATCTTGAATGTATCTTCCGACGGTGGAGCTTCTTCGTCATTTTCTTGAGCAGACATTGTAAAATGCAGGTATAAGAAAATAAACGCAATGAGAGCAGCACTTGAACACTCGGTTTCCCGCTGTATTTAGCGTAGCGCACACCCTTCAACAGCTGAGATAAGCAAAGATTAGCTTTCCTTATCTATTCAATTCTGCAGTTATCAAGCTTCTTAACCCATTCTGCATGACACTATACTAGCTGCTAATTCAGAAAAATAAATAGTCTTTCATTTCATTGATTTCTTACTTTATGTTCGTAACATATGTGAGTAACTGTACTATGCATCCAGCGAAAGAAGAGCCGTGGTCATCCCAAATAATTTGGATTCAAACAAAATTGAAGAGTTTCTTAGATTAACTACCCATTGCGCATGTTCCAGAATTACAATTACATTACAACTATATATGTAATAAGGTCATTACCAACTTTTAAAAAGTTGGAAAATGAGCTATTACGTTTACTTCACACCTCAGGCGGGAAGTAGATTAGCATGACAGCGGGTGGGAAGTAAAGAAGGTCGGAGGCATTCCGCTCATAGTTATTTTTGCACTGCAGTTTAATTATTTCTAAATTTTAAAGACCCTTGAATTGAGATACTGGCCATTTAGCGGAAGTAAGTAGATTCCCTTGCCGAAATGTTGGCTGCGGTTTCCACAAAATGGCAAATATGTCAACTAGGGATGTCGTACCCGGTCTAAAATCAAACCCGGGTACCCTCAGGTACCCGAAGATTTTACATTTTGCCTTATTATTTTCTGGCGAATGAAAATATTTCCATACAGGCGATTTTTTTTTATGACATTGTTTTCTCATTTGTTTGTACTTTTGGTAGTTTCATACAATGTTCAAGCTCTATGCTCTAGGCATTTTAACGCCGCGAGTTTTAAACTGAACTAATTTGAAATAGTACCTACTCATCAATTCAAACTGCAAGTTGTCTGTCGTAAATATTTTCACACTTCCAACTGTTATCAAATTCAAGTATGTGACTTTTTATGCGAAATTGGTAGCAGCATCAACATCACACAGAGTAGGTTTATGTTACTTCAACCCATACTGAAGCGATTTAATGGTACTATTGACTGGTTGAATATTTCTGTGAAGCGGATTTATTGCCTTATATGAAACAAGAATCAACATTATGCGATATGGGATGGGGTGATTCTGGTTATTACTGCATTGTTGTGTTTTTCTAGAGCTTATTCCTATTGTTTTTAAGTTTTTATCATCTTCTACGAAAAAGGCCAACTTTCTGGGCATTACATAATTTACTAGTCGGGTATCCGGGTCCTGAAAATATACCCGGATCGGCCTGGGTACCCGGGTACCCGCCGACATCCCTAATGTCAACTCTGTTTTGCAAGATTTGACCTCCCAAGTTATGTGCTGCAGTGAAGCCAGCATTACTCTTGTTTTCAACCATTTCAAGGTAATTTTTGTTTGTGTTTATTGTACGCTTTTGTTCATCTTTACTGTGTAGTTTTAAAAAGAATGGTGCTTTGTATGTAAAAAGTGGGAATACAAGACCGAAATTGGTGAAAATATAACATTTCACAAGTAAATATCTACTTACTTTAAATAGTTGTAAGTTAGGTTATGTCCTAAGCGTGCTGTTTTGGAAGGATATTGTACAGTCTTCAAAACATTGTTTGTAATTTAACTATACTATTTTGTTTAACTTTGTATGGTTATTGATGTTATTGCATAAAATGTATTTATAGAATTTTTATTAAAGGTTGGCTTGCTTTTTCATGATTATCTTAAAATATACCCATCCTTTAATACTTATTCTTATCCTCACATTTGTAAAATAATCAAAATGTTTCTTAAATAGTCTGAACATTCAATCTGTATTTTAATTGGGCTAATGTAGTTATGTACTATTTCGATTAGATTAGTTTAGCCTTTTGCTGGCACACGCACGTTAGCCCTTTGGGCTTTTTGTACTGTCGGAAGATTTCAAGTTAGCAGACCGACATTCGTATCTTTTACTAGACTTGCAATGTCCCCTACTAGCTTGCGGTAGTCAATAGAGTTGAGGCTCCAATCTAGTTGGTGTCTTTTACGCTCTAATGCTGGGCATTCAAAGAGGATATGATAGGCTGTTTCATCATCCTCTTGGCATAGTCTGCAAACAGGTTCATCTCTATAGATATTGATCCTGTGCATAAATTCTCTGAATGCTCCAGTGCCTGTTAGTAGACTGACTACTTGCTTGATTCGAGTTCTGTTCAGTCTCAACAGGGTTTTGGTGGTTTGTGGATTCGGAGTTTCTAACAATCTTTTGCAGTGTGTTGCTCGATTGTAGCTTCTCCACCTTAGCTGGTGTGCAGTATTGACCCAATCAGTAAAGGCTAAGCGGGCTTGGTTTTTCTGTATGCTTAGACCAGGTTCTGGACCGGTCATTGTATTACGGGCTGCTTCTTTTATGAGCTTGTCCGCTTTTTCGTTTCCTTTAATACCTTGGTGACCTGGAATCCAGCATAATTTTACTGTTTCTTTGGCCCAAGGTTTGAAGTTTGGATTTGCATTCCTTGACCAGTCTCGATGAAGTACTGAAAGCGTTTAACGCTTTCAGTGCTGCCGGACTGTCTGAGAGAACGTGTATGTCGCGATTGAGCAGCTTGTTTTCTATGCTGATGTTTGCGCATATGTTAATAGCCTGAAAGATGTTACATAACTTTCCTAGACTGACTTTTTCGTTGGTTCTAGGATTGGTACTGTACACGCCGGAGCCTGTACCCCCTTCAAACTTACATCCACCAGTGTTAAAAATTATGTTCTTATTTGTTGGGGTTGGTAGTTGGTCCGGATCCCAACTTATGTGTATGATAAAGTTCTTTTCAAAGTCATAAGCTTTGATTATAAGATCAGAACCCATTTCTAATATTGGGTTGTTGATGTGTGACATGATCTTGCCATGTCCTAAATTATTAGCTGTAGTCATCCAGTGACAAGTACTTTGTAATCTGTAGGCTGCCATTCTGGCTTCACCTTCCAGGAATATGTGCAGAAGTGGCAGATTTAAAATAGCATTCAGTGCTATAATCTATTCCATCTTTAAAAAAACGATGGTTGGCCATGACAATCTGACAGATATCACTCTGTATATGAACTGACAAAACTGCGGTAAAATTAGGTTAGGAATCTTGAAGGTTCAGAATGCCCGATGTTGCCATAATGTGCTACATTATTTTTAGTAATTATAGAATAAATAACAGATCTTTTTACCTATAAATAAATGATGCACTTTTAAGAAAATTTCGTTATGGGATACGAATTCGGTGTACTCACATTAAAAATGTCCATCAATCTTTTAATAATTTGATCATTGCTTAGATCAGGTTTATCTCGTCTGAAATGTGTGTAGCACTTCAACACACTGCGTTTCGTCTCCGAAGACACAACTTTGGGCATGCGGTTTATTAAATTTTTCACAATAATCACTTACACTATCACTTTATTTTTCAGAGATTAGGAAAGTGTCATACTGACATTTATTGACATATTTTTTTAACTTTTTGGTTTGGTAGCATTGGCAACACGGCATTTCAAATTTAGTTAGAAAAAGTTTCCCACCACAAAGAAATGAAATATAACTACTGCTTTCCTTAGTACTGCCAATTTAGGAAAAGAAAAGCATGGCAACCTATCATTTTTTTTTAAAGATGGAATAGATTATAGTCCTGAGGTGCCTTTAAAGGCTCCAGTGATACGCCAATTAGCTAGATAGTGTATTCTGCTGATTTTGTGGATCGCAGTTGCTTGTTTTATTTCGGGCCACCAGGCGATTATTCCATATGAAATTACTGGTCGGACCATGGTTTTGTACCACCTGGTAATTGTTTTGTCTAGGTGGGAGTTCCAAGTTAGTTTGGAGTCAATGGTTAGTCCTAAGTACTTAACCTCATTCTCCCAGTTGACATTTGTCTCAAACAGTTTTGTAGTGATTCTGTTTGTGATGTTCTTTCTAGGAGTGAAAGCGACGAAAGTGGCTTTGCTAGGATTAATTCTAAGATTATTCTCTACACACCACTCTTCGGTATTCTTTAGTGCTGATTTCATTACATTGTCTACGGTTCTTTGGTATTTACCTTGAATCAGTATGATAATGTCATCAGCGTATCCTTGAGTGTAGTAGCCTTTGTTATTGAGTTGGATCAGCAGTTCATCAGCTGTGAGACACCACAGGGTGGAGAAAAAACTCCTCCCTGTAGACATCTCCTTGTTGCCTGCACTGTCTTTTCCTTGTCAAATAACTTGACTTTTACAACTGTAGTGTTGAGCATTGCTATAGTCCATCTTATCGTGGTGTTGTCAAAGGCACCTTCTATGTCTAGAAATGCTCCGACTGAGTACTCCTTGAACTTCGAGGTTCTCTCAATTTTTCCCACTAGTTGATGTAGTGCGGTTTCACATGACTTTCCTGTTTGATAAGCATGTTGATATTTGTGAATCGGGAGTGCAATTAGGGCTTCCTCCCTCCAGTATCTGCCTACTAATCTTTCCAGCGTTTTAAGGAGGAATGACGTTAGAATGATAGGTCTGTAAGATTTAGCTTCTGCATAGCTGCTCTTACCAGGCTTGGGGATAAATACTACTCTCCAGGCTTCGGAAATGTAGCTCAGGGTAAGACTTGCTTGGAACATGTCTTTGAGTGGGTTCAGCAGTATATATATCTCTTTCTGCAGCATTACGGGTTGTATACGGTCGTTTCCAGCAGATTTGAAAGGGCTGAAGAGGCTAACTGTCCATCTAATCCTTTCTTTGCTGACTATTCTCTTAGCCATTTCCCAGTCTTCCCTCCTAAGGGTATGATTGGGTTCAGCTAGAGTAGGTTGTTCCGTTGTAGTGTATTCTCCGCTTTATTTTTTAAGAGTGCCTACTGGATTCATGGCTTGCTTTGAGATGATTTTGTGGAGTCTATTAGAGTTGTAAAAGGTTGGAGTGTTACCTTTATTGACTACTACTAGATTGTTAGTTAAGATAAATTCCAAGAGTGACTCACCTCTTGTGTTGCAGTCGATGCAGCCCCAAATGGTGTGGTGAGAATTTGCGACGCATCCTAGGATGAAGTCTAGATCGTCTTGGGAGGCAGATGATACTAGGTTCTCTAGTTCCTCGCTAGGTGGTGGGTCCATGGAATCGGATGGAAGGTAGATTGAACTTATAATGGCTTGGTCACAACCTTAATCGTTATTCCATTTTATTTTTATTGTGGTTATGTCTCTAGAACAGAATTCCATTAGTGGCAAACAGTCTAGATTATTTCTTATAAGTATGCAGGTTCTAGGACTTGCATGATTATAAATAAGCTTACCTTTAGCATCCCCTAATCCACAGATTTGTCCCTTAACTATCCATGATTCTTGGATGAGTGCTAAATCGATGTCATCTGCTAGCAGCTTTCTGCTTAGATTTGCAGTGGTGGAGGTTAATTTGCACTACTTTCAGGTGCCTTTTTCCTATCCTTGGAGCAGATGACAAAAGTCACCTTGTTGAGGCCTAGGTGCGCTACACAGTTGAGTGATGTTAGTGCTTGTTTTGCAGTGCCATCTATCATTGCTGTAAATGTTTTGTACTATAGTATGGATTAAATACTATTGTATGTTACTGTTGAATTTATGACACGTATATGAGTTTAAGAAGCCGCAAAGCGCAGTTGGACAGGCGCAAGGCTTGCATTAAACAAATCCTCGGTTCAAATCCCACGGGGGCAGGAATTTTTCCGCAACTTGACAATTGGAATTGGGCTCGGCGAGACCATTCACAGTTGGGGATCAAACTAACTGTGCTCTACTCAGAACCACAGACCTAAGAGATAGAGTAGCAAGGTCAACACATCACCATGACACACACCTCACACAATGGTTGCTGCGCAAGCACAAAAGGCACGCTCCAAATTTGTATCCTGAATCCAGGGCAAGTTGAGCATTGTACCGTCAGATGCAAGCACATAAAGCACCACCCTCTACGCCGCAAGGTAAAATGAGGTTATCAATAATACATACATACTGCAATGGTATGTCTAATTAGTGTTGTAATATGTTATTAATTTAATTTTTAAATAAGGGTACCACACAAAATATATTTTTGTATTCGTGTTATCAAATCTTAGGTTGATTAAAAGTGACTTGTAAATTGCTAGATAAAAATAAATAGTTGTATGCCCTTTATATTTTATTTATCTGCAATTAATCCAATAATACGCTAGCTCAAATCGATAAAGCACCGACTCATCTCGGTTGGGTCCACCCTGAATGCATAATTTATTAAAATTATTAAATACGGATCTGTCTCCGCATACGCTTAACTGCGCACAATCGAAACTGAAATTGGGTCAAATATAAGCCAAGATGGACGCCGTTTGGAAGATCGCGTCAAATTGAATAAACACAGCATGCGAAATCGATCACAGTTCTATTGGTAACTATTTAAATTAGTTGGTTTTCGCGGCATTAATCGTCATTGGTTTCTAGCATTTGTTTATGGGGCTCGCTTCTATCTCCCAATTGTTTATTTTGGCGTCGGTCTGAATCT
Source organism: Agriotes lineatus (assembly GCA_940337035.1). NCBI lineage: Eukaryota > Metazoa > Arthropoda > Insecta > Coleoptera > Elateridae > Agriotes > Agriotes lineatus. The sequence continues at coordinate 288,186 of CALNHX010000483.1, forward strand.
CACCAACGGATAACCTCAAATAATGGAGTTTGGGCTTTTTGGCATACTAGTATCACTCGTACGGCGATGGAACTGGCCTGGATTGCCTTGAGTATTGCTCTTCTTATGCATGCATGTATTTCGCGGCGCTCACTTAATTAGTTTTAGAATTAACAGTAATTGCACTAGTCGTTCTCAAATGGGAGGGTTCATAGTTGCTCTGACCTTGTTACGGGGCTGCTATGGGTCGGATCCTTCTGTTGGGGCACGGGCACGTACCCCATCGGCTGCTGAGTGGCACTGATGTCTTCCCCAATGGGCTGGCTGGACTGGTCAACCTTCTCGTGGCTCTAGGAACGTGGTCGCTTCGGATCGAGGTTATGTTACACAGTATCGGAGACCTCAACAATTTTTGGTGGCGGATTTTGATAAAAATGATACCACATGGACACAAAAATTTACTCAACACACTGGTAAAGTTTCAGACTTGTATCTTTATTTTTACTATAAGAAATTTCGTTTTTAATACAGAGCACAATTTCACAAGTCAATCAATTATTTATTCATTTGTCTTCCTTCTTTTTGTTATAAACAAAAGCTAGCTAGTTTCAAATTAATTACGGATGTTAACATGGTTCAAAATACTGACTTTTAACAATAAATTCTACTTAAAACTAGGATTTTGTACACTAATGTTACATCTAAAATAATTGTTTATCTTTATACTAATTTTGCGTGTCTATTTGTCACTGTACGTCTTTTCAATTTGCGTTTAAATGTTCACGTCACTGCACTGATTAGAGTATTTAATTCGCGCATTTCCTGCACTGGCTTCCTTTGAATTCGCTGTTTTAGTTTCCACACATTTTTAAGTTCATATGCTGTCTCCTTTTCTGCACTTTCTACAACCCTTGCCTTTTGATTCTTACGGTTTCCTTCAAATGCTTTAATGCCTTCATTCTGATCTGCTCGTTGCATGTTCATAAGCTTATCTATCTTTCAATTACCTTTCTTATAAAACCCTGACTGGATTTCACTATTAAACTGTACCTGAAATCTACACTTCATTCCCTTGCTTTTGCGGTCCATCTTGTAATTATTAAATTTCATTCGGCTTTTACTTTCGCACAAACCTAATCAATGAACTGAACTTACATTCAACTTAGATCCCTGTTCAAATTGAGCTTTGCTTATTGCGTTCATTAATTAATTATTCTGCAATTACTGGCATCTCATTACAACTGTATTTATTCTGGCAAATTCAAGTTTTAGTTTTGCAGTTATATAAAATATCTCACTCTGAGCTTTCATGAAATTCCCATTAATTTAGCAATGCTAACAGAGTTGATTGGTAGGGCTTAAAACCATAGCAATACATATTAGAGTTAAGTGGAATAAATATATCAATGTTAAATGTGTTTCTTTTAGTTGTTACATTGAATTTATAATGCTCAGATGTGCTCTCAATTTTTGTTTCATATTCGTTCTATATAGTGTCAGGAGCAGATCAGTACTAGTAAGCAGATAAAAATGTTGAAGAAACTGATAAAACATCTGCAAATATAAATACGAATCAAAATTTTACATAAAGGTAAATACCTCAGATTTTTCTACACAGCTTTGTTGTTCGCTGCATTGCGAGAACTCGGTCAGCAGCCTTTCTTGAAACCGGTTCGCATCTATGCTAGTTGATTCGGAATTTTAAAACTTTAGTACTTACTGACTTGTCAGGCGTTGAGTATGGATATTAAGTCTAATGGGAAATCTGCAGTACTGTGTGTTTGTGCAAATAAGATCATAGGACTGCACCGTAAGTACATCCCACCATTGAATTAATTCATCGATGAGAAAGCATAATTCGAATAATTATGTTTTTGGTTCTCTTGTATCTTTTAACTAACGACAGCATTGATAGAACTGTATCTGAATATTCACTTTATTCAACTGGGTGGAGCTTATTGGACTCAGCAGTTCTTTTGTGAAACATTTCTAAAACTGGTAAAACTAACCTATAAGCTCGGGGTTATTAGCTCTTTAGGCGACAACTGAGCCCGGTAAATTTCAATATACTAGTAGTTGCTGATGTAGCTATAGAATTACACTGGTCTGCATGAAAATCGGCCCTGGCATCATTCCTGCTGATTCTTATGTAAAATGACCTCCTGAATCCGAATATGCCCCCGTTTTCTACTATCACCCGCCGTTTCCGGGGGAGCCCCCCCACTTATTTTTATCATTTTTCGATAGTTTGGAGGGATGAAATAGTTATTTGTTTCATTAGTACAAAAAATGCATGATTTCGGGACATGTAAGACTGCGCGTCGTCCGGTGAGTCTTACGTGTCCCGAAAACGCATATTTTTTTGTGCGAATGAAACACTATTTTTTCTCCAACTACTCATAAATTCGGTAATATGACTTATTATTTAGAATCAAACAGTGTAGGTTATATTGTAGAACTGTCATGGCGCAAATAAACAATCACTATACGGGGAAATTCAACAACAACGACGGCGATTGCTGAAACTTGACGAAGCGTTTGTGTTTTATTTAAAATTTACCATGCAAAACCCTATCTTGCGTTCATTTTTGTACTAGTGCAAATATGAATCAAAAAGTTGCCAAGGTAATTGCTGAACATCCCGAAATGACTTAAGTTTTATACAAAATTATTCGACAATATGGCGTTTTATTCAAGTGGTTGGAGAAGAAGGATTATTTTAACCTTTACATTTCTTATGAGGGGCTAGAGAGGTGAAAAGTTCTAAAACATGAACATTTGAAGCAAGATGGTAGATTTGGGGGGGCGGGGGGATCTACCACCTTAAATTGTAAAAAACTCATTAAGAGATCGATTTTTCCGGTTTTTTCGCAACTTTATCATTTATTTTCTACATATTCTTCTTCTTCTTTCACTAAGCCCTTATGCCCTTATCCAGTTTTTCCATGTCTTCTCATGTCTTCTATCGGTTTTCCTCTCCTTTTCTTATGGTTTGATTTTATTGATATCACTTTTTTGGTTAATCCCCAAATTATAAAAATATACAGCAACAATAATAAAAATATATAGTAACAGTTCGGAAGATTCACTGTACCACGCTGGGGCTCTCAATACCTTGCGTGCCGCAGGTTTGCACAGGAATTTTCCCTCAGTACATCTCTAGCGATCGTAGAGTCAACTTGTTGGTGTTCTAGGCGGGGATTCTGGGTTTCCAAGTTGTTTAAATTGTGTAAAACGGTTGACATTTTTTTACTCCGGCTTTTTCCAAGTGAATTACAGTACATGAGTGTGAGTTGTGATTAATATCGAGCATTTATTTACCGTTTAATTATGCCACGCGAGTGTAAAACTCATACCGATAGCTTCTGCTACGTTTGAAATTAAAAGAGCAACAAAAACCCCTTTCTCCGCTTCTTAAAACTGCTTATAAATTTTATTTTGATTACCAAGTTGGCGATCAGGACAAGGATTGGGCACAATTTGCTGCACTTGTTACAAAAAAAAAAATTCTACAACTTGGAAACACGGAATTCCTGCCTAGAACACCGACAAGTTGACTCTACTATCGCTAGAGATGTACTGAGGGAAAATTCCTGTGAGAACCTGCGCGCGTGCGAAGTATTGAGAGCGCCAGAGTGGTACACTGAATCTTCCAAACTGTTGCTAGAGGGGTTATCCAGATATTTCCGGAATCTCATAATAAAAGTGTTGCCGCAACAGTAAATCATTTATTATTTTTCAACATAAGAACCTTCAATGTTAATACACTTTTCGTATCGTTTCTCTAAACATTTTAAACCGTTCAAAAAATATTCTTTTCCTTGACGCTGAAAATGGGTCTCTACTGCTAAGATCACTTCGGGAATGTCTTCATACTTGTTTCCACGGAGGTCACGCTTAAGGTTTGGAAATAAAAAATAGTCACACGGACTTAAATCTGGACTATACGATGCATACTTTAAAAGTTGGAATCGGGATTCTCGAATTACATCCTTGGAAACTGCAGCTTGGTGAACAGCTGCATTGTCCTGCAACAGAAGCACACCGGCAGCAAGTTTCCCGCGTCGCTTTTCTTTGATAGCTGCACGTAACTTCTTGATGAAGTTGGCGTAATAAGAGCCAGTCATAGTGGTTTTTGGTGGCAGGTAGTCGGTAAGCAAAATTCCCTTACAGTCGAAAAAAATTGTAGCCATAACCTTTTTTGCTGAAGCTTGGCTTCGAAATTTTTTCGGAGGCGGAGAATCGGCATGTTTCCACTGCATGGACTCTTGTTTTGATTCAGGGTCCCAACATCGCAGCCACGTTTCATCACATGTCACTAGCCGTAAAAAGAAATTTTCTTTATCGTTATTTATGAGAGCCAGGTTCTCGGAAGGACATTCGATCCAACGTTGTTTGTCGAACACAGAAAGGTTTCGCGGTACCCATCTTGCAGAGACTTTGGAAAGATTGAGATGGTCGTGGAGAATTCTGGAGATAGAACCATAAGATAGCCCAGTTTCCGCTCTTATTTCCCATATCTTCATCCGTCGATTATTCATCACCAGCTTTTCCACAGCTCGAACGTTTTCATCGCAGACGGCGTCTGGATGTCGCCTTGACCTTGCTTCATCTTGAAGTGATTTTCTTCCCCGTTTGATTTCGCCGATCCAAAAGTAAATTTGCGTTTTTGAAAGAGCCTCACCACCATACACAGTAACAAGTCGTTTGTGGATTTGTTGTGGAATAACTCCTTCAAGTGTAAGAAATTCTACGACGGCACGTTGCTTAAAACATATTTCAACCATATTTCTGACACATTACAAACTTAAAACGTCAGCGTAAACAAAACAAATGAATACACACAAACAAAACTCAACACCTACGTGTAAAAAGCTTCAAAGAATATGGTAGAAGTGGATAATTTGAATTTCGGTAACTACAAATATGAGATTCCGGAAATATCTGGATAACCCCTCGTATATATTTTTATTATTTGGGAGAGGATGATGGGGACTGAAAGCTGGAATATGTAGAAAATTAGTAAAAAAATTGGGAAAAATTTAAGGAGGCAATCCCCCCCCCCCCAAATCTACCTCTTTGCTACAAATGTTAATGTTTTTTTAAAAACTTTTCACCTCTCTAGACCCTCAGATTAAATGTAAAGACTAAAATAATCCTTTCACCAGATAGTGATTTTTCAAATCTACGTGTCATTGCTATTGTGAAACGCCCAAATCTAGTAAGAAAATAAGATAAGAGGATTGCACTGTATGTACATCCCAGAATTGAATTAATTCATCAATTACAACGCGTAATTCGAATAATTACTTTTTTGGCTGTCTTGTATATTTAACTAAGACAGTATTAACATAACTGTATTCGCTTTATTTAACTGGGGATCGATTACTGGACCTATAATTCCTTTGTAATATATTTCTACAACAAACTGGTAAAAGTAACCCATAAACTTCAGAGTTATTAGCTCTTTAGGCAGCTACCGAGCCTGGTAAATTTAAATGTACCGCTAGTTGCTCGATTCAGCCGTAAAATTATCCGGTTTTATATTTTTACACCAGATAGTGATTTTTCAAATCTATGGGTTATTGCTGTTGACACGCCCAAATCTAGTAACTTATTTAAATCTAGGGATTTTTTTTGTTAATGACACACCCACTTATTCACTTATTTAAATCTAGGGACTTCATCTAGTTACATGTACTTTCTTATGGAACACTGTATGTTGGTAACACTGCTGTGTAGACAGCAATAGACATATATATACCTTTACCAGAGTCAGGTTATTCTCATGGATGTGAGGTAGAGATGAGGAGGTGCAACGCTAGAACTGGTACAAACCCTCTACTTCTGGAAATGAATCTCCAAAAGGCAAACATCATGAGCTCAACCAATATTCACATAACGATAGTATACAACACCCTTGAAAGAGTGGATGAATATAAGCCGTTCACGATCTTTTTGGGTCAGGTGAGGCTATGACCATCTAGTAATTTTGTTGGCAGTATCTCTGTGGCAACTAAACTCCCTAATGGAAATTGACACTTTTTGTGTTAGGTTAGGTTGTTTTCAGTTTAAGGTTATATTTTCTGAATAGGTACATTGTTGCCGGATATTCTCTAGTCTCCACATCAACTCGTGTTCTTTTAAATTTGGTATGTCCTTTTTAAATTGGAAGCAGCATCGTTTAAGGGAAATTTTTTGTTGTAACAAAATTATTTTGGGCATTTTGACTTTTCCTTTGACGGAAATTAAAATTATTTTTACACACTTGATAAATCATTTATTTTCTTACGAATATTAAAATAATAAATCTGGCAATGTGGTGGCAAGAAAATGTCGAACAGACACTGACAGAAAAAAAATTGCATGTGCTACATCATCGAATCAGTTAGTCCAACATGAAAAGAAAAAATCATAGCCAACTCTGTCCCAAAAAGATCGTGAACGGATTATACATATATCTTGTTACCGCACAAACAAGACTTTACGACATAAACGAGAAATCTACCTAAAATACACGGCCCTAACTCTGTTACGATGGCGGTAATAGGGGTAAACAATGTTCAATCAATGGTGCGCCATCACATTCGGACTAGATCGGGACAACAAAAGCAACACCAGGTGAATGCACTCTGAATGAGGTAGCCATTGCACAAATGAATTAAACCTACCTTTCGTTATCTTCACTTACACCCATCCGGTTTCCTGTACATTAAAAACAAAACACAAAAGACATGCAAACACCAATGAAAAACGTAGATAAACAATTAACAACGGACTCTATTAAAGTAATAAAAATATGTGTAACAATGAACATGGAAATGTTTACTGGTTATAATTAAAAATAATCGGCAACGGGGGTTAGTTAGGTTAAATGGTAACGTTTAAACTACACACAAGTCACAAAAATGATAACAATTGACATAGCTACATTCAAAACAATTTGGTACAAAAACTACGTTACATAAACAAAATTTATCCACAGTCACTCAAGTAGTGACGCAACGACAATAGTTACTTGACTTTACAGTGCAAAACAACATATCAACCATAAAATTTGACGATAAGGCTAAGAATTTACTTTAAAATGGTAGTGTCTGTTTGACATCTTACACTTTAAACAACAGCATAGCTTGATGGGAAAACACCTCACTGTAAATTTATTGGCTGTACAAACACTATTAAATTGACAAATACCTTGAGTTGAGGAAATCCAGACTGTACGTATTGGTTCAGTTCCAACTGCAAGCCGCATCTCAAGCCAATGCCACGAACAGGACGGAAACAACAGGAAACTGTTGGAAACCACATGAAAGAGGCCGTAATCGAGCTAATGAGCGGTATTACATCCCCAAGAAGGTTGACTTGAACGGACCCCGAGCAAACAAGCAGATGGCGTGGCGGTACGGTATTAGGTCTTCGTTCTACTGGTAGGTTTGACACACGGTTGAGTATTCCAAATATAATCCACTGTAAGTGTTAACAAAGTTGCTTAGCTCTAATCAGTACCGAAGACTCGGCTAAACGTTCACCTCTTCCCAATATGCACTGAGCTCAAATTGACGGCGACGAGGTGCAACAGTTTCAACTTACGCGGCGCTGGACTAAACGAAGCCGGCGACACGGACACAATGCCCAGCACTGCTGAACGAGTTGCAGGCCGAACGCTGAGTGTAGCTTCGGTCAACGGTGCGGAAACGGAATGAGACCATGCAAACGCGACTTATCTACGTTCTTTCTTTTACTTAAGCGGAACGCTTGGAAAATTCCAATCTAACACAATATCTGACTAAGCGATTCGCCAAAAATCGGGGGAAGTTCTAGGCCTGTCTGAACAACAAAAGATTCTGAGTATCGGATAAGCTAAAATGCATCGCTTCGCGTATGATAACAAAGCGTGAATTTATAAAACCAGCGTACGGAGAATTGAGTTTCGATGAACACAAACAAACTGCAATGCGTTAGCATATAAAATAAGTGGAAATAAATATCGTGCAGAGTAAAGGCTTGAGCCTTTAACACTAAACTACGAATTTAGCTTAAGTTATGCGGAAAATGCAGGAACGTTCTAATTTTGAAGAATTGTCCTTACAATCTGCATATAAAGCTGGGCAAAATTAGCAAATGCACATTTACATACCAATATGGCAACCAGAATTAACACAAATAAAAAATAATTATTAGAAATCAATATATTTACTTGGTAACAAATTACATTTTTGAACAAAACAAATAAATAGAAACATCGAACAGTTATTTGCAGAAAGAGTCCAGAGTACTGTAATTACTGTTTTTTCCACGCTTTCCTCTTGTTCCACGACCTCGGGGAATACTACTGTTGCCCCTTCCTCTTCCTTTTGGAGCAGCAGGTTTCCTGGATCTAGTACTAGTACTGGCTACTGGGGTTTCATCATCACTCGATATCATAACTGCCTCTATGCCATCTTGTTGCATAGCTTCTATTTTCACTTCAGGATCATCATCAGCATCATTTTCATCAGGAATATCAATGGTCTCATCATTTTCTGCAGCATCTTGCAGTCTTTGATCCCTTAGCAGTACAATAGACTCCTGGATTTTGTCGATGTCAGGATCCATTTCAGTCAACTGTTGGCATGTCTTCTTTAGTTGTTTACTAAAATTAAACAGAACTTTTTAATAGAATGTTACAGTGTAATAACTATTGTTGTAATTTTTTTCTTTTAAGCTGGATACTTTGCATTAAAGCAAAAATATTCATTTTATACGGTTGGAAATTCTCATTTAATCCCCTCGAAAATGGCACCCTGCACAATGTTGTGGATTGTTTAATTCCAAAGAGGAACCGTATATCTTGGTGCTGGGCGGCCCTGATGGTTTCAAACGGCAAGATGCAATAACAAAAGTAGTTTTTCATAAGAGAAAGTATTACATAAATGCAAAAATTAACAAGATAGTGGAGTAGATCTGGGTTTGGAAACAAACTCTCTCTTTTCGAATTTTTTTTTGTGATATCATGGAGTCGGGGTTTCTCTTTCAGATGATCACTATGGGAAGACTACCGGAGGTGCAAAGGGGGAGGGGGATTACCGTTCAAAGATATGGGGAAACTGATTTTTCGCGAATAACTCGCGGAGTTTCATCCTGATCGGAACAATTTATAGAAGATGAAATAAAGGGCTCGCAAATACAAACAAAATGCACTTTGGTTGGTCGAAATCAGTCCAGCGGTTTGCGAGATATTGCGTTTTGAAGGTCGAAAAACTGCGCCCGGAATTTCGCCGCGGCGGGAACCCTCCGCGGGCCGTGTTCGCGTTTTTCGCGGGAAAGATATTGACCTAGCAACTTTATTTTTTTTTTCCTGTTAGGTAATCACAATCAAAATAGTTTGTCCAAATTTCAAGTCGCTAGGTCAATTAGGAGGAGAGGGGGAGGGAAAACAATAAAAAAACTTGGATCGGAGTGAACTTTTTTATTTATTGGCCGACCCGGGTCGTCCAAACTGGAAAATCTTCGTTAATTTTTTCGCTACAAGATGACTCGAGGGTGACCACGATTTTCGCGAAAATGGGGAAATGGCGGGCAATTTTCCGATTTCAAAAATCTTATTTCTTAATTTTCGCGGTGAAGCAGTGGAGTGGGAGACAATTTTTTTTGTCACCAGATTGCAATTTTTTTCCCTTGAAATTGAGCTCCCTAAGAACCCGGTAGGACAATTATTAAGGGAGGGAGAGAGGTGAACGCGTTTTGTCCTGTAGAAGGGCAAGGGATAAGGCTACCGACTTCGGGCAGGGCTCATTCTCAAGCGTAATCAATTCCCTTTCATGTTTTTTTTTTATCGCGAAGCGGTATCTTGATTAGGGGCTGCACGCGCGCGTGATATGTTTATTAAGAGTTCCCGCTCACCAGTACGCACAGACGAGAAGAGCGTGAATATGTATTTGTAAGAAAGTAGAGAGAGAAGAGGGAGCGCTAGGCTCAGCCGCCGGCATCTCGCTGCACGGCTGTTGAACGGGCGCGCTCGCCGTGATAAACATATCACGCGCGCGATCAGCCCCTAATCAAGATAGCGCATCGCGATAAAAAAAACCATGAAAGGGAATTGATTACCCTTGAGAATGAGCCCTGCCCAAAGTCGCTAGCCCTATCCCTTGCCCTTCTACAAGGCAAAACGCGTTCACCCCTCTCCCTCCCTTAATAATTGTCCTATCTGGTTCTTAGGGGGCTCATTTTCAAGCCAAAAAAATGCAATCTTATGACAAAAAAAGTTGTCTCCCACTCCACTCCTTCACCGTCAAAATGAATAAATAAAATTTTCGAAATCGGAAAATTGTCCGTCATTTTCCCATTTTCTCGAAAATCTTGGGTCACCTCCGACTCATCTTGTAGCGAAAAAATTAACGAAGATTTTCCAGTTTGGATGACTCGGATCGGCCAATAAATAAAAAAGTTCGCCCCGATCAAAGTTTTTTTATTGTTTTCCCTCCCCCTCTCCTCCTAATTGACCTAGCGACTTGAAATTTGGACAATTTATTTTGATTGTGATTACCTAACAGAAAAAAAATAAAGTCGCTAGGTCAATATCTTCCCCGCGGAAAACGGGAACACGGCCCGCGGAGGGTTCCCGCCGCGGCGAAATTCCGGGCGCAGTTTTTCAACCTTCAAAACGCAATATCTCGCGAAACGCTGGACCGATTTCGACCAACTAAAGTTCATTTTATTTGTATTTGCGAGCCCTTCATTTCATCCCCGACATACTGTTCCGATCGGGATGAAACTCAGCGAGTTATTCGCGAAAAACCCGTTTCCTCATATCTTTGAACGGTAATTCCCCCCCCCCCCTCGCACCACCGGTAGTCTTCCCATAGTGATCATCAGAAAGAGGGACCCCGACTCTATAAAATCACAAAAAAAAAATTCGAAAAGAGAGTTCGTTTTTCGGTTTTTTTTCCGCCAGATCTACTCAACTAAGAAATTGCTATCCGCATTTAGTATTTATTCCAATGTGAATTTTTTAGATATTAAGTGTTTTGATTGCTTCATATCACATATCACAATCGGCTCTCCGCTTAATCATGTCAGTATGTAATAAATATGATATTAATCTTCCTCTTCACAATCAGTATATCACATATGAGGATTGTAATAGCTTCCTCCACCACATGTGTAGGAACGAGAGAAGTAAAAGGTGTTTCAATAAGAACGCAAGTTTTAATTTTAAAATAAAACTTTGCCTGTCAGTATCTTAGGGTAATCAAAATGAAATGTATTTATTACTCTTTAATAAAATGGTTAATTGGCCCAATATATCTTATCAAATCGCAATATTTCTTTGAGCTTGCTCTGGCAAAACACAAGACTAATATCTCAGGTTAGGTTCAAATTTGAGTTTTATTTTAAAATTGTTCTTCGCTTCAATTACTCAGAACCTCCCAAACTTGACTTAACCACAAAAGGTTCGCGGGTGCATACAGCGTGTTATTTTGAATTTCAAAAGCGAAATTTGCAAGAAACCACAGGTAAACTGAAGCAAATCTCCCGCCTAGCAACAATTAGCTTGATTTTGTTTCAGAAGTGACGTAGAGCGACGCTAGCTATCTTTTGTTCTACTTCCCGTGATAGCCTCAAATCCTGGCCAAAATCGCATTTCCTGGTGATGCCACACAATTTACTCGAACTGGGACAGATCTGGACGCTCGGAAACACGATGGATCTCTTCAGCAAGGTGTATTCTCGAAATTCACTGGCTTTCCGGACTCCAACCACATAAAAACATGCCAAATCGTACGTTTGAATTCTCGCCGTTCTCGCCTCGGAGCTGCTGCAGGTGACGCCGATGTCCTTATTCGCTGGAAGTCGCTCGTCTGGCCCCAAATCTTGTTCTGGGATGCTCTTCTTACACCTCTTCCTGGTCTGTAGGTTTGCAATCCTGGCTTCTGAAGTTCAAATGGACCGCTGTTGCAGCTCGAAATATCCAGGTGCTCGGTGCCAATCCAAAGCCAAAGTTGGTTTGCACAAATTTATAATTTTTTTACTGGGGAAACTTTCACCAACACTCCTACTTGTGCCGTTAACTTGTAGAATAATTTATTATACTTTTTATACTTGGCAAATAGCTTTTATTAGATAAAAACAGTAAAAATTGGGAGCAGCATTTGCCCACAACTTGACAATTACAGGAATTTATTTATTTTTAATTAACAAAAAAGCATTGTGTTACCTAGTAACGGCGATCTGATATTGTTTAAAGGAAACAAGTATTAGTTACAATTTCACATAAAGGAATAAAATTTGAATAACATGTTTGCTGCTTAAAACTAGAAATTGTCTTTATTTCTTATACATAAAAATTGTTCTTTCTCGTCACATAAAACGTTATTTATCACTGCTCTGCTATGAACACTTAGTTTTAAAATGCACTGGCACTTGAGTTCAATTTTAAAAACGTCACTCATTATTTTTCATTTCTGTATTGCTCTTTGCAAATTCTATCTTATCTTGCTTTGATTTCCATCTACCTTTCAGCTTGCTTGCTTTTCAGTGGCCTGTACATTTATTAACAACTCTACGCTCATATTCATTATGCACATAACCAACCTTTTGTATCATTTACTTTCATTTGGTCCGGCTTCAAATATGCTCAAACCTATCATATTACTTATATTATATTAGGCATCTTAAATCTTTCTTTTATTAAAATTCAAATTCAATCCCTCTGAAATCTGTTTTTCTTATGCCTGCCTTTATCCCTCTAATTATACTTCTTGCATCTCATCACAAATGCATTTAATAACTTCAACTACTGTTTAGATTGCAATTAAATACAATATTTCAACTCGGTGCTTTAATTGACTTTGTTCAATATTTCTCTCTGCATACAGAATTAAATTGTGAGCTTTAAACCACCTCAATAAATGACGTTTTCTTAGAGTTGCAGCTTTATCTCGTTAATTACACACTCGATATCGGCATTGAGCTCAAGAATTGTTCGAGAGTTATTCGTATAGACCTGAGATTTCAAAAAATCCCAAAGAAAGAAGTCGCACGGCATCAAATCGCACAATCCTGGTGGACAACTCCCCTCAGGAAACAATGCAGTCCAAAAATCATTTTCCCAGTAATTCAATATTATTTCATGCGTGGTGCGGAAAGTTGCGCCGTTCTGCTGAAACCAAATGTTTACCTTCCACTTGAGGCCATGAGAACTCTGTTAATCCATGTATTGTAGTGACTTTAGCAGATTTTCAGCGACACTCACATTCACAGTTGCAATATTTCTAGAGACAAGCCAGAAGGACAACGCACTGTCCATAATTGATCCAATTTTCTCCAATTTCCTAATCAATCTTTGAACAGTGGATAGATTTGGTGCACTTTCACGACTGAAAATTCAACAAACTTTGCGAACGGTTTCAGCGTAATTTTCTCCATTTTTGCAATCGGTTTTCACAATGATAAAACGTTGCTATTTCATGTAGTGCTCCATAACTAAACATTTTGACTAATAATCTTATATCTGGTGTGATACACACACACACAACTTCCTTTTACAATGATTCGTATAATTAGTAAAAAAAATTGTTTTCAATTTTTCAGCATTTGTTAAAAATTCTCAAAAATTACAAATTCTACAGAAACCGCATTTACAAAATAGTTGAAGGTATACCAAAAAAAAATAAAAATAGAGGCATTCAGCTGGAAAATCACCTATCTCACATCAGTACACATTAAAAATGTAATAAAAATGTAACGTTTGAAAAAATCATTAGCCGTTTTTCAAAACATCGGAAAAACTGAAAAATCATAAGAGTAAATACCATACTTCCGGTTATGCGATTTTCTTCAAAAGCTTGCTGTCGCATCTAGATAGTAGACAAAACTTATATATGAAGTTTCAACGTCATATCTCTTTTCATTTTTGAAATATTCTGATACACAGACAGACAGAGACCAATGAACAAAAACATGTTTCTTGGGTTCAAAGGATTCTAAAACGTAAACATCTGTTGAAAACTCAATTTCGAATTTTTGGGGTGAAACCAATAATTCCTTTATCGTAAAAGGAAGTAAAAATCGGAACAATCATATGATGTCAAATTTTTAGGGTTTAAAGTTTAAATTTAAAAATTGCGTTATTATTGAAACACCCGTTATGTTGGCGAAAGTTGACTACATAGAGTAAAGAAGCATGGAGATGCCATGAGTGTAAACCTAAACTATGCGATCATGCAAATGTAAAAGTTTTAACACCAACGACTAGCCCTATACCTTCTGAACAAATGGAATTGATGGAAACATATTTTAGGTAAACTGCTAGAATTCCAAGACTCGGTTGGTTTCTTATCAAAACAAATGGGTGATTATGAATTATGAATATCGCAAGAAAATTTAGTCAACATAGTAATAAATATTGGGAAATCTGTTGGTTCTAAGCTAAAGGAAGATTTTGAGGCGTCATCATATTCCATTAAAAAATGTCAAGCAAACGCTCTATAAATTCTCTAATTTGGTAATGCAATGGTACGTGATGAATTTTTAAATGAATGTAAACGTCGAAAGCTAAGTAGCCAAGCTGTTTATGCAGATATGGAATCTCAACCAGCTTTTGTAAACAAACACTTGATACCGTATTTTAGAAATTTAATGCTGGAGGCTCGAAATGGAAAGCTAAATGGCCAAAAAGCCTGCAAACATGTTTCATTTAAAACGGCTCCATTCTATGAATATCAACAATTAAAGATCTACTAATCGCAGTTTTACCTAATTTACTTTTGCATTGCACTTCAGTAATTTCCTAATGGCGTTATAAGTGTATTACTAAAACGTTGGAGATCTTAGATCAAAAACAACCGACTTTAAATCACAAGTAATATGACAGAACCTTGGCTTTTACCAGCCATTAATAATTATAAATTTTCTGACCCGCGCTACGTCGTTTGTCGGTACTATGATAGGTACTATGATAAAACTAGTTAGAAATATGGAAATGTTTTAATTGTCATATCAAATAAATACAATCGCCAGCGTAGCTCAGTGGTTAGAGCATTGGACTGCGGTGCGGAAGTCTGGAGTTCAAATCCCAGAATTGATGCCTGGCGGGCGGCCTACCCAGTCGCTTTAAATAATTGGGGACCTAACCATTATTATTATTATTATCAAATAAATACAATTCGGCCCATATGAACAATTTAAACTCAAAAGCTGAAGATTTATGAATTAGACTGTCACTGGAATCAACAGGGAACAGAAAGGTAGAGATAAATGAAAGAATAAATGCCGCAGCAAATTTGTATCATACATTAAGTAGTAGCTTCATAGGGAAAAAAGAAATATCGACCAAAACAAAAACTAAAGTTTTCAAGTCAATTTACAGGCCTATACTCATATGGGGCTCGGAATCATGGGTGCTAACTAAAAAATTGAAAAGTCGTGTACAATCTATGGAAATGAAATTCCTACGCAAAATAAAAGGTGTTACGAGAGCTGATAGGATAAGAAACCAAGACATCCGACAAGAACTAGGAGTAGAATCAGTATTAAAAATCATTGAACAGAATCAATTAAAATGGTTTGGACATATCAATCGTCTAAATGAAGATCGACAAGTAAGAAAAGTGTGGGAAACAAGAATAATACGCAAGCGCAACAGAGGACGACCAAAAACAACATGGGATCAAACAATAAACACAACTAGTGGACCCGTTGCAAAATATTTTGCAAGTTAGAACACTTCTTTGTAACCTATGGCAGAATCCATTAGGTAAAATTTAAATTTTTAAGTTTACAAAACTACTCACACGTGATATTGCTACGTATACTTGACCATGGCTAAATACTGGTTGTGACAAATACGATATATTCCCACTTTGTCCATAGTTTATTCTTGTGATTTATTAATTGTTATCGCAAATGATAGGCGTACAGGACAATTTCTTTTCCGGAGGCAAAAAGGTAGTGCAATATTATGTGTTAATCTATACACAGTATTAATACTCTTCTGCCTGGTTTGCGGTTTGTCCATTTAATACGAAATCTAAGCAGTTATAAATAAATTGCGTACCATTAATCTTATCTCATCTATTAAACCAGTAGACACATTTAAATTTTTCAAAGGAATATCTATTGATCCTATTTTTAGTGTTAAGCAGTGTGGATATATTCCACTGCAATTTAACGAATTTATTAATTCCATAGAAGATTATAAAATGTTGTCATTATGTTTTATATTTACACTCAAATATTGCTTTTCATATTCAGGCAAGAGAGATGTAATTTTGTTGCGCTTCACGCGAGAGCGGACAAAACTCCAAATTAACTCGCCCCAAGAATATGGGCCATGTGCACGAATTTTTTTAGGAGCTTTTTTGCAACTAAGACCGCCAATCGGCGCTGACTTAAATGTCCAAATATTCGCTTGTACACCAAAACTCCGCCAAACGGCATGGGACACAAAAAGAATCAAAAGTAGACTAACTCCCCATCGGATTATAGATTCCGAAAAACCGTGCAAGCTGCTAGCTTCGCTGTAAAAATGAGACGAAGACCGAAGTGCCATGAGTTTGCAAAATCCGAGAATCACAAAAAAAATCGCCAACCTATCAAATTTCGATGGGTGCGAACTGAATATCGGCACTAAAGGTTTTTACACACAGTTTCAACCGCTAAGAGATCATTTACACCGTAGCACCCTTTGGGGGTGAATTCCAAAAATCCGTGGAAATGATTTGGTCTATTTGTAAGACGATATAATATGCAAAATTTCAACTTCCTATCTGTAGTAGTTTGTTCGTTAAGGTAATCTTTAAAAAACAGATCTATCTCATTTAACTCTTTTGAGGAGATGCATTCTGCAAAACCCTGAAAATGGTTTTACATGATTTGTAAAACGAACCAATGTGCCGAATTTCGACTTCCTACCTGTATCTATGTCGTGACGATCTTTAGAAAAACACATCTGCCCCATTTAATCCCTTTGAGACAATACATTTCGAAAAACCCTGACTTGACTCTATGTGTAAAACGAACTGGCTTGACTCGATGTGTAAAACGAACTACTGTGCCAAATCAACTTTCTACTTGCAGCAGTTACCGTATTATGGCGACCTTTAGAGAAACACATCTATCCCATTTAATTCTTTTGGGAGTTAATTTCGAAAAGCCTGAAATTGATTTGACCTAATTTGTAAAACGATTTAATATGCCGAATTTCAATTTCCTGCCTGTAATAATTACTTTGTGGCTATTTTTAGAAGAACACTTCTGGTCTATTTAACCGGTTTGAGGGGATGTATTTCGAAAAACTAAAAATTATTTCCGATTAGTAAAGCGATCTAAAATGCCAAATTTCAACTTACTGCCTGTAGTAGTTTTCCTGTGGCGATATTTTGACAAACAGATTTGTTTCATTTAACCCCTTTCAGGGATGAATTTTCCAAAACCCTAAAACTGATTTGACTCGATTTGAAACACGTTCTAATATGCTCAATTTAACTTCCTGTACTTGTGATAGTTTCCTTGGAGCGATATTTAGAAAAACATATTTGTCCTATTTAATTCCTTTCGGGGATGAATTTTGCAAAACCTTGACATTTACTTAATCTGATTTGTAAAACGAACTAATATGTCGAATTTCAGCTTCCCACCTATAGTAGTCTCCTCGTTGTAGATCTTTACAGAAACAGGTCAACCACATTTAACTCCTTTGGAGGAATGAATTTAAAAAGCCCTGAAAATAGTTTGACCCTACTTGTAAAAAGAACGATCTGTGAAGTAAAAGTCAATCCCGTCGAATAGAGGGTAAAAGCACTTCTTTGTAGACAATATTGGATGTTTTACCTTCTGGTTTGAGCACCACTAAGTTGTTTAGAGAACTGACCCCTAAACAGTCTAGATAAAGTTGATTGAGAAAAAAACGGTCTTCCCTCAAGTCGACCCCAGCCTGATTCAGCGACTGTCCCTGCACCCTATTGATCGTCATGGCAAAGCAGGTTTTTACAGGAAATTGCAGTTTCTTAAATTGAAAAGAATAGTCTGAAAGAATAAGGGCTATTCGAGGAATGAAGACTGTCTCCCCTTCTCCAAAACCTATGAAATTTTTGGTCCCAGTGACGTTACGATGCGGAGCTTTCACCAGCAGTCTTCACGTTTCTCAGTAGTATAAGTGCTCTAACTTTCAAAGGCAGGCGATTTGGAAGAAGTCCGGGAGGGTAGAGAGTGTGGAGAAACTCAATGTGGTAGTGCACTGTGTCATCTGCCTCCACCACAGTGTCAATCGATTGATACTTTTCATCCGAATGAACGGCCTTGGAATATACTCTTAGGTGAACCCTTATGTAAATTCAAGACAATATGTCCTTATTGTACGGATACTGCATTTAAAAAAATCACTATTATAACACGTATTTGTCTTGAGAGCAACTGCCATTTAAATATCATCGTCGAGCTGATAAAACCACAGTAAATAAAAAACCGCTAATGGAACCTGTTGAAAAATATTTTGCAATTTACAAAACTCCTTTGTAGACGATGTTTAACGCATCCATCAGGTAAAGTTTGAATTTTTAAGTTTTCAAAACTACTCTCACGTGGCATTGCTACATACACTTGACCATAGCTAAATACTGGTTTTGACGAATATTATATATTCCTGCTTCATCCAGAGTTTGTCTTTGTAGTTTATTAATTGTCATCGCACATGCTAGGCGCACAGCGAAAATGGGAATGGTACCAGAAAGAAAAGCTAGGAGAAAGCCGAATAGAATTTTGGAATAATAGATTACAAAAGCGATGAGTGATTGCGACTTAAATGAAAGAAACTGTGAGGATGGAAGACTATGAAAAACAGGTGTCAGATAACGTAATTAGCAGAAAAAACACCTTACAGCGTATGAGCAATACCAATTTTCGTTAACTGTCATTTACATGTATTTTGACGTTTGTCTCACGAATCAGCAGACCGTTGATTTCAAATAAACATTTAGTAGTTACAGTAGCCCATTGCAAAAAATGAGCAGAACGCCGCAGGCTGACTTCGAGAATACACTTGGTTTACTGCTACTGCATGGCCGGCTGCATCCACTTGAAAATTTCAATATGTTGGTTTTACTCTTAAAATTATCTATTTATTTTCAATTTAGGACTTTTGTGCACATCTACACCGTAACGGCTTTCATTTAAAAAAAGAATTATCGAAATCGGCCCGGTGGAAGTCTCAAAATAGATGTCGAAAGAAAACGCTTCACGTTTTAAATATATAGATACTAGAACAGAGGGGAATTACACTCCAAGAGGCAAAAAGACTCACCCGAGACAAAAAACTGTGGAGTGAATTTGTGTACAGCAATTGAACTATGTTATGTAAATTTTATATTATGTTACCATGAATTATGTTATGTTTGCATTACTGCTTTTATTATTGTTATGCTATTGACACCAAGAACTGTAACTATAATTTACCTTACACCAATTGATTTGGTAGAAAGGGTTTTTGATAATATATATAGATACCTCATTATAAACACCATTAATATCTGTCATTATAAAAAATTTTGGTTTTGACCCCATTGTAAGTGAACGAACTCTAGAAAATTGGTCATACAGCTTAACAATTTTCAGGTGGATGAAGGAGTCGATTCAACTTTGCTTTAATAGTTACGTTTGTAACATGGAAAATAATATTTTGTCAAGTCAAATCATCTTTCTAATGAGATACCAAATGCTGTTCAGCTAAATGATCACCATGTATCTGATCTACACAACATTTGTGATTTCCCTAAAAGTAACTAACCCTTACACAAGCTATCTTTAATGCAGTTTACTTAATCTGATGTATTACTAAAGCTCAAATATTTAAATTTTAAATTTCAATAGGTCATGTGGTTCCGACAGTATTTATATATCTATAGCGGGTGATCATAAATGGTTGTGATTTTTTTTTTAGGTTGGCACTGTTAATGTTGGTTACCCTTCTGTCAATTTTGGTGGCACTGTAAGTCTATGTCAAATTTGAGGTTAGCAGGTTAGGTTTGCCGTCAGTTTGGTTGCTCTAGCAGTATTTTTTTTTTCGAAACTTGTTCATTCTGTAGTCTGCAAATGCGTCCCAGCCATCTCAAATTACATTAAATTTCTCATACAGCTTGTCACATATTTTGTTTTTTGTATTGTAACGAACTTGGGCCGAGCCGCTGCGGACATATGAGAAACAGCGTTCCAGACTTCGAGAAATGGCCTTGGAGCCAGGTGCGACGGATGTGTCAGCGGCCTCGGTGATTAAGAGGCGTGAGTCAGCGACCTTGGGCGCAAACACGTCAGCATGGCTGGATTAATTGAGCGAGCTCGTGTATTTTCTAGAAGGAATTATCCGGCGATATATAAATACGTGCAAGCGGAAATAACAGAGAGTTAAATGAACCCATATGTACATAACTTTAGTGAAATAAATAACGCGTGAATAACACATAAATATAACCATATAAATCATTAATGTTAAGTCGTGTATAAATAAAGTATATCTGTTGTTAGAAATTGTCCTGTTAGTTTATAAATAATGTGTGTTCCGCGTTTAAGTTGCTTTGTAAATAGTTAAGATAAATCGTGGTAAATAAATGCTATGTTCAAGTAACGTAACAGTATGTTTACTTGTAGCCCATATTTAGCGGCCTCAGTTAGTAATCTTTTGAACAGAAGTTTTAATTCTTCCCATGTTCTTGTAAAGAGGACGATCTTATCAGCATACGCCAGACACTGGTATACATTTTTTAGGATGCTATTAGCAACATCAGGTCACCCTGCCTTAACCCTAGGTTTGTATTAAAATGATCTGTCATTCTACCTTGTATTTTAACTATAGCTGTCATTTTCACCAGTTCAATCATTTCTGCAGGAAACTTGAGCTCTTTCATAGCTTGATAAAGCATCTGTCTATCCACCGAACCATATCAATAAAGAGTATGTGAATACTTAGGTTGTTCTTCGTCTATTTTTCTTATATTCATCTTAACACAAAAATCTGATCTATTACCGACCCATTATCCTTAAACCTACATTGATACTCTTCTATGATCGACTCAGCTTGACCCCTACTTCTTGCATTTATTATTGATGTTAATATTTTGTATGTCATGTTTAGAACAGAGATAGGTCTATAACTTTCACAAGCTAATTGATCACCTTTTTTTTGTAAATTGGGCTTATTTCTGCTTTTGAAATCTTTCAAAGTATCCATATGTTTTTAACTTTCTAATTCTTTCCACTTCACTTATAAT
Organism: Agriotes lineatus; assembly: GCA_940337035.1. Classification (NCBI taxonomy): domain Eukaryota; kingdom Metazoa; phylum Arthropoda; class Insecta; order Coleoptera; family Elateridae; genus Agriotes; species Agriotes lineatus. The sequence goes on from CALNHX010000483.1 coordinate 309,407, forward strand.
TATCGGTGCTACAACTTCTTCTCCCTCCACACTGTAATTAGGTTTGTGGAATCTCTTCTATGCTCTGTTATTCTTGCCCCGTGAGTAAATCTTCGTAATAATTCCTCAATCTCTCCAGGATTTGCATTTCTCCACCTATCAATTATCCATTACTTCTTCAATTTCCTTGCTTGCGTAGGTTTCCTCAATTTTTTCGATCATTTTCATTTGGATATCATGTTTCTTCTTCCTGCATACATTTTACAGTTCTCTTCTTGCTTCTTTATATAATTCTTCACTTTCATCCATTCCTTATCTCACAGATCTTAGCTTTGCATTTGTCCTTCTTTCTAGCACAGCTTCAAACCGCAATTTTTTCTTGCACTTCATTTCTGACCTTAATTCCTTTGTTGTTGGTTTTTTACTAACTTGTTTATTATTTTCCACTCCTCTTCAAGTCCATCCAAAGATTTTCCCAGCTCCAGTCTGTATTTCCTCCTCTTATCTTCTTTTCCCAGTCCCTCACGATTCCATTGTTTTTCTGTTATAAGGTTCTCTTTTCTCTTGGGAGCTGCTGTTTGAATTTGATTTTTACCATAAAATGGTCAGAGTCAATAACTGCACTTAGATAGCTTCTAATGTCTATTATACATGCCGCATGAATTTTTTCGATCAAACAGTGCTCAATTTGATTTATGCTTCTTCCATCTGGGCGCCTCCATGTACCATTGTGTATTTCATTGTGATCCATAAACGTGGCTTTAATAATCATTTTCCTACCGGCTGCAAAGTTAATTAATGTCTGTCCGTTATTATATGTAAAATCATGTTTACTGTAAGCACCAACCATTGGTCTGTTCCTTGCTTTCTTTCTTAGTTTGGCATTAAAATCACAATTTTCATGACATAGCTTGGGATTCCCTCATATTGTGATTCAAAAACCTCATAAGACTCATCTCTCTTTACTTCTGTCTTGCCTATATGACCATACACATTCATTATACTACCTTTCCTATAGTTACCCCTTAACCGTACGTAACTCATCCTCTCATTGATGGCCTTAAATTCTCCAATTACATTTCTTAAAGCTCTCTTAACAATGAAGCCTGTTCCAAACCTGTTTTGTGTTTCACCACTGTTAAAAAAAAGTATAACCTTTAAAATCCATACTTTGGGCCTCCTTTGACTATATTTATTTAGTTCATTAATTAGGTGTTTTAGGGCTTAGACGTAGCCAACATTACCATATTTTTTGTGTATCCTGCTTTCCTTTGTACTTTTACTTATCGTATTCCTCCTTTTCCTCATTTGCCGTTCTGTTTTACTTTTCCTACAATCTGGTTTCAAGGCGTACAGTTGGGAAATTGTATGGACAATAATTGCTGCATTTTTGCTTTTCTGCATCTTTCCGCATCTGTATTTTAAACCAGGCCCAAATTAATAGTTTAGCTATGTTTCAAAACTCAATTTCGTTCGTTCCAATACTGGAGTCTTCCGGCTCATTTTTTCAAATTTGCTTGCCACATGAATGACATTTCATCTTAATTGCTTTCATACAGGCATGGGCTTGTTTGCTTCGCTTTGATTGCATCAAGTGGTGCAATATGGGCTCTTTCATGCGAGTCAGAGGGAGAGCTAGTTAAGTAACAAACGCGCGCGTTCCCCTTTGGTTAACGCATTCGACCGCCAGACTTGGAAGAGGCAACAAATGCGATTGTTTTGTTCCGCGATGGCGGAGGCCCCTCCCCCCCGCCAATCAACGTCGAAATTAAGTTAAACTGTGAGTGGTTGTCATCGGTCGAGTTTTTGGTCATATGAGAGACGTTTGGTGTAGTTATTAGCCGACGAATTCTCGTATCGTGGAGTTGGCAATCTCCAATTGACGCCTTGGGGCAGATAATTAATTGGGAACCTTTTTTGTGATAATTGTTTTTAGTGAAGTTACGTGTACCGTACCGAAATCTTGCCTGTCGATTAAGTTCTTTGTTCTATCCTCTGGGGATGTAACACTGTCCAAACCCATGGCACAGATAGCACCCTAGGTCGTTTCTGTCAGTCGCTTGGGCACAACCTGCAGCTCCGCATCATAACCGTAGCAAGCTGAACCCCTACAAGGTACTGTCTTTTGTAGTACTTTTAAAGCGTACAATGTGCAGCGAAGTGATTTTTGAAGTGTCACCATGTTACGCAGCATTGCTGATGATTTAAAATTAAGCGTTTGAACAGTTGTTACTGTCTTTAAGTCAATTTGATTATTTACCGTCATCTTAATGTTTGTATTTAGCTTAACGCTGTGGGATTAAAGTAATTACAGTCACTGAGTCAGATTTCATTGTTTACCATCGAGATTTATTGTTTGTAAGTAGTTTTATTGCGTTATTAAAGCTGTTACCGTTTTTGAGTCAGTTAGGTCATTTGCTGTCAAGTTTACCACCTGTGTTTAGGTTAAACGTTGCGCAATTAACAACATAATCTTTACCAAGTATTTCATTTGATGTTCATTTTTCACATAGATATTTCTAAGTTAATATAGTCCATTTTACAATTAGTTGTGCTTTTCTTTAGTACATTTATGAAGTTTGCAGGTGTATCTTGTAATGTTTTTCCTCTGTAAAGGCATTCAGACAGCTGTAGGAAAATGCCAGCAAAGTAAGTTCAACGCAGCTGTACGTGGACCGTCGCTCAAGCTCTGCCAAGGTTGGATCAGAAAGGTTGGGTCATCACTTCCACTTTTTCGGTGAGCTCACCTGTGTTTTTCTCTATTAACATCTTTATTTCATTTACCAGGTCATTGCCCTAATTAAGGTTGTAATAAACCACCCCTTCTCCACCTGAGTTTTAGTCGGCAACTTTTGTTACAGCTCATAGTAGCATAGTTGGGGCAATAGATCCGAGAATTTTCCTATTTGTGTTTTATTGGGTCACTGATGGTTGACTATTTTGAATGTCAAATTCGTGTAGTAATGACGTTTTCGTGCTGTAACAAAATCTGTTTGATCTTGTGTTTTCCTCCTGCTAGTTTTTTGAGGGGTTTTACAGTTGTAGGCCTCCCTCCTTTCTATCCCATTTGTAAGCATTGTTATCAATTGTCACCTACTCCTATCCTATCTTCACTTTAGTGCCAGACTTGATTTCCTTCTTGGTTGCTTCTAATTTTTTTTCCGAATTTCCCTCTCTCTTACTGTTACATCATTTTCTATAAAAATGTTAGTTTAAAAGATCTCTTCTTATCTTATAAGCATTTTTTACCATAATTTGTACCCCCACTTTACCTTTTAGAAACTGCTTCACAGCTTCCACAAGACACTCATTGTTTATTACTAGCCCCGTAATTATCATGTCTGTTTTCCTTTTGGTTTTTTCTTGTTCTTCAAGTTTTTGTTCCAAGTTTCTTCCTTCTTCCTTATTTCATCGAATGGTATAAATCTCATATTTATTAAAAACTGTGCAAATGCATTGGGCTATCCGCGATGTATAATTTTTAATAATAATTTAAATTGTGGTATATTTCCTAGTAAGTGGAAGATAGTGTATGTAACCCCAATCTATAAACTGGCGATAAATCTCATGTAAACAATTACAGACCCACTTTTGAACATTTTTGTAAGTGCTTTGAGGTATTACTCAATGATAACCTTTTACAGCATGTATTGAAAGCAATATCTAAACATCAGCATGGTTTTTAACCAACAGGTCTACCGAAACTAATCTTCTGTGCTTCGTGAATTTTGTAGCTAGAGGTTTTAACAGAAAGATGCAGATTCACATACTATTTTCCCCACTTTTAAACTGGTTTAGCTGTTATTTATCAGGTAGATGACAAAATGTGTTTAATGGCTTCAAATATGTATTAGAAATATTACTTTCGGAGTTCCACAAGGCTCTCACTTATGCCCTGTTACGTTGCAATCATTCTTTTTATATGCCAATTATTTGAAGATACGTCATACTGTTCAGTCTCATAGATGTAGAACATCTTGAGAGGCATCTTGATGCACTTAGCTCTTTTAACGCCCCATTTCATTTTGAGTTACGTTATTGGCGTTGCGTGAATTAGATTTTGCCCAAGGAACGCTTGACGTTCAAGATTGACACCTGTGAAGAATTTCCCGACGCGAACTTTCTTTCGATAGCGAGCCATGGTCAAAGAAGGCTACGCTCGAAACAAGGCATTTAGAAGCCATCTCCGGGGATTTGGCAAAGTTTTAACTAGCAGGCTTTGTAATAATTGAAGTATGCACAGCGACGTCTCTTCAAGCACGTTCAGGCCAATTTCCAGCTGTGGCCTGTTTCCATGCCCTTACTACAAGCCACTGGCTCCCAGGCATTACGCTAATAAGGATTGCGGATTCCTAGCAATCTGCTCTTGTTGCCAAATTCATCGTAGCAAACGGCTTGTACTGCGTGTGTTCCAGATGCGAGGTTTTGGGCGTCGGTTTGACTTTCTTTCGGCTATAGGGCTGCTTCAGAGCCCAATCCAACATTTCCATACAGGGGCTGCCAACAGCCTACTTATGATCGCAAGATAGTGCTTGCAACTACGCTTCATAAGTACATGCATTGACTTTCAGCTTGCTTGTTTTATTTAATGGTAAAGGGCTATTGACTAAGAATAAACAGTTCTATGAAGGCCTTCCATTAACCAAACTGTACGCGATAAATATTAGCTTGTCTTGCAAGGCTTGATGTGTTAGTATTTCATCAGTTAGGGTGGCTGAAATTTTGTATGTACCTAACATTTATTTCCAGAAGCGTCCTTGAACTGCCTCGCACTATCCGATGTCAATTTTTTGCCATGTTGCTGCTGGCGTGAGCCTTTTTTAATTTGTTGTATTCTACAGTGTGTTTCGAATTTTAATAATTCATAATATTTCTATGTTATGATTTGGGCGATTCCAAATTCAATTATTTGTTGATTACTCATTCCGGAGCTAGTTGAGCCTCCAGCCTTATTTATAATGAGTATTTGTTACTCTATTGTTGAATATTAAAAGTCTATTTAATGTTACTGGTTTATATTTTATTTGTGTATTTATGCTACAATCCTCATAAACCTGCTAGTGATCTTTTTAAGATCTAGACTGAAGTAAGACGCTAACAAGGTAGGTGGTGATTTGTTTTGGTAGCCATATTTGTTTTTTGTTGTGTTCAACGACAGGCACCCAAAATTTTGTTGCTTCATAAAGATGGTATTTACACTTAAAGATCAGTCTTTACTCACACCATATTTTCTGCCGAGAGTTAGAGCTAGCTAGGACTGTGCTCACCCCTCGTTTAAGAGTGGTACACTCTTGGTGTGTCAGAAATAAACTCGTTCTTAAATTTTGGGAAATTTTGCCATCTACAGTTCACAGATAACAAAAATATTATACCATCAACATACACTATTTACAATGAGTACGCTGACTACAGTGATCGCTTACAGATTTTGCAACTGTCGACTTTAGTGAAAGGTAGAATATTAACAATGTGCTCCAGAGTGATTTAAGAAACTCTCATGTATTTCAACCTTTGAACTCGCGTACGAATGTATATTACTTTTTCCCATTTGCAAGAATTGCTCGAAATTTTAATAAATATATAATTTCCATTATCTCATCAATTGGAAGATTCAAACATATTTGTGGAACAAATATTTTCGAATATGCTTAGATATTTTCTCAATAAGTTCTTTAGGTATTAGTAATTAAAAGGTTACAAGAATTTTTAGATAAGCATCAGCATACGCTTGTTTTTGTATCTCCTCCGTTTTTCTTGACTGCTTATCATACAACCTTAATCATTTACAATTTTTATTTACGGATGTCGATATAGGTATCTACTTAAAAAGTTACATATGCCTTGAGTTAAGAAAAATATTCTATTCCATAATTGTATTTGTTGGTATGTAGGCAAATTATTCACAAACTCTGACAAATAAAATGCAACTTACTCAAATATCCGTTGAACAGCATCGGAATCTGCATATTTCACAGCACGAGTCACAGCTTCGGTCAATCCCTTAACTGACAGTACAGTCATAGACTGTTTTGTTTCTTCTTTTTGTAGGTACTTCATGATCACATCTTCTACACATGAAGCCCATTCATTCATCTGTAAAAATTTGCATTACCACCTATTTCATGTTGTCTATTTTAAAATCATTTTACATGAACTACTTACATCACCAAAATTTTCAAACTCATCCTCATCTAGGTTCAAGTTGCTCCTCTTCTTCCTTTCTTTACTGATTAGGGTATTCAGCTTGATAATGTCATCGGGATTGGCTACACGGTCACTAAACTGCATCCCAATCCGAATGCCGCTGAATACCTGCTGCTCGTCATGATAGAACACCTTCAAGCGAAGGAGAGGCAAAGGTGGAGGTTTGTTCTTATCTAAGGTCATGTGTTATGAAAACACGGCGAAACAACTTTTATACGGATACCTTTGTGTCGTGAAGCAGCTTTTGCGATCATTTCATTGATTTTCTCCTTAACCTGCGCAATGGCTTGTTCACTGGGTTTCTCCAAGCAGTAGTCGGCAGAGGTTGGATCTTCCAAAACCAACTCTTCGTAGAGGAATGGCCTCACAGTTTGCAATTCTATTGGTATGAGTTTAAACTGCTGCTGATACACATGCAGCAGGCCGACCTTCTTTTGTGTGGACTCACCAATAGCAAGAGATGTTGCGACGGAACTTCCTAAAAGGGGATAAACACATTTTGCCTGAAATACTTAAGCGTATTGTTAACTCACATGAATGTGAAAATTCACATTCCAACTGAATTTCTTGTGTTGGCACTTGATGCATTATTGATACTATAAATACGAAAATGAGCATAGAGCAAGATTATAAGTGGATATCAAAGTGGCGAAGTGCAGTGTTTTGATTTTTCAGTAATAACAACAAATTCTGCAGATTACGAAAGCGGAAGCTGTAAGAAGCTATAGTAGACAAAACAAGCGGATAATATATACAAATTAAGTAGAAATAGCAAGAAGTAGAAGAAATAAACAAGGTAAGTTCCGAAACACACCATATGGATACGTACAAAGAATATTGGTTGCATTCAATAAGACTTGAAAATCTGCACACAAGTGAAAAGCCTTAAAATAATTTTTGAGGAAATTAAAAAATTACGAGCAGAAATGGGCGGTGGATTCCGCAGAAATGGGGGTGGATTCCAAAAGAATCGAGATGTAATAAAAGAAATTAGAGAGGAAATGAAACGGAAAGAGAATGAAAGAGTGGAACCAGGAGAAAGAGGAAATGAGAAACAGCATAATAACACTGGAGAAGGCAATGGAGGCGCAAGGAAGAGAGAAAAGGCAAAATAGTTTAAAAATACAGTCACACTTAATTTAATACACTTTTTTCTGTAAAATGTACACTAAAATGTAGAATTATATATTACAAAACACTGTGCCAACAACTGTTCAAAACTACTATGGAATAGTGCCCGAATTCAACACGAAAATGTGGAGCAATTCAGAACGTGCTAACAATGCCAACTTTTATTGTATATTGTATACAGAGTGTAGAAATGCTTTACGCACTATAGGGATTTCAATGGTAATTTCTTCATATGAAAATATTTTCTTCCCTAATTATTTTAGAGCAAACTTGTATGGAAGTTTTTTGTAGAGAAAAAAATTCTGTATCTATTTGTGCCAGCATTTGTCATTTTACATTTCGGAAAACCGAAAATTTAAAGAAATAAAATCGCCATTTTTAGACAAATCAGTGGTGCCTTGATATTATTGAAGCATCTCAAAGCTTCAACAAATTAGTTTGCTGTTTATTTGTTTGCATCTATCAAATGTAGCTGCAACCATGGCACTTATTGCACCTGATCTGCTTCCATCATACCACCACTTCACAATTAGCACTGATTTTTGAAAAAATGATAATTCTAGTTTATTTCATTATTAGGTTTTCTGACGTAAAATGAGAAAAATGATGGCATAAATAGATGCAGAATTGTTTGCTCTACAAAAAACCTATTTACAAGTTTGCTCTAAAATAATTAGGGAAGCAAATATTTTTATATGAAGAAATTACCATTGAAATCCCTATGGTGCGTAAAGCATTTCTACACCCTGTATATTGTATTTTCAATTGTATATGGTGATTTGCCTTTGGATGTTAGTATTGTAAGGGCGTATTTGGACAGTGAATTTGAGGGACGCTGGATTGGCAGGAGATGTCGAGATCAGATTTTTTCTTTTGGGGTTTCGTCCACGATCGGGTGTATGAAGCCGAAGTCACTACTAAAGAAAATATGCAGCAAAGTAGCACAGAAGCTTTTCATAGCATTGACGCTGCCATACTTGAAGACATGAATGCATCATTTTTAAGAAGGATTGACGAATGTATAACCCAGGGGAGTCGTCATTTTGAACATGTTATTAGTGATGTAAATTACCCAGGTATTTATTTTTAGGGGTAAATACCCTGGGTATTTTTAAGGATTGACGAATGTATAACCCAGGGCGGTCGTCATTTTGAACATGTTAGTAGTGATGTAAATTACCCAGGTATTTATTTTTAGGGGTAAATACCCCGGGTATTTTTAAGAAGGATTGACGAATGTATAACCCAAGGGGGTTGTCATTTTGAACATGTTATTAGTGATATAAATTACCCAGGTATTTATTTTTAGGGGTAAATACCCCGGGTATTTTTAAGAAGGATTGACAAATGTACAACCCAGGGGGGGTCGTCATTTTGAACATGTTATTAGTGATATAAATTACCCAGGTATTTATTTTTAGGGGTAAATACTCCGGGTATTTTTAAGAAGGATTGACGAATGTATAACCCAGGGGGGTCGTCATTTTGAACATGTTATTAGTGATGTAAATTACCCAGGTATTTATTTTTAGGGATAAAAACCCGGGGTATTTACCCGGGGTAAATACCCAAAATGGGTAGTTACATGGGTATTTATAGTCTGATTTACAAATATCATAACGCAAATTTAACTAGTAAGTAGTACAATTGATTGGTAAGTGAAGGTGCTCTATTCGAATTTTATGCAAATGTAGAATAAAATAGCTGCACTGATAACATTTATTGCACAAAATACGATGGGGCCATAATTATATATAAAAGCAATGAGATAGCATGAATAAAAAACATAATTCAATGCTAGAGTAAGAAAGAGATGAACATAGAAACGAATATTTGAGTAGACTTGACGTTCATTTTAATTATGACATTTGTCAACTAAATATGCCTACTAAAATAAATTTTAATTCATCGAGTTTACGATGCACTGTTACGTCGCTGTGATGCCTGTATTCGCGCTCATGGACAACAATTTGAGCAGTTGTTGTAAGTGACAATAAAAAATAATAATAATGTCATTTTCACATTTATTAAACATGTATTGCTGCACTTGATATGCTTTGTTATTATTAATAATTGGAAACAATTATTTCGCTTTTGCAACAAGCGACAGCCTGTATCTAGGTACCGTTTGGTTAAGTACATATAAACCGTTCAATAGTATTTGCCAGATAGGAGGCCATGTTAGGGTGATGAATTTCACCCTGTAAATATGCTGTCAGTCACAAAACGTGGTTGCCAGATTTGGTTTTGGATTTGTGCCACTTTTAGTATTGGTTAAGATAAATTTCATGAAAGACAAATTGCTGATTCTGAATACGTTTCATACTTTGTTGAGTAGGCATAATGGTATAATGAAGTCGTTTTTTTATTGTAATTATAAATTGTATACAAAAATATTTAAATATTACAATTTATGTATTTTTTCAGTATAAATAAAGCTTTTACAAGCCACTTTAGGCCCATTGCATAACAATGTGTCTCCATTGTCCCTTATTGATAATTTTATTTCTCCAGTCTTCTATTCCTTTCCTTGCTATGTCTTCCATTACTGCCTCCTTCCACTATTCGTTGGTCGCTTCTTCTTCTAGTTTCTTGCGCTCTGCCTTCCAATACTATCTTAGTAGCTCTTCCATCTGGAATTCTCCATATATGCCCCAAACCATCTTAACCTTCGAGCCTTTAATGAAGTCTACTATATTTGGCTCTCCATACTTCTTTTGTACCTCTTCGTTTGTAAGTCTTCTCCAACCATCATCCTTCCGAGTCCCTCCAAATATTTTCTCCGCATTTTTCTCTCCCACCTACTTATCGTATCTTGGTCTGCCACATTCATCGTCCATGTTTCACATGCGTACGTAGCTGTGGGTCGAATTACAGTCTTATAAGTCGTAGTTTTGCATTTCGCGACATATGTCTTAAGGACATTATACTATTTAACGTGCCCGGACATCTCGATGCTTTTATTAACCTTGATTTAATTCCTTGTGTGTAATTTAAGTTTTCAGAGAATAATGTTCCTAAGAAAGTAAACTCCTTAACTCGTTCTATTCTCAAATCTTAATATTACGCCATTATTATTGATTTCTTTATTTTTTCCATTAGGTACTTCTTTGTTAAAGCTGCTGAATATTGTCCAGTGGAAGTTGAAGAATGGATTTTTTTTAAATATGGCCACAGAAGAAAATCACAGGGAGTTAAGTTACAAGACCTCGGGGGCCACACTGTAGACATGTTTTGACTAATAACTCTGTTTTTGTAAAACTCTTTAAGTAAATTTATGCCCCATCTTATTGAAAGTACGTAACCCGTTTGTAATTCATTGTCACGTAACTCTTCAAAAAACGGCGACAAAATTTCAGTATGATATGGTTGTGCATTTAGAAAACCTAAAATTTGAACTATTAAAATAAAATTTAATCGTTTTACTGCACTCAATTACCTTAAAAAAATATAGGACCTATAACTCTTCTTTTACTAATTGCAGCCCAAACCCCGATTTTTTGTGGGTGAAGCGGTTCTTCAACATAAAAATTGGGATTCTCAGCGCTCCACATCCTCATACTTTGTGAATTAATATAGCCAGATAAATAGAAGTATGCCTCATCAGTAAAGAAGTTTTCAAAACGCATTATCGTTATTTCCTAAATTATTGATAAACCCGTTACAAAAACCAAATCTAACCGGAGGATCATTTGGCAGCAAGTTCCTGATACACTTGCAACCGGTAAGAAAAATAATGCAAATTGCCTTCTTAATATCCTATGAGATGTTGAATATGAAACATTTAATTGCTGTCCTAAATGGCGAACAGATACGTGTGGTTGTTCTTGCACAATTTGTCTCGCATTGTTAACTACTTCTTCAGTGCGTATGTTGCAAATAGTATGTATCATTTTTAGGTCGTGGCCAAAAGGTTTAATTTCAAAATTGTTCCGCCCCATAATATTTCTAATAGTTCTTTCAGATATCTAAAACAGTACAAAGCCGAAAATTAAAGCAACAATTAAGTTTTATGCATAAATACTTGCATCCCAAAAGTCACTAAGCCGAGCAAAGATTTCAGTTTCACTGAGGTCGGGCCTGTCAGCTTTATAATGCCTGTCAGCCTTTGTAATTTATAGTTTTGTGACACCTTTGATGACTTTTGGCATATTACTTTAGTACTACAATTTGTTTGACAGATAGATATCATGACGGCGATGTCCATACATATTATGCCTATTGGCAAACAAAGTATGAAAGGACTGGCAACATTGCATGTTTAACCTCAAAATGTCAAATTAGACACTTTCGTGAGCCTCCTGTACATAACAGCTGCTCTGACAAAGTGTCAGAAAGAGTTTCTAGGGAGTTTTAGTTTTATTAAACATAAAAACAAAATTCCATGTCTACCTACTTGGCAAATAACTATTGAACGGTTTATATGTTCATATAGACTTTTTGTCTTTTTTTGGCATGAGAAATCTACCATTTCAGTTTCATTCACTAATTATGAATCACCCTGTATATTAAAATTAATAATAAATATCAGGATTATTTCTTACAAGTTAATGTTAAGTTCATTTTTCAAAAATGGAAAAAAGTCGGAAAATAATGTAGTACAAACAATATAGTACAGTAGAACTCGGTTATAACAAATTCCACGGGACCGCTATATTTGTTCGTAATAACCGTTATTCGTTATACCCAAGAAGGTCATAATTTTGAGCAAATTTCCAACTTCCGCATAATTTCTACTTTTTTGGAAAGTGATAAAATTTTCCATTTGACTCCCGACAGTTTTCCACAACTAGAAAATGCGTAGGTACATACGGAATGTCAGTAAAGGAACGACCAAGATACATCCACTTGCAGATTTTTGCAACTCTTTTTGTTGCGTTATAGGCCAAGGTCTTATAGCTATTGTATTTTTAATCCTGTAAAGGGTTTTGTTAAATACAACAAATATAACATCGGGCGAAACCCATTATCGCTTTTCGAAGAACTGGATCCTGCAGGTAGCTGCTGGATTCTAAGAAAAACGGAGTTGCTTACAATGCCCACTATCTCGCGCTATTGTACAGAGTGCTAGAGAGAGCTATAGAAAGTGGCCTACTACGAAATTTAACTGACCACTATTTTCCTAGAAAACCTTCCTTATTATAATGTTGCCACAACAAAATACCTAATATCTTTCAGTTACATTTTATTAGGAGATGAAAAGGATCAGTTCTGAGAATGTATACTTAAATTATGTTCGTCATGCCCGTGAAACGAATTCGTAATAAACATGAAATACATGCATTAAATCAAATGTAATTCAAATATACCTTCAAAATTATTCGTTATAAACGTGAATTCGCTGTAACCGTGATCGTTAAAAGCGAGTTCTACTGTATATTATATCATGAGGGACTAAATATACGCTATTTTTTGCACATTATCATCAAACATTTCCAAAATTTGGAATCTGTCAATTTGGAAACTGACAATTACAATTTATTAAAAACTAAATTGCAGCAGGTCGTGGATAGCCTGAATCAATTGGCAGTACTGAAGTGTATTGTCAGTATATGTCAAATTCGAGATTTGCAGGTTAAGTTTTGCGTCAGTGTGTGTCAAATGACAAACAAAACGTAACCTATTAACTTCATGTGTACATAAATTTATCATAGTTACGGTATCATTTTTACTTTAGTCCCTAGGGATTAAATGAGCTACTTTAGTCCCTTGTTACGGGGACTAAAGTATCAAAAGTGCAAAAATGAAATTATTAACAGCATTAAATTTAAGAATCATCCCAATCACCGGAGTCAGAGACATCATAAAGTCATTGTAAATTTTTCTGTAAATTCTGACGGGCACAATTTATTGCGTCGAATTATTTATTTCTATAAACTTCCGCAGCTACAATGTTTTCCCCCAATAAAATATTAATTTACCTGGCTGAATGCTTATTCAATGTTACATTTAAGCTGTTATTTTACATAAAATATTACAGTGAATTTATATGTAGTTAATTTTATTATGATATTTAATATGATTACAAGTTAACTTAGCTTTCTAAATATTACACATTTGATAAATACCCAGTTTTTATGTATTTACCCGAGGCAGGGGTAAATACCCAGGTAAATACCCATTTATAAATACCCTACCCACTGGATATTTACTCGACCCACATCACTACATGTTATGCAATTCTAAGTGCTATTTGCTATAAATAAATAGCTCTAAGTTTCTTATTATTGTTAATTTTTAGGTACTTGTGTGTACTTCTGAATATCATAAAAACATGTTTTGCACTTTTCAGAAGTCTAACCCTAAATACATCTTTTGTTAATTTTATTTTCTCGACAAATTAAAAATGTGACGTACAAATAGTGCGATTATGACGTGTGTCAAACTATAATTCATTTGTTTTCCATAGCAAATTCAGTAGGTTTCGATGAGACCTGTGCATTTTAAAGAAATAATTAATATCTTTTCAACTATCAATTTTTGGTATAAGACCAATCGGATAAAAACGATGTAAAATGAGAGGTTGAAGCAATAAAATACAGGGGGTGCCACATTTGAAAAAATAAAGTTATGGCCCTTCAAAGTTTTGAAAAGTTAATGTGTCACAAGACAAGATAAGCCTTCTTATTGCCAAATGATACTCCAAATAGTAGATTATGTTATTAGGAGTAAAAGTGATACTTTATGTGCCGAAGCTGAAGTTTATTTAGCCGAACGTTAGTGAGGCAAGTAATTCAGTTAAGCCACATAAAGTCACTTTTACTCCGAATAACATATACTATTTAATCCGCAAAAGTATCCAGGTAAATTTCATTAATATAAATTTAAAAAAAAAGAGTGCATCAGCCGGGAATCGAACCCGCGCCACCCGGGTGACAGGCGAGCACTGTACCCCTGCGCCAAGCTCTGTTGTTGAAATAACGCGCTACTGTAATGATATATGAACATAGTGAATCACCCGAACTAATAGCACACGGCCACAGCAGCTGTCACACCATAACCCACGGCGACAGATGCTTCGATCCGCTGCTTAAAGGTTTATTTAAATTAAAACTTTTTCGTACTCTTTTTGAAAATGAAAACCGGCCTACCATCTAAGTCTAAAAATTAGCAACATTTTAAGCCATCATACAATTTAATCGGTCCAGTATTATCGGAGGAGATAGCGAACAAACATAGAAAGAAAGAAAGAGAGCAACGATTTTGTGTCTTTAGGCAGATAAAGTACGCAAAAGTCGCTATTTTATCTGCTTAGGCAGATAAAGTGGTACGACTGTCTACATGCAATATTAAAAAATTATTTTAAACATTTCTAAGTGTCCAAAAAACAAATGAAGCATACTACTGCATGCAGAATTTCATCCTAAATCCAAATATGTAAAAATATACAGGGTGTTCCATTTAAAATAAAAAAGTTGAACATCGTTGCTCAAAACAGTTGAAAGATATTTACGAACGGGCGATGTCAAAAAGTAGCTCTTGTCTTTCCATTTAAGAATATATAGTTTGTTGGGTCTAAAATTTAAAACAACGTAGTTATGGGTTGCGGCGTTTTTTAGGAAACAGCCTGTATACAACATACAGTAGTGCATAGTTTGAAATAAATCTAATATTCATAGTTAAAAAATGTTCGGATATAAAAGGCTCTTAGTAACATCATATAACAATGACGTGAATTCTATGATAAACAATTTTAAAGTTAATTTACTTTCAACCAAAAGATGATAAGAAAAAATTAAAATATAGTTGTCCGAAGATTTTTGTATAAATCAACAGTACAATAAATATAAAATTTGGTGCAAATTTTACACACATCCAGTATTAATATATCTACATAGTAGGGAGGTGATCAGTAATGTTTTTAGCGGAGATGCCTTGATATGAAGCAATAAAACCAAATAATCTTCTCCACGAAATATTCGTGGAGAAGACTTGTTAGAACAATTTCCCGAATCTAGTGCTTGCCGTATTTTTAGCCCCAAATCATAGCATTTTCTCGATTTACGTAAGTTAAGTTCGTAGTTCATTGATGCTATCAAACCTTAACTCTGCTCGACACTTTCTTCCGCTCGCTGAAACATTAACGCATCACAGTTCTGATATATTCATCGAAATTCAATTCTTCGTAAGCTGTCATTATAAATACAAGCTTTATTCCCATTTGGGGTGACGCAACCTATTCCCATATGCTTTGTGCCTTATCGTCGCCTTCTCAGAATTTCTTGTTGTTCAGACAGGCTTAAAAGTTCTGCGAACTCGTGCGAATCGCTAGGTCAGAAATGACATCAGTTTGTTGGAATTTTCCGCACAGCTCCTGGTTTTTCGTTTAAGCTGGTGGGGGGGGGGGGGGGGGTCCGGGGTCCCCTTGTAATTCCGCTTTCCGAATTATCGGTGTGCTTTTGTTAATTTTTGGTGCCTTCTGAGAAACTGTTGAACCTACCGAAGTGCCTTCTGAAGGAATAGAACTGTTTCGTTTTCGTGGCAACCCTTGGTGTTCATTGTGATGTGAACATTAGCTATTGGGGGTGAAGCAAGCTAGTTAGTGTGGTCGGAGTCTATTGCCGTGAGGGTTGCGAGACCTTTAATTTTGCTATGGCGGATAATTCAACGGACTTCCAAAAATACCATGTTACGTTAAAATGGCGCTTTCGTTAGATTTATCGCTTCACTCTGCTTTTTTTTGTAACTTCATGGGAAGCGCTCTCCCAATTGTAACTCTGTGGGTAGATTCAAATTCCGCGCGCTCCTGAGTCAGGAACTTTTGTTCGGTTCGCTGATAGGGACATGGTTCCGTTCCCCGATAAGTTTTTGTTTCTTTGGCGAGTTTCCGGGTTACGAGCGTTATTCTGGGGCCTTAGCTGTTGGAAATTTGGTGCCGTTCGTAGCCGCTACCATCTTCAAAGTCGTTCAAGAGGTTAATTTAGTTATGTTTGGAAAATAAACGCCCTCGGCGGATTCTCCTCTTGACGACGTAGTTTTGGGCGAATTACAATCGCCGCGTCTGTTTTGGCGGATTCTTTTTGATGGTAGCACCTCTTGCACGCCCATACGGGGAAAGTCCTTATCGGCATTCTAGTGCTTTGCTTAGGGTTCAATTTTGTTGTCAGCTTGACGTGCCGAGCTACAATCCACGATCCGGAATTTGGCAGCGGAGGGATTCTTCCTCCGGCGACCTCGTTTAAGGCCGCCTTGGATAATCAGGGCCCCATCGTTATGCTGGGCTATTAACCGCTGGTGTCGAAAAGCAGAGCTTCCGTGAATCTCATGAAAGCACACCTAACACTAGGGACACCCATCAAGCCCCCTTTGCGAGCCATGTTGAGCCTATGAATTAAACTGCCCCAGGCCACGGATCTACTTTCAACTACCTGTACCAGCTAGGCGATAACTTGGACACTAGCCGAAAGTAAAGGCCCATGCCAATGTGTGTACGTCCAGGTATTTTTAGTGTGTAACTGTAAATTATTGAGAGGCTTTTCCTCCGATTGTATCCTGCATTTTCCATGAAAATTTAAGTATTACTTGCTGTAGACCCTTTTGGGTCATTTGTCGACTTCTCCGAGCCAAAGATCATAATTAAACTGTGATACTTGAGAACTATATGTAGTTTCCTTCAATGTTGCCGTATATCGTTCTTTTGCAGCTATAGTTCTTAGACCATTGTAAGAGCTCAGTCTGCGAATCGTCTGATTTAGCATTTGAGATACCTGGTTGATTGTCTCTCTGGATTTGCTGGCGCCCTCCCGGTTTCCTTCATTTAATTCCCTGCACGCCGTCTTCGACTTGAGCTAGACGTGCCCTCCAGGTATCTGCTTTTGCTTATTTTAGTTGAGAAATATAGCCAGCGAATTAACTTGTTAAAACATCGTAACAAAAAATTGGCGCTCCAACGTGTGTGGCCTGGTTTCCGTAAACGTGCTTTGCACTTTGTCAAAATTTTTAGTTCTGTTAGCAACATTGAATGAGACCCTCTGTTTTTTTTCTCTGGCCATTCGAATTTTAAAGTGTATTGGGTCATATTTATAGTAAACCGATGTGTGAATTTTTGCATGTGTTACATATATTATAGGTGTTTATTGCTATTAATTAGAAATTATTATTGTGCATGATTAGTAATTATTAAGATTGGTGCATGCTTATATTTAAGATATATTATTTATATTTTTGAGGGGCATATGTACAGGCTTGTGTTCGGGGAAACCGAGCTAGGGTATAAAATTTGAACTCTCCGATAATAGTAAATTGGAAAGATTTGTTACCGATTTTGCCTGGTATAGTTTAGCGTAGGCCCACCTAGGCTTTTCCAAATTTACAAGTGAAATCAATACTGGTTGTTTAATTTAATTAGCGGAAAGCTCTGCTTCTGTCTTACTGCGGTGTTGGTATGGAAGAGTTAATTCACACTCTTTCATTTTCTGCGTCTTTGAGTAAAATTACGTGTTGTCATGGATATCGATAGACTTCTCGTAGACGAATTAGACTATGAACTTAGGATTCGGGGTGTCACTTGTGATGGCAACGTTGGGGATAAACGGAAGTTGCTTCGAGCCCGTGTTAGGCTAGAAAGATCCGGAAATGCTTCGTTTCCTGAGGTTGAATTAGATGCGATGGGGGAACTCGATATTTGCCTCCACAAGTTAGGGAGCTTAGTGGACGAGATCGCGGCCTTTGAAAACCTTGTTAAGGGTAGTAATGATTTTAAACGCGTCCAAACTCGACTGTTGCATGTATCCCATCGTCTGGAACGATTGAGTCCTCCGGGTTCATTGCGAGACCGTAAGAATGCATTGTATAATCAGTGTTTAGGAGCAATGGATGATTTAGAAACTAAACTAACTCCTCATAGTGAAGTACAGGCCCCTGATGCCTCGGGTGTAGCTAACTTGCTAGATTTGGATAACGGTCAAGTTCTGGATGACGAGATAGGTTCAAATGGGGTATTCGACCATCCTCAGGGTCAGGCCCGAATTCTCTCGGAGATTCCTTCTCAGGTCCGGTTTAGTATGCCGAGTGTTAGTAATCCACGAGTATTTCATTCACCTATCGGTATGAATAGCACACACGTTTTCGAGGCCTCACCTCGGTACAACAATTGCCTGCCTATAAATAAATGGAACCTTTGCTTTGATGGTCAATCGGGACTCTCCAGCTTTCTGGAGCGAGTTGAAGAGTTACGGGTCTCTCGTGGTGTTTCTAAGGAACAACTTTTCGTCTCAGCCGTTGAGTTCTTCACGGGTCATGCGTTAATATGGTACCGTTCGATAAAAGACACTGTGCAGAATTGGGATGCTCTAGTCAAGGCCTTACGTAT
Source organism: Agriotes lineatus (assembly GCA_940337035.1). NCBI lineage: Eukaryota > Metazoa > Arthropoda > Insecta > Coleoptera > Elateridae > Agriotes > Agriotes lineatus. The sequence continues at coordinate 328,032 of CALNHX010000483.1, forward strand.
AGCTTTTCTTCCTTGCGATTATGAGGCTGGGCTGTGGGATGAGATAAGGAATCGCACTCAAGGTGCTGATGAACCAGTTACCGTGTTTGTGGCTGTTATGGAAAATTTATTTCGTCGATTGCCCTCGGTACCTTCAACTTGTACTAGGCTTAGCCTTATTCGCCGGAATTTATTGCCCCACTTCCAAACACAACTGGCATTAGAACCGATTTCATCCATTCCAAATTTGCTGCGGGTTTGTAAGGCAGTGGAAGATGCACATCTTCGTGCACAACAGTTTTGCGGGCCCCCAACTAACGTTAGTCGCATGTTGGAACCCGACTTGGCATATCGGAAACCTCGGAGTCAGTCCTCGAATTCATACGGTAGCTGTTTCTTCTGATGAAGGGGGTGCTCCTTCCAGAGATAATTCGGCTCGCGTTGTAAACTTTGTTGGAACTCCAGAATTGAGATGTTGGAATTGCGATCAGCCTAATCATCGTGCCGTCGATTGCCCCGCGCCTAGAAGGCGTCATTGTTATCGGTGTGGGAAACCGGATGTTACGATTAGGACATGTCGTTCGTGTGCGGGAAACGGGAAGCAGCGTCGTTAGGCAACCGGCTGGCGCGCTGCGATGAAATATCTTCGGTCAACTCTTGTGAAGATTTTGATATGAGTTCGAGAGCCGTTTTGAATTTTATTTTGAGTCATGCAGGCCCTGATGAAAGGCCTTATTTACATCGTAACAACCAACACTAACTTAAATAAGACGTCATGTCGTATCTCGCATGTTGAGGGTTTCGTCCCGTTGTTCCTGTATTGGAAGTCCTGTACGTCTTCACCCGTTCTGGGGATATCGTCTTCCCGACCCCGGCTGTGGCAAACATCATCGAGGCCTTGTTCCCGCATCCTGTCAACACCCTGTGGTTGAAACAATTTTTTGGTTCCGCTCAATTGTTTTGCCATTTACCAAATTATTTCAGGCTTAACCTGTATATTTTTATTTGAATTATAATCGATTGCATTTTGAATTCTTAAATTTTCCAAACCAGCGCATTTTGTACCTGGATCGAGTTGCTATCGTTAGCACGGTGCACTTTTGACCCGCTTTATCTGTTATCGCTGGGCGTTGGAATGCAAGTTTTCTTGTTGAAGCGAACGTTTCGGCCGGGCACTTGTCTTCTGGCCTCGGCCGACGCGTTTGATTTTTAATTAAGGTGCGCTCAACCAATTTTTACCAGAATTTTATTTCTAAGGGCTGACTATAATCAGGTACCTTGGCGTTTTTCTGTTTGCTATTCTTGTATTAATTATGTTTTTTAGCTCTTTATTGACAGTTTTACCTGGCTTAATTTACAACACCGGCTAATGTCCTACCTAGCTTCTGCAATTTGGGAGTGGCTCTGCTTCAATTACGGGCGCATCCAAGGTGCTTTTAACCACAGGGTATAGCAACCCCCGGCCAGCATTTGCCTGTCAGCAACTTATGGGCGTTGGAGGTTCGAGATTAGTGTTACTTTTGTGGTGAATACCGCATTAAAAGTGGATGGTCTACCTGCTTTCAAGCTGATTCGAACTGGCTATTCCGGGATTAATATTATATTAAATTATCTTCGATACTTGAAATTTAAATTCGTACATTCCATAACTATCAGTATTTAAAGTTTAAATTTATACTTTCCGTTATTACCAACATGTAAAGTTTAGACGCATACGTTCAATTAGTTTTAATATTTGAAGTTTAAATGCGTATACTTAATTATAATTAATATTGAAAGCTGAAATTTATATGTGTAATCAAACCTTTGTAAAAGAAGCATTCACGTTTTTTGCTTTCAATAGCCTGAACAAAGGTTTTTTTAAATGACAGCGATATGCAAATCACTCGATTTATTTGTGGTTACCATTAATTTAATAACCTGAAAGGGGTTGTTGATCTTGGTGCGTGTCGCAACCTTCAATTAATTTGCACATTTCTATCATTATTACATTCTTTATGACCAAATTATTCTAATTATTTAATATTGAATTACCATTATATCCTGCAAGATTATTTAGTGTTAATAAATAAATGCTAGTCACTTGTAGTTCGTTACATTATTCGAAACCATTTGTTTTTTGGTCTTTGAAGCATTTCTAGGGTGGTACAGTTGATAAGAATCTACGATCCAAGGCCGCCGAAATTGAGCTAGTTCGGCCTGCGTGGTAAGTTAAAATTTTTAGAGCTTCCGTGTAGTGCGTACTTTAAGGTTAATCTGCGATTTTTTACTACCATTGATTATTTTAATTAATTAACCGCAGGTCAGCTTCTTTATTGTAACATGGTCTCCCGATTGTTTTTTTTCAGGCATTTTGGGGGAGTTGTTAGGGAGAAACGACCACTTACAATGCCGCACGTCGGCCGCAGTAA